>VMDO01000379.1:0-91892 GCA_007922755.1 Pedetes capensis | reverse complement strand
TCAATGGGAGAAAAATGTCTGTTTTTTAATGTTGAACTATCGCAGACCCTGTTATATTTCAGAAGAGGAGGTGGCATGGAAGTTGCCCTTCTACTTGAGCAACTAGGACTCACCCCAGGGCCCATGCTCCAAGAGGACCTTACCAGGCCACTTGTGGCTCAGAGTCTGAGGCCATGGGGACAGTGCACCTACAGCCTTCTAGACCATGCCCTGATTTCCCTGCCTATGTGCTGGGGCCACTCCCAGGGCTTGAGACCTTCTTGCCTGGTCAACCCCAGACTGTTTTCTTTTTTCTGTTTTGTTTGTTTGTTTGTTTTGAGACAGGGTCCCTGTGCATAGCCCAGGCTGGCATCAATTTTACGTTGATCCTCTTGCCTTAGCCTCCAATGCCTGGCATTCGACCCCAGGTCGTGAAGGTGGCCCCTGAGCCTGGAGTGGGAAGGAGGTGTGGTCTGAGCCTGGCTGGGCTGCAGGCTGGAGCCAGGGGGAAGGGAGGGGCAGCTCCCCAGCTGCACAGTGCTCTTTCTGTCCTGAAGCTCTGAGGTTCTCCACAAATCTGAATTCAAACCAGTCCTTTCTGCTCATTTGGAAAGTATATTTATTGTGGTGGGAGATTGGAACTTTTGTTTTGAGCAGTTTGTTGACCTATTGCTTAAATATTCAGACATATGGTGCGTGCACTGGCCCCAGGTCCTGCAAATATTCAGGGGAAGGCTGGTCAGGACCCATTATTCCCTTTGCTTATTTTTGCCCAACAGACAGATTCAACCCTGTACTGTCACTCACCAGCTCTGACATAGGCAAGTCAACCTCTCTAACTCAGTTCTCTCCTGTGTAAAACAGGGGCAATGATGGTACCCACTTTGGGAGGCTGTTGCAGGGTGAATGAGAGAATGATCCAGTGCCTAGTGCTGTCCCAGACACATAGTAGGTGCTGAAGCATGTCATCATGCATGGCAGCGCTGCTCTAACTTGGTGTCCCCCCACCCACTGGCTTTTGCAGACTCCACAGCAGTATGAGAGAGAATACAACAGCAAGCGGTCGGGCGTGGGGCCCAGCAAGTTCCATGGATATGCCTACGATGGCATCTGGGTCATTGCCAAGACGCTACAGAGGGCCATGGAGACCCTGCACGCCAGCAGCCGGCACCAGCGGATCCAGGACTTCAACTACACAGACCACACGCTGGGCAGGATCATCCTCAATGCCATGAATGAGACCAACTTCTTCGGGGTCACGGTCAGTCTCATGTCTTTGGCCTCTGTTTTCCTTAGCGCACTGGGGAGTCACACAAGGCAAGAAAAGGGGCCGTTCCACACCTGCTGTGGATCTGTTCTCTGAGATGGTTGAAATGACGTCTGGTGGGCCGTGGGATTGCAGGGCTGTTGAAGTAGGGAAGGGGCTGTGGTCACTGACCTGCTGGGGAAAATCCTCTCGGTGTCTCATGGATAAAAAAGGGCATGGAGAGCAGGCTGCACCCCTGCAAGTGCATTTTACCACCTGGTGAGTGGAGCACTGGACAAAGTCATGTTCGAATCTTGGGTCTTCATTTATAAGTTACCTTCTTTGAACTCTGGAATTTTTATCCAGAGTTAATAATACCTACCTTGCAGGGTAGTTATGAAGATTAGCCACTGCATGACACAACTTGCTAATATTTAGTATGTGAGCTGTTTGCTCTGAGGCCCAAGTTTCTCATTGGGGAAATGGGGATGAAAATATACAGTATGTCTCACATGAAAGTTGGGGAAATTAGTATCGATAATTGCTAATGTTTCTTAAATATATATCATGTGCTATATACTATGCTGGGGCTGGGATTTAGCTCAGTTGGTAGAGCACTGCACTGCAGTCTCTGAGGTCCTGAGTTCAATTCCCAGCACCGCAAAAATGGGAGAAGGGCCTGGCAATCCCGAAACAGTCAGCCATTGAAAACCCTATGAGGGTCACTATGAGTTGGATACTGACTCGACGGCACCTAACAACAACAACATACACTATGCTAAGTACATTATATAGGTTTGTTGTTGTTGTGTACTGCAGAGTCAAGTCTGACCCATAGCAACCCTATATGAACAACAGAATGAAACACATCCCAACACTATGCCATACCTGGCGCTAGGTCAGTGCCTCTGTGCTATTCATAGGGTTTTCAATGGCAGATTGTTTCAAGAGTGGGCTGCAAGGTCCTTCTCCTGTTTTTGCAGTGCTGGGGAGAGAACCCAGGGCCTCAGAGAGTGCATAGCAGCACTCTACCAACTGAGCTAATTCCCTGCCCCATTATATAGGTTAGACTCCATAAAGTATGCCCAATGCTCGTACCCAGAAAATGCCAGCTATTGTTACTATTCATAATGGTCCCATTACATCTTTATGCCCCCCATAGAACGTAGATGCTGTTATTATCCCCATTAAAAATGAAGAGCCTGAAGCTCAGAGCATTTAAGTGCGATAACTAATCAGAGGTAGAGCTGGGATTTGAACCTGGGTCAAGGTCTTAATTGCTGTACTATATTACCTCTGGCAATGGATGTAATAGTTATGTCTCATGATGATGTATTTGCCGCTGACTCTTCTCCCTGCAAATATAGGAAATTTGTCTGAAAAATGGGTTGAAAAGGCCAAAATGTTGTCCCGTGCTCTAACTCAGAGCTGTTTAGAGAGTCAGTTTGTCCTGGGATATTATTAAGAGGAGCTGGTTGGCATGTTTCTTAAATGCCTGGATGGGTGCATGAGTGTGCTTGGGCTTGCTGTTGACATGGCAGGCAGGGCCTGTATAGAGCTGAGGCTATTTGCTCTGAGCCCCAAGTTTCTCACTGGGGCAATGGGGATTATAATATACAGTATGTCTTGCATGAAAGTTGGGGAAAGTGTTCAGTGGTGTGGATGCCCAGGTAGGATGGGCTTCCTGTCTTGGAGTCCATCGCTTAGATTCAGGGGCAACATTTGGACAAAACTGATCTGGAAAGGTTAAAAGCGCTCAGCACCAGGGGCAGGGAGGACACTCCACCAGCCTGGAGGAATCTGTGAGTTCTGGGGGAAAAGCTAGAGAAGGCTTTTTGGAAGCGGCAGCATTTGCGCTATGCCTTGAGCAGAGGGTAGGAGTTAGACACGCAGGGAGGGGCTGGCAGTATAGCCAGATGGAGCATTGTGAGCAAGGGAGAGGTGTGAGGGGGCAGCAGAGGGTACAAATACCTGGGCCAGAACATTGGGGAGGTGTGTAATGGGCTGGGAAGGAAGTGGAAGCCCAATTCTGGAAGGACAAGCTAAGGAGTTTGGCCTTGATCTTACAGGTCAACCATTCTCAAAGTGTGGGCAGGTTCTCAGGCCCCAGATCCATTGAATCAGTCTTGCCGGTGGGCCCTAACCACCTGGGCCCTTAACAACCCCCAGGTGATTTTAATGCAGGTTAGTGCTCGGGGTTACTGGCTAGCAGAGAGACTCTGAGGTTTGCTAAAAAAGAAGTAGGTTTCCAAAGCCTGTGGGCAGAGGGACCTGAAACTATGGGAATCCACTCCCACAGGTCAGAAACAAAGGCTCTGTGCAGTTATTGGCCAAGTGCATTTTTATTGCACAGCCTAGACTGAGGCTGGAAACTTTACAGATTTCTTCAGACTGTGGTTTTTAAAAAATTGCTTTTATCCTCAGAAACCTTATTACAAAAATCTCACAGAGAGCACGGTATACGAAGCAGATTAAAGAGGGGCTTCTCAGTTAGCAGAGGAACCCAGGCCCCGCCTGTCCAGCCCTTTCCTGACAGCTCTTCCTTACTGCTCCCCAGCTGCTTGCAGAAGGGCTGGCCAGAGCCCCAGTCACGATACCTTCACATCTTCTCCCCTCATTGTACCTGATCACGGGGTGAGATTCACAGCAGCAGCAGTAGAGCAAGGCTGTTTGAAAATGCTGGCCTGCTTATTTCATGCCCTGCTTCTTATTTGGTGGAATGAGTTCATAGTATCCAAAGTTGAAACAGATGAATAGAGAGCTACAGAATCTAGGAAGCATTTTGCCCTCTCTCTAATCCTAGAATTCAGCATTTTGCCAAGATGCCTGGTGTAGTTTCGTGGGAGATCATTTATTATTGCTTCTTAGTGTGCCCTTTCATCTAAACCCAATAATACATAATCTCTGCTTGATGAGCAATTAGATAAGACTGCCTAAAATGCTTTCCACGGCTCGAAGATGAATTTCTTTTTAATGGGAAATTCCTTGACACCTGTTCCAGTTTGTGACTCATAATTCAGCGAGCATTAGACCTGAAAGGAGTCTTAAAGATCCTTAGATTCAATGCCCTCCTGTTGCAGATGAGAATCTGAAGTCCAGAGAGGGCAAATGGCTCCGTCAAAGTCTCCCAGCAAAGATGGCATGGCAGAGCACAGATGGTAGCTGGACCGACCGTACCTTCTCCCCACTCACCGTCATCATCTTTCCGTGCGAGCCCACCTTTAGTTGAGATAGGCTGCAGAAGAAAACAGTTCTGCATTTTGTTTTAGTTTTACTCCATATCCTCTATGTTGTTTATTTGTTTGTGCATGGTTGCAGACAGGCTTCATTAAAATTGTCTTCTGATCACAGAAGAAAGGACATCTTCTGACAAAATACAAAGTGCCTCTGTGGTCCAAGGAGACCCCAGAAGGCCAAGTTCAGCTATCAAGAAGGACTTAGAAAGGAAAAGAACAGGGGAGTGGAAATAAATTGAAGCATTTTCCATTTGCTGAAGGGTTTTCATTATACAGCACACATGGTATCTATTTTTCCACTCTCAGGCAGACACTTCATTCTGGGTCACCCTCATTCAGCATGTTTACTATACAGAAAATCGTTTAAACACATTAAATTAATTATATCTGCGACTCAATTCCAATTGATTCAGTGTATACAATCTCTGCAGGGAGCTGGGCCTGTGGCTTCCTGGTTATCGTGTTGATGAAGAAATTTCCTCCGTGTATCCCACGTTGGGACCCATCCTCCTCCCAGCTACCCTGGAACCCACGGAAATGGTCATTCACATCCCTGCTGCACATCAGTGCCCTGAGCATGCCGTGCACCTCTAGCTCTCTGAGAGCACTGTTGTGATGTTTGGCCCCGTGGTCTGGCATCCCAGGATGCTGGCTCACCTGAAACCCCCTCTTCTGCCTAAAATGTAGCCAGGAAACTCAGGCTAGAATTGGCTGGTTAGCTCTCAAAAGCTCAGAGCATTCTCAGGACCCATTTCCTGATATTGATGAGGACTTGCAACCCAGTTCAGCAGTTTATTTAGGGCAATGATTCCTAAACATCTAGATGCTTGAGAATCTCTTGGAGAGCTTTGTTAAAATTCAGATACCTCTGCCCTACTCCAGAACTTCTGATTCACTGGCCTTTCAGTAAGACCCAGGAATTCACCTATTAACAAGCATCTGGGTAACTCTCACATAGCCTTAAGTGTTGCTTGGGATACCCCCTCCTTTCCTTGTCTCTCTCTGTCTCTCTGTCTTTAAACCTATCAGTGATAGGTTCCTATATCCTGTGATAGGTGCATGGAATACAGAAAGGAAGAACAGATGGTCCTTTCCCTCATGACCTCCCATCTGGTGGAAGTAATGGACAAGTAGGTGAATAAAATTCATCAACTGGAAAGTATCCAAGTTTTGCCCAAAGCCGCTGGAGGGAAGGTTACCTTTCATTTAAGGGAGTAAAGACCAAGGGGCCACTCTCCACTTTCCTGGAGTTCAGGAAGCAAAGTTCAAGGTATCCATAATTGCCTGGTGCCTATCCTGTAGGTGCGCACCCTGGGCCATTTGCTGGATGAGGCCAGAGGGTCCCTGCTGTCAATATATCAGTGCACTTCAGGGCTGCACAGACTCCTCCAACTTGGCGTTCCTTACAAAGATGCACTAAATTCATTGACAGGAGATCATAACCCTTCAAAACATGCCTCAGGACATTTGCTAAGCATTCAGGTGAAAACCAAAGCCTTAATTTTTTCAGGTGATTTAATTCTTCTCAGTATCCAGGATCTTAAAACAAGGGTGCTCTCCTGGATTTCAAAACAGACAAATTCTTAGGGTGCATTAGCCTAAGAGAGGATAGCACTAACCGCAGCATGCCTTTTGGTAAAAGGTTCTTCTGATTAAGCATTTTTTTTTCAGTCTTAAGGGTTGAACCCAGGGCCTCACACGTGCTGGGCAAGTGCTGTGCCACTGAGCTACACCCCCATTCCCTTTTTATTTTTATTTTTATTTTATTTTGAAACAAGGTTGCCCCTGGCCTCCAACTTGTGATCCTCCTGCCTCCTCTTCCCAAGTCGCTGGGATACAGGCATGTGCCACGGCACCTGGCTACAGTTAGTCTTTAAAAAATCATCATGTTTAGTTTGGGGTGCCTCATTGCAGAGCCCATTGCAGCTGGAAAGGGGGTGAACCGTAAGTTCCTCCAAATAATACAACCAGCCATTGTCCTCTGGCTGCCTCTCTCAACCAGCAGCAGGTCTGGAGCTCTCGGTGCAACATCTGTCCGGAGAGGCTGCCCCTCGGCTTAGCCTTTCACCTCCAAAGGCTGTTCTATCCCAGCTGATCTCAACCAGGAAAGTGAGAAGAACCGCAGATGGACCTTGTAGAGTTGATTGATCTCTGCTTTTGTTGCTGGTGAAGAGGAATCCAGCCTTAGCCAGTGTGCCCCTTAGAATTTTTATGTAAGATTTTATTTTAATTATCTCTACTGAGACTCAAATACCACCCACTGTCAGCTCTCCCACCCCCGCCAGCACTTTCCCTAAGAAGAAAGTCCGTTTGATTGGAACTCCAAGTAGTCCAAGTGAGGTAGGCAGCTAGAGAAAGCCAATGGTTCCCTATCCCAAGGGAAGTCGAAGTGCTGTCTCAAGCTCCACCCATGCCATTTCCACTGTTTTCTGGCCCTCTTGTGATCCTGAAGTAGTACAGTTGATTTTTTATTCAGAGAAGTTCATATACACATGTGCACGCATGCGCACACACGCATTTGCACACAGGAATGTCATCTTGTGAAAGTCTGCCCCTCTCTCCTGCCTGTCTAATCTTGTTGGCTCCTACTTTTATTTTCCAATACCGAAACTAAACTTTAGGCTTCCCACCAGCCATCCTTTTGTGTCTCATATTTGATGTCCTCCTTAATCCCAGAGATTTTTTTTTTTAAAGGATGAATTTGAGACAAAACCCAGCAGTAGGAACTCCAGCCAGAAGTAGAGAGAACTCTACCAATTGGGGACTTGATGGCTTTGGGAACTGTCATTCTTTTTTTTTTTTTTGCAGTACTGGGGGTTGGACCCAGGGCCTCACGCCTGCATGCTCTGCAAGTGCTGGACCACTGAGCTGCACCCCCAGTCCATTTTTTTTTAGTTTTTGAGACAGGGTCTTGCTAAGTTACGCAGATTGCCTCTGGTCTCTACCTTGCAATCCTCCTGCCTCCTCCTCCCGAGCTGCTGGGATTACAGGCATGTGCCACCGCGCCCAGCAGGAACTGTCATTCTACAACCCATGATTCTATCCCCATACCCTACACTATTGTGATTCTGCCTGTTTCTCAGTTTTCTATTTGAGGATGTCACATAGAGAATTTGTCCAAAGCTCTGTAATAGGCCAATTGTGATGTATCCACCGGATATCCTAGAAAATCAAGTTTGTCCCGGTGACCTTGGGCTGGGCTCCCAATGCTACTCATTGGTTCCCATTCTGAGCCTTCCTTGACTATGGCTGAGGATCAACAGCAAACCCTTCCAGAACTTCCTCTGCACCTCACGTGTCCCTTCTACATCCCAGGCCCAGATAATCCCTGTTGGAATTGCATCATACACAAACTTAATGTAGGAGCTGACTTGAGAACCCAATCTCTCCCTCCACCCTCTGGCAGACCAGCCCACCCTCAGATGCAGATGAAATACACCATTGCTTGGGGCTTGGTCGTGATGAACTATAATAGAAATTACAAATTTGAAAAGTCAGGCAAAACAGCCACAGTGGTTGTACCTCTTAAAACTGTGTACCTCAAGTTATTTGCTACTCAGTACCTCAGTCTCCTCAACTGCAGAATGGAGGGAAAGATATCCTACTTCAAAGTGTTGGTGTGAGAAGTAACAGTTGTGCTTTGAACTCAATACATACATCATCATTATTGCAATTATCATTATGATTATGCAATTATAAAAGTGCCTTTTCAAAGAACAGAGTTCATGTGAGTCCAATCAAGCAATATTCAGAACTGAGTTCAGCAAACAGTTGTGGTATACCTATACCTACTAGGTGCCAATCTGTTTCATATATGTGATCTCATTTGATTCTCTCAAAGATAAACAAATCTATTAACTTGTGCTGAGGTTACAGTCCCCCATGTATCTGTCAGCTTGTAGGGGCTTGCATGCTGTTGTGATGCTTGAAAGCTATGCCACCAGTATCTCAGGTACCAGCACAGCCACCCATGGTGGACATGTTTCAGATGAGCTTTCAGACTAAGACAGACTAAGGAGAAGGACCAGGTAGCCCACTCTTGGAACAATTAGCTATTGAAAACTCTATGAATAGCAGAGAAACAATGTCAAATATAGTGCCAGAAAATATAGTGCCCTCAGGCTGGAAGGCATTTAAGAAATGACTAGGGAAAAGTTGCCCCCTCAAAGTAGAGTCTACCTTAATGATGGGAATGGAGCAAAGCCCCTGGGACCTCCTCTTGATGATGTGGCATGACTCAAAATGGGAAGAAACATAGTGCTGCAACAATGGACTCGAACATAAAAAGATCATGTGTATGGCTCAGTGTTGGGTAGTGATTTGTTCTGTTGTATATAAGGTCGCTATGAGTCAGATCCAACTTGATGGCACCTAACAAAACAAAGCAAGGTTATGTTGTTGTTAGGTGCCGTTGAGTCTGTGCCCAACTCATAGCGACCCTATGTACAACAGACAAAACACTATTGTCAGCACTTCTCTGCTATTCATAGGGTTTTTGATGGCAGATTGGTTTTTGGGAGTGGGTTGCTGGGTCCTTCTCCGAAGCCTACAGTATCTGGTGTTCCCAGGTGGTCTCCCATCCAAGGACTAACCAGGCCCGACCCTGCTTAGCTTCTGAGATCTGACAGAATTAGATGCCATAGTGCTATGGCTGCAGGCAAGCAAGGTTATAGTTGTTGTTGTTAGGTGCCTTTGAGTCGGTATCTGACTCATAGCAACCCTCATAGGGTTTTCAATGGCTGACTGTTTTGGGATTGCCTTGGGAGTGGATTGCCAGGTCCTTCTCCCATTTTTGCGGTGCTGGGAATTGAACTCGGGACCTCAGAGACTGCAGCGCAGCACTCTACCAACTGAGCTAAATCCCAGCCCCAAGGTTATAGTAGTCAATAAATATCAAAACAGAACCAAAGAAACTCTGCCTGTGAGCAAGCACACTTTGAGCCCTCTCCCTGCTGCCATTCACTCTTATTAGGTGCCTGGTACTATGTTGGTGCTTCTCTGCTACTCATAGGGATTTCAATGGCTGATTGGTTTCAGGAGTGGGCCACCAGGTCCTTCTCCTGTTTATGTGGTGCCAGGGATTGACCCTGGGGACCTCGGAGAGTATAAAGCGGCACTTTACCAACTGAGCTAAATCCCAGCCACGCAATTCACTCTAGGGGGTTGAATTCCCCTTAAAGAAGGAAGGTATCTGCTGGCAGACCTGCCTTTCATCTAGCTCCATGCCACTCACATTCCAGCCATCTTAGAAATTACTGCTCAGCGGTAGACATGAGCCTAATTGCACCAGGTGCTGTGGGTGCTCCGCCCAGAACTCTTGGGACCCCTTCTAGGCCATCAGCTAGGTTTGCCCATCCCTTCGCTGCTACAGGTGCTAGGCTAATGGCTCACACCTGCAGCCTTTCCTAAGCCATGACTCGGGACGATTGGAGCCTCCTGGCTTGGAGGAGCCTGGGAGTTACACCCACCCCATCCGAGGCAGAATGAATGACACAGTAAAACCCCACCCAGGGCCATGGATCCTTCAGGGCTCCCCCATAGTTAGCCCGAAGCTAGCCCTCGCCTGAAGTCACTTCCAAGCTCAGCCACCTCCTTTTCCCTCTCTCCTTATATGTCTCTTGAGAGCGTGTCCCTAACAAGTCACGCATGCTCTGGGGGACCCAACTTAAGACACCAAGTGTTCTCTATGGGAAACTTAAGTATTTAAGAGAAAACTTTTACTATAACTTACCTTATGTATTCAATTTAGAACCAACCCTCCCCTTGGTCTCCCCCTCCCTGGGTAAGAGGCTCTGGACTGTTCTCTTGCACCCCTGCCTGCTGCAGCCAGCCCCGGAGAGCACGGCCTGTCTCCTTCGATGAACCAGCATCTCCAGGAGAGGCGGGCACCCCAGCGCTTCACTTCTCTAACCCCACAGCTGCTCACCTGGTGTTTCACACCTGGTGGAAGCCCGATGATCACCACTAACCCTGAGCCACATGGTGAGACTGAATCCACACATGATCGACAAATCCAATCACTCTCTTCCATGCTGGTGCCTTCCGGGCTGCTGTACACTAAAAAGCCAGTCACTACCCACTAACTAATCAGAACTGACAACAGACGAGTTGTCAGGACATGGAATCTGTGGAACTGCTAATAGCAATGACTGCGGGTGTCAGTAATTCACATAAGTTGTGGAATTTCATGGTGTGTGTGTGTGTGTGTGTGTGGAGAGCTGGGGTCTCTCCCTCATTCTTTCCTGAGGCAGCAGAGAAGCCCATCTTCCCCCTGCCCCCATCTGTCATCTCTCCCATCAGCATCTCTCTGAGGCTCCAATCCCAGCCGTGAGGGTGAGGGGCATTTGCTGATGGACTCTGACTTCAGACTGTCAGGAATATTTCTGAGCAGTAATTGTGGGTCATAAACAACAACTGTAACACTACTTGAGCTGGCTGTTTGGCTGCCCTGTTTCCAGGCACATTGCTAGTTTCTGCCATCTTCCTTCCACGCAGTCACACTCAGGGAGCGCTAAACACAGCCATCAGTGAACCAACTCCTCCCATATCCCACGAACTTTACCCATTAGGGAACTCAATACTCAGATCCACCTCACCATGGCAGATTTACCACTCCATGGGCCCACAATGTTCTTCCTTTCCAATATGCTGCATCTCGCCCCTCCCTGTGTCCTGTCTCTGCCCTTCTGTCACCTTTTCAGAGAGGTCTTCTCTATTTAAAACCATAACCCCAGCTGGCACAGTGGCTCACGCCTGTAATCCCAGCAACTCGGAAGGCAGAGGCAAGAGGATGGCAGTTTGAGGCCAGAGGCAGCCTGTGTAACTTAGAGAGACCCTGACTCAAGATAAAAAAGAAAAAATGGGCATGGCATGCAGCCCAGTGGCAGAACACTTGCAAAGTATGTGTAAGGCCCTGGGTTTGACCCTCAAGTACCACAAACCAAAAAACTTGCAATCCCCTCCCACCTATTCAATGCTTCACTGCTTTATTCTTCCCCACAATAGTCCCTGCCTCTGATATACTCCATATTTCATTACTTTGTTGTGTCTTTTGTTTTCTGCTATGTTTTCAAGGCTTATAGCCAGGCACCTGGGACATGGTATATGCCCAATAAATATTGGTTTAATGAATAACTGGTTAAATTAAGTATCCTGCCACAGATAAAAGAAAACAGGCAGGAGGAGTAAGGTGTCAGGAACAAGGTCTGAACAACCAGGCGAAATGCATAGATGTGAGGCTAGGACCACTACCCCACATGGATAGTGGAGGATGTAAGGTTCCTGCTCCACACTGGACTCTGTGTCTGTCTTTCTCCTCCAGCTCAATAGTGGTTCCAGTAATCAGCCCTGTACCCCTGGGATCTTGAATAAGACCTGGCTCTTAGTCTGTGAAATTCGCATTTGTTGATTGAAAGAACTAGGTAATCATAGTGCAGAGAGGCAAAGTAGCTCTGTTGGAGTCCCAGGGGGCATTACTGATAAATCTGGTTCAAAACTATATCGCAGGGCTTCTGACTCTAAATGCGGGTGTCTCAAAATCTTGTGTACTTAGGCATTGCCTAGACACCTTTACCCCATTTATTCAAACGCAATTACAAATGTCTGGAGACAATGCACAAAGAAACCTCCTCCTGCTGTCAGATCAGTTTGAGAGATCAAAATAATGCAGTTTAGCAAAGTTTGCAAGTTTGACTTCCTCAAATCAGGAAAAAAAAATTTTTGTTGTTGTTAATAAAAAGCAGTGTAGGAGAGTGTATCATCTTAAGAGCACTTCATCAGAAGCCCTAATGCAGACACCATCCAGGTCCCTGAGAGACACAGTCAAAGAGGACGCACCCCCAAGGAGCTGGGGACATGGTGGTCATAGTAGCAATTACTATAATAGCAGATGTAATGATGATAGCAATAGCGAGCAGCTTTGAATGCTGGTTATATGCTGGGCATGAGGCTGAGCTCTTAAATGTATTATCTCATTTGCTGCTCACAATAACTCCTATAGGAGGTGAGTTTTATTCCCTGTCCCATGCTTCATATGTTGAACTTCTAACCTGCAGGGCCTCAGAGTGCTACCTTATTTAGAAATAAGGTCATTGCAGATGAAATTAGTTAAATTGAGGTCATACTGGAGTACAGTAATCCGGTATAACTAGTGTCCTTAGGAAGAATGGTAGGTTTGGAGACAGACATGCATGCATGGAGAAAGTGTGTGCAGATGAAGGCAGAGAGGGAGTTGATGCTTCTGTGAGCCAAGGATCACCAGCCATCTTGAGCAAGCCAGCAAGAGGCAGGAGGCAAGGACATGGTCCCGCCTCACAGCCCTAGGAAGGAATCAGCCCTGCCAACACCTTGATCTCAGAACAGTGAGACAATACATTTCTGTTGGTGAAGACTCCCGGTTTAACCATGCTTGGCGGCACATACCTGTAATCCCAGCTATTCTGGAGACAGAGGCAGGAGGAGCACAGGTTCCAGGCCAGAGGCAGCCTGCGTAACTTAGTGAGATGCCGACTCAAAATTAAAAACAATAAAGAGGGCTGGGGGTGCAGCTCAGTGGTAGAGCCCTTGCATAGCAAGCACTGGGTTCAACTCCCCCAGTATCAGGGGGAAAAAATCTCCCAGTTTATGGTACTTGATTACAGCAGCCCTAGAAACTAATGCCATCTCACAAAGTGGAGCCGGTCAGCGCTTGGCAAGCGAGAAAACTGAGAAGTTAATTAATTGACTCGCAGGGCTACTGAGTAGAGAAGCTGGGATTTGAACACAAGCAGAGTGTCCTTCAACCTTTACTTTTAATCATTGTCCTATACCCATAAAAGCTCTCCTCCTTTAGGGGCCAAAGAATCCTAACCAAAGAAGGACAGAGCTGAAATAAACCAACAAGACTGTTGTCTCCTGCCACCCCATTTTCTAGGTGGGAAAATTGTGGTTCTTGGGAACAGGCTGAGTGAGTGATAAGGCTGAAGTCAGGACCCTGGCCCCTTGATTTTAGGCCAGCCGTTTCCCTGAAGCCTGGCTTCTCCAGTCAGTGTGAATGTTCTAAGTCTCAGTTTGGCCAGCCACTCCTGGTGAAACACCTTATGTTTTACTCACCACCCTGACTGAGGGTGGAGAGGGTATCTTACAGCCTCAAGTTACACGGTGTTATTTGTTCATGTATTTAAAAATAACATATACATTTCTCTTTTGCATTATAAAAAGAATATATCCATTGTAGAAAACTTAAAAATTGCAAACAAGCATCAAAACAAATCAAAGTCACCCCTAACGTCATCGTTCAGACAGACCCATGGGGCACTGCACACTAAGATAAGATTCTTTCCAATGCCTTTAGCATTTACTTCGCTCTGTCACATTATAAAACCTTTTCTATGCCCACAATGCTCAATCTTTTTAACCCTATCATTTTTTAGATGTGGTAGCATAATATAAATCTTTACCATTTTAGCAGTCTGGAAGACATTAAGTGCATTCACATTGTTTTGCAAACATCATCGTCGTCATCCATCTCCAGAACTTTCTCATCATCCTGAATTGAAGCCATGGCATTTACCCAATTGAATATTAACTCTGCATTGTTGATTTTGTTGTTGTTAGGTGCCCTCAAGTCGGTGTCCCACTCATAGCAACCCTATGTACAACAGATGAAACACTATTGTCAGTGCTTCTTTGCTGTTCATAGGGCTTTCAATGGCAGATTGTTTTTTGGGAATGGGCTGCCCAGTCCATCTCCCAAGCCTACAGCATCTGGTGTTCCTAGGTGGTCTCCCATCCAATTACTGACCGGGTCGGACCCTGCTTAGCTTCCAAAATCTGACAGGATCAGATGCCACAGTGTTACAAGCAAACTCCCCATTAGGTGGGATTATTTTAAATGTGTTACTTTTTATGGGAGATCTGATTTTATTTTGTTGTATATATATTATTACAAGTCCCTTTTTTTTTTCAGTAGTAGGGGGTTGAACCCAGGCCCTCACATATGCTAGGCAAGTGCTCTGCCACTGAGCTGTACCCCAGTCCATTTTTTCTTTATTTTGAGACAGGGTCTCACTAAATTGTGCAGGCTGCATCTGGCCTCAAACTCATGATTCTCCTACCTCAGCCTCCAAGTTACTGGGATTCCAAGCATGCTCCACTGTGCCCAGCTCTATTTTTTTTTTTTTTTTTTTGTGGTACTGGGGGTTGATCCTAGGGCCTCATGCCTGCATACTTTGCAAGTGCTGGACCACTGAGCTGCACCCCCAGCCCTTTTTTTTCCTTTACTTTCTGAGACAGGGTCTCGCTAAATTACGCAGACTTCCTCTGGTCTCGAACTTGAGATCCTCCTGGCTCTGCCTTCCAAGCCTCTGGGATTACAGGCGTGCGCCACCATGCCCAGCTTGTGCCCAGCTCTATTTATAAAAGTATTTTAAAGATATACATCATTTGCTAACTAATTTGAGAGTGAAGTTATGGTATTTGCAACCTACCTCTAACCAAATAGTAGCTGAGCAAAAATTTGGCTGGGTTTGCATGCAGAAATCTAAGAGTATACACTTTAAGAAGCTGAAAATATAAATAGCAAGCAAACGCTTTAGGTAATTGAACAGTAGCGATGTTGCACTGTTGAGGAAAATACTTAGGAGACTGAATGAAAACAAACGAGAAGAACTCTGCACCACCTCCTGTGTGCTGTGTTTCTCTTTGGATGAGAACAGAATCCCCTTTGGTGTGTGTCCAGGTACGTTAGCTGGCCAGCTTGCCAAGCAGGAAGGAGGTTTTCTAAGATGGAGGGAGGACAGCAGACATGAATTCCACCTGACAAGATGCATGACTTTGAATCTGATGCAGCTCCACCTGTGTGTGCCCATGCAGAGGTGGCCTGCACACTCCCCATGTGACATTCTGGGCCTGGCTGGCTGATGGCCAGCTCCTCTGTGAAGCAGGAAATCAGCTCAGAATGTCCATGTTCTCATGGAATCACAGACCCCACCATCACATCCCAGTCCCTAGCTTCATCTTCTTCCACAATGGATTTATAGCTTAAGCCATTCATCAGCTTAAGCTAGATGGAGACTGGTGGGGACATTGTACACTGGGGAAAGGGGAGAGTGATCCTGGTGAGGTAGACGGGAGGGGATGCCCACCTTTTGCTTCCTAAGGGGTATGGAATTGTTAAGAGCGTGGGTCCTGGGGACAGCTTCCCAGGGCCACATCTTGCCCTATTTGCTAGCCAGGTAAACTTGGGCAAGATCTTCATCGCTCTGCATCTCAGTTTCCTCGTCTGTAAACGAGGCATGGTGCCTTGGATCGGGCCCCCATACAGAGCCTCTGAAGTGGAGCACTGCATGCAGGTGTATCAGGAGACACACCTGTAAGGAAGCGAGGGTGGTGGGACTGGGCAGAGCGAGAGGCTGCAGTTGATCCTGCCAGGAGCACAGGGGCTGGTCCTCCATGGGCTCTCATCAGCCAGTCAGGCCCTGGCTGGGTCCATGTGTCCTTGGACAAGGCAGTTCCTCATGGTGGAGGGTGATTCCCAGCAAGGGACATGGCGGAGGCTCTCAGTAGCCAGCATTCTCAGGCACCAGGGGATGGTGCTTTGGCTCAGAAGAGGGGAGCCAGGCAGAGCCCCCCAGGGTCTCCTACAGACAGTAAGAGTCTAGCTTAGAGGGTTGGGAGGATTAAAGGGATTTATACCTGCTAAGTGCCTGGGACACAGGCTGTGCTGTTAGTATAAGGATGGATACCAGCTTCTTAGTCCTCTTGGGTCCTCAAACACCTATAATTAATTTTCTAGGAGATTCTGGGGTTGTGGGTGCCCATCTCACTGCTTCAGTTGGAGTCATCTTTGTTTTGGTTTGGTTTTGAATTTTATTTTATTTTATTTTTTGAGTCAAGGTCTCTCTAAGTAGCCCAGGCTGGTCTTGAACTCATGATCCTCCTGCCTCAGCTTCCTGAGTGCTGAGATTACAGGGACATACCACTGTGCCGTGCTTTCAATTGAATATTTGCTGTCTTTGCCATCTCTAGTAATTTATACTCTCACATCCATATGCACATAAACACACTCACATGCTAGATTCCCAGGGTGTGACTTATGGGTATTCAAATGTATTGTGTATGATGCTACTTCTCAGTGTACTCTGGTATCCTCAAACTTATTTCTCAAAAGAGGTGCTACATAGTAGCCCAATATCATTGCTGCTCATTTAACATTTACATTAGCATTAACATTATATTTAATGTTATGGGTTTTTTTTTTTTCCAAATTTGCTCCTTGGAAGACTTTTATAACCATTCCTTTTGATTTAAAAATGAGCAGGTGGACATGTGTACTAGCAAAGAGGAATCCAAGCCTTAATGAGAAGTCTGGGGCTGAGCCCTCAGGTCAGCTCACTGGGTCAGGCTCCAACAAGGCTGTGGCAGTGGCGCTAGCTCCCCTAACCATGCCGTGGATGCACAAGAGGGGGCCATTTAGCTGGTCCCCAGAGCGGCCCCATGTATTTTTTAATAATTGTGTGTTTATTTTAGCATGTATGGTAAAAACATAACTTGCCTTGAAGGTAGTAAGATAAGATTTCTTTTTCACTGTTTTTAAAGGCGATATTCAGCACAGAAAAAGCACAGATGGTGCGTGGCTGTGTGAAAATCATGAAGGTGGCTTGCGTGGGTTGGAGGTTTGGGAAACAGTGACCTCCTTTGTGCTGCATCCTGGCTTTATCTCGAAAGCCACTGTGGTCATCCCTGTAAGAGGTTAAGACACGAATCAGAAACGACTGGGAAAGAGAATGAGCGAGGTCCACCAACAGCACAGCATCAATTTCCTTGGCCAGGCGTGCAGTTCTGCAAGCAGCGAACAGTGGGGTCCTTTTACCTGTGAGGTTTTTGTGGTACTGTTAAGAGCCTCTTTGTTTAATGCCCTCTCACCTTATTCTCATGGTTTTAGTAATAAAAAAAATGGTGGAAGGCCAGGTGGTGGGTGTCCATTAAACAGGCAAGAAGAACCTGGCTGCTCTGGGTGAAGCTGCCCCGGAACTGAGGTGCACAAGGTGGCAATCCTTGCATTCATCCCTTTTTTTGCAATCACTTTGACTCCAAGTAATCAGTTAGCTTTACAACAGAATTTTCTACTACCGGTTCCTCCCAGGGAGAGTCTTTCTGTGATTCACCTCTCTGTGGTCAGTTGCCAGCATGTGGTCTGGCCTATATTTGAGTCTCAACAGATGGTACATGAACAGATGCCTCAGAGATATTTTATCAGCCACCTTGCCCACACTCTCGATAGATCCTCAGGCTGTCCATAGAGTGGACATGCAGGAGAGGCCGGCTGGCTAGATGGGCGAATGGGTGGATGGGCGGCGGGGTGGTGGCAATAGGTGTGTGAGTCCATGGTTGGGCGAATGGATGGGGGTGATCTATGGATATATGAATGGATATAGATGGATGGACAGATAGATGGACAAGTAGGTGGGTAGATAGATAGATATGTGCACCAGCAAGTGGATGGATTGACAGATGGGTAGACAGCAGGTCAGTAGCAGGTGAGCAGATAGACATATGGATGGACTGTTGGTGTGTGGATGGGTGAATGAAAGAGTCGGTTAGTGAACAGCAGGCCTAGAAGAGGTCATCTCAAGTGTCTGCTTCGTTCTAATCTCAGAGACGAAGGCCCAGATGTTGTGACCTTTCTCTGTGTAAGTCCTGACCTGATAGTTTTTGCTGCATTTCCTGATGTGAGGCCCCATCTTGTCATCCAACTAAAAAATACATGTTTCATCTTGTGCCTTTATTCTTCACTCACACATCACCCTTCCAGGGATTGGGCCTCATTAAAACCTGTCCCTGCCCAGTTGCTCTTTGAGGACGTTGCTCGTTAGGGCATTTCTGCTGTGAAATGGATCACACCGGCCCATGTGAGCGCCAACCTGAATGCTAAAGACCGTTATTAGCAGATTTAGCCTCTAGATGTTTCAGAGTTGTCAGTTCTGATGTTCATAGGATTTTATTTTCAAACATCATCACACATCCTCTTGTGACAGACTTGATTACTGTGATGAACTCGTTTTCTTCCTTTGAGAGATGTTCCCATTGCAAAAATGACTCTGAAAGCATTTGGGGAAAATGCTGGGCAAAACTGAAGTGACGCTATTTCTCTCACTTTGCTTGCTGGGAGAGGCACCTTGGTGTGACAGAAAGAGTACTGGACATGAAGTCCACATGAAGTACTTAGGTTTGCATGTTGTCTCTGAGGTTTTATCAGCTGGTGACTTCAGGGAAGTCACTACTCTTTTCAGTCTCTTCTGCAAAGTGAGGCCATTGACCGTAGGATGCTCGGAGGATGAACTGAAATAGGTGCATGACAAGCAGAGAAGGCTGCAGATAACTGAAGGATTTCTGGTGGAAGAAGAAAGAAAGCCAGACTTAATATACATCACTTTATTACTTATTTTGTCTTAGACAACAGGAGAAAGCAGATATTTAAGCTGAAAACTTCTTGTAGTGATTGCCTCACTCTTGACAAGACCTGTGTTCAAACTAAGAATACAAATGCTGGGGCTGGTCTTGGTGGCTCATGCCTGTAATTCTGGCTACTGGGGAGGCAGAGGCAGGATGATCTCAAGTTTGAGGCCAGAAGCAGCCTGCATAACTTAGCAAGATCCTGTCTCAAGATAAAAAATTTTATTTATTTATTTTTTGTGGTTCTGGGGGGTTGAATCTGGGGGGTTGAATCTGGGGCCTCACACATGCTTTGCAAGTTCTCTACCATGAGCTACACCTCCAGCCCATTTTTTTACCTTTTATTTTGAGTTAGGGTCTCGCTAAGTTTTGTAGGTTGCCTCTAGCATTGAACTTACTATCTTCCTGTCTCTGCCTTCCAAATCATTGAGATTACAGGTGTGCACCACCACACCAGGCTCAAGATAAAAAAGTTTAAAGGGGCTAGAGTGCAGCAACACAGTGATAGAGCACTTACAAGTATGTGTGTTCAGTCCCCCAGTACTGAAATAAATAAATAAATAAATAAATAAATAAATAAATAAATAAATAAATAAAATAAGCAAGCAAGCAACTTGCATGGTAATTCCTCCCATTTGGTTTAAGAATATTTTTAAATACCTAAAGAGTAGAGTAATATACTCCAAAATGTTAGCAGTGTTTGTCTCTGGATGAAATTCTTTCTCTTTGCTTACCTGTCCTTTCCGTATTGTCTATAGTGATTATGCATTACTTAAGGTTTAAGAAAAAGAAAAAAAGGGAGATTTAGGGAACTAATAGCTAACTGCCAAGGACCTGGAATTTTATCCAGTCTTGGCCCTTTCTAGCCAGGGGACTTAAAATAGCCCTCAGTCTTAGTTTTCTTATCTATAGAATAGGTATATTATCGCTTGCTTCATAGGATTGTCATGAGGATTAACTGTGCCATTCTCTATCTGGCACAGTTCCTGGTACATGTGGGCACTCAGCCAACACTAACAGTCTTCCCTGTTTGTCCCAGTCTGTCTTAGATGTACTCCATTCCCATTTAGACATGAACCAGGCAAGGGAGAAAAGGCTGCGGTCGTAAGCATGGAGAAGTCTGAAGGCCGTGCCTTCCCACGGGCCTCAGTTTCTGAACCTGGAGGACCTGCTTCTCTGATCCTCCTTCTCCTCATTGCCTCAGCTCTAAGTTGGATCCCTGCTGGTGTCAGTCCAGTTTACCATATTATGTAATTTAATCTTGAATATGTAGAAAGATATGTAGGAGGTTGCCTAATATAAGGTAGAGGCCAGCTTGAAAAACTGTGGAGGTTCAAAAGTCTACAGCTAGGTACAGTTAATTACTATTATGACTGATCAACTGCAGACTGTGACTTTCAGAGACACCGAGTGTAAATGAATGAAGATGTAGGAACTTGGTATATACACACATATGCACGTGTATGTATATACATTCGCATACATGTGTGTATTTGCAGGCCAATGGTATGTGATCAGTGACCTAGATTCTCCCTGAAGCACATAGGATCTTTAGTAAGCCATATGTAGGGGTAGTTTAATCCACATAACCACTGCCAATTCCCCTTCAGTTATTTGGCAGAGTCCCTGCAATGTATGCGGCTCTGCAATGCCTTCTGCAGTATACAAAAAAATTCCCTGTTCATCCTCAAATCTAGTAATTCCATCAACTAGCTTATGAAGAGCTGCTTCAGTAATCCATGGTTAATGACCTTAGCCACTGGACAGTTATCTTAAGAATTAAAGTTTCCTTGGCATAAGGCATCCTGAGGTTCTCAACTCCAGCACAATGGAAACATGTCTTGTTTTCCCCCACACAGTCCCCCATAGTGATGGGATTTATGGTAGACATCTGGCTGGGGTCCTCTCCTAGGGCTTCCAATTCCCACCCCAACCCTTATGAGCAGCAGCAACCATCACAGAGGCAATGGGCTGATCTGACATCTACCCTATTGGACAGGCATGGACGTTAGAGGAGCTCAGCTCCACACCTCAGTTCACCTGGAGGATGGAGGGCATGTGATCAGTGCATGGTCAGGGAGGGGCTTTCTGCTCTCTCAAGCCTCTGACTCTGAAGTAGTAAAAAATAAAGGGTTTCAGTAAAGGGAACCAGCATTGACTAAGCCCCTAAGGGCCTGCGTCTTCATTTTATAGAGGAGGGAACCAGCGACCCAGAGGTCATAGAGCCTGCCCAAGCCACAGAGGTGGGAAGTGTCAGGATCCAGGTTTCAGGGTTGGGGTCAGACATCTCTAAAGCCCATGCTGATTATACAGTCCCCTCCCACTCCCCCACCCACCTCAGTGGAATCCTGTGGAACTTAAGTTTGCATCATCACTACAGCCATGTTTCTACAAGAAGTGTGGGTATCATCTGCAGCTCCACCTGCTGATTGTACCTCCACGAAATCCAAGCTGCCACCCTCTTCTCTCTCCTCTGTCATGTATTCATTCTCATTTTCACACTCGCAGAGCATTCTTCCTAAATAATCCCTGACCATGGCACTCCTTATCCTAATCCCCCATGACTCCCTGCTGCCTGTAGGATACAGCCGCTGCTATGAAGCTCCCCCTCCACCAGCCCCCACCTGTGTCTCCAGCCATTTCTCCTCCTGCTGCCCACACACAGAAGCCAGACCAACAATTCCCCCACACTCATCAACATTGCCAACCTCCAGAACTACACTCATGTGTTTTTCTATCACCCTTTCAATCATGCATCCAACAAATAATTTTGGAGAACTTTCTGCATGCCAAGGACTGTATTGGGAGCTAGGGATGCAATACAGCAGGGGACAAAACAAACAAAATCCTTTCCATCAGAGTTTCCAGCCTAGTACAAGGAGATAAATGATCAATCATTGATTTTAAATGGGTACATTCTAGAGTAGGCAAGAAGGCCATGGTTGCTATTCAGAAACAAATATAAGTGTGAGAGATAAATGTGTAGGAGGGCAAGGAGGATTAGAAATGCCCCCAGCGGAAGGGGAAGCAGAGAGAAGTTTTCAGTAGCATGGCCAGGGGAGGCCTCCCTGCAAAAGTAATGCTTGAGAGAAGAGTTGAAAGAGGCAAGGGAATGAGTCATGCCCATGCATAGGGCAAGGTTGATCCAAGCAGGTGGACCAGCACTGGAAGAACCTAAAGTGAGATTATGGGGCATGCTTGGAGTGGGAGGGGGGCTTCTACTTCCTGCCAAGATGGCAGAGTAACCGGAACCAGATTTTCCCTCCCGCCATAAGTAACTGAAAAAGCAGTCCAAGTGGGTGCAACAACAGTGTTCAGAATTGGACTACTGGCCGCTGTGTCCTGAGAGAAGGAACCCAGGGAGGTGACTCATGTTTGACCAGCCACAGGTCTGAGGGTTTCCAGGCCAATCCAAACAGCCCAGCCGACTGAGTTGAGAGAGAGTGGAGGTCTCCAGGAGCCCAAGGAGGCAAAAGTTTGCAGGCAGAGTACTGGAGAAGAGAGGGCTGTGTGGGGACAGGCAGAGGGCCCCAGGGTCATCAGCTGAGCACTTCAGCACATGGCAGGTAATAAGGACACACCTTGTGATCAAGGAAAGAACCCTCAGAAAGAACAGGCAGAAGGATCATAGGAGCTCAAGCAGGGCCAGGAATAGTTCATGTTCCCCCCAACCTGAGGGGGAAAAACTTTGCAATCCAGCTCTGACCCCTCCAGACAGAGCTTAAAAGCAAGACGCAAAGACAACTTAATTCTTTCCAAACAACTTAATTCTTTCTGTTTATTCTTAAATATTTAAAGGGGTCTGACATCCAGTCAGAACTGAACAGGCAGAAAAAGCAGCTCTATGTAGGAATGAGAAGGAGGCCGGAGTGACTAGAACTGTGTCAGTGAGGGGAAGAGAAGTTGGAGACAAAGTCAGGGAAATCTACACTGCCGTGGGCCTAGCCGGCCGTTTAGAAGGACTCTGGCCAATTCAGGAGAAGACATCTTTCTTGTCTCCCCTTCCAGACTGAAAAACTTCCCTGCTTTGTTCTGAAGTCCTTGGGAAGCCACTGGGCCAGTGGCTCATTCATAGCAGGTTAACCTTGTGTGCACACCCCTGACCCCACCGGCTCTCACATAGCTCTTTAGGAAGCAGCAGGTCAGAGAGGAAGCCCAAAAGGAGGCCAACCTAAGCAGGAAAGGGAGACTTTTTCTGTTTGGGGTGAGGAGGGACCTGGGGTTCTGCTTCAAACTCACCTTCCAGTCTCAGACCCACTGCCATGAGGTGTGTAACCTGGAAAATCTTCCTAACCACCAGGCGTTGTCTGCCCATTTGATGACCATAAATAATTGACTACCATCTATTTCTAAAGAGAGTTTGAAACATCTTTCTTTTGTTTTCCTGTAGCAGTAAATGATGATGGGGTACAGAGTAATACAGCAATGGCTTTTCCCATTATGCATCCTTTACATCACTTCAAGCAACACTTTCATCAACCCACAAAGTTTATGGAGCCTTATGGCTCGTATGTAGTTAAACTCAGATTCTTATTTGGGCTATCTTCCCCTATTTTTCCAACATACTCATGAAGTTGTGTTGTTTCCATTGAGAGTGACCTCTCCTCCTTCATCCCTCCTCATTGACCCTCTTCCCCATTCCATCTTCTCCAGTCTTCACTTCCCTCTGCTAGATCCCTCCCAAAGCAACTTTCAATAAGAGAGATGTACGCAACAAGGCCACTAAGACAGAAGACAAAATATAAACCCAAATCCTAGGGTGCTCTCATTAACTTAATTATGAACTAAATTGAACTGGCTTCCAAATGAGAAAGAGAACTGAACCTCATTTTCTTCATCTGTGGAATGGAGTTAATGATCCCTGCCAGCCCAGCCCTGAGAGCTGCCCCAAGATGACCAAGACTGTGGTTGAGAATGTAGCATCCAGGACTCTTCTGGTGCAAGTAATAGGAATCGTCCTTAACCAAAGATCACATTGAAGGGCTTTTCCAGCCCTCCATCGCTAGATCTGCTTTCTCCTAGACCAGTTGCCATCTCAGCCTCTGCACAGTCTCTCCTGGCTCCCAACATCACAGTACCAAGTGCAGCAAGAGTCCATTTCCCCCAAAGCACCAACAAAATCCCACCCTGCAAGCCCTCTTACCTTTGATTGACTGCCTTGGGTCTTGTTCCCGCCCCTGGGCCAATCATACACAGGATAGGCTAAACTGATTGGATAAGTCATGGGATCCATCCCTGCTTAAGGCCAACTTTATGGAAATTTGAACATAGAACTGTTGATTTTTCTCTTCTCTGGTCGCATGGATGTGTTATTTCACACCCATTCCCTGCCCTGCTCTATACCCTGGAAGGTTGATCCCATAGGTGGTGTCACCTAGATCCCTTGTCTTCTGACTTCCCCACTGGGTCTGTCCAGTGGAGAGACAGGCAGGAGATTGGAGGCCAAAAGGTGACAGAGGTGAGGGTACCTCCTCCCTCCCTGCTTTGGGGCTACATCTCTTGAAGTAGCTTTGCCCCAACATACCTTTGGATTCTCTGAATGTCCTACTTATATGAATCTCTAATGACACTGTTTCTTTCTTTGCCCCTTTGGCTCTAAAGTAGGATAACAGCTCCAACCACTGCCAATCCAGGAACCCATCACTTTCCTTTGCACTCCCTAGGTCGGTCTCTCATAGTGTAAATCATCTTAATAAGGTCTCATCCGCCGGGTGTGGTGGCACACACCTGTAATCCCAGCTGCTTGGGAGGCAGAGGCAGAAGGATCACAAGTTCGAGACCAGAGGTAGTCTGCGTAACTTAGTGAGACCTTGTCTCAAAAAGTAAAAGAAAAAAAAAAAGGGCTGAGGTTGCACCTCAGTGGTACAGCACTTGGAAAGCATATAAGCGCAAAGACCCAGAATTCAACCTCTAGTACTGTAAAAAAAAAAAAAAAAAAAAAAAAAATTTAATAAAAATAAAGTCTCTTCCTTTGAACCATCCAGGGTGAATTCTGTTTCCTCCCATGACCCTGTATCAGTTATCTATTGTGTCATGATAAATGATCTCAAAGTGTAGTGGCTTAAAGCCACAAAAACATTTATTATCTCATAGGATCTGTGGGTCAGGAATTCAGGAATGACTTAGCTGGAAGGTTCCAGCTTGGCGGTCTCTCATATTATGCAAGCAAGATGTCATTGGGGACTGCGGTCACCCTGAGGCCGACCAGCGCTGTAGGATTTGCTTCCAAGATGCTTCTCTCATGGCAAATTGATCCTGACCGTTGGCAGAAAAACTCAGCTCCTCACCACACAGGTCCCCATAAGGCTACCTGAGTCTCCTCATGAGATGGTGGCTGGCTTCCACCAGCATGAGTGAGCTGAAGGAAAGCAAGGCTGAGGCTGGTGTGTCTTCCTGACCTATGCTTGGCAATCACATTCCACCTTTCTGTAATGTCCTCCTGGTCACACAGGCCAGCCCCCATTCAATGTGCAGGTGTGACCACCAGGAAGCGAGAGTCATTGGAGGCTGTCTTCAAGTGTGGCCATCACAGACCCTAACTGACACAATTCTCACTTAAAACCAGGCTACTGTTATCATCCAAAGGAGGACTGGTTGCTGGGCAAGAGCAATAAATGCCCATTACAAAGTGCATTGGCAGCGACAAACCTGGTGCAGATCCTGTAAGGATTGTGATGCTTCTGTTCACCACAAGGTCCCATGTGTTGAGCAGGGGCTTTAGAAAAGCCACAAGGGATGGGAGTGAGGACCCTCCAGACCAAGCCAGAGGCAGGGGAGGAGAGGAGAGAACCCAAAGGGGTCCGAGATCCTTCTTCCCTCTTTCACCAGTCCTGAGAACAACCTTGCAAGGGCTGTCCGTGTGGTTCACAGTCCCCTCAGGTGCCGCACAGCCGTCACCCAGGTGCCTATGGCTCACAGGGCCTCCTGACCCTGGGGCCATCGTTGCTGCAGCTCTGCCCTCCCTTTCTTCTCTTTTCTCCTCTGCCGGGCTCTGCCTCTTAATGGAATATTTTTTAGGCAATGGGGGATTTAGGTTTAGCCTATGAACCAAGTGAATGGTCCCCCAGCCTCGCATGGAGCCATCTGGGTTTCTGGCTGGGGAGCCAAGGCAAGAGGAAGAATGGGTTCTCAATCCGATGTGCCAGGGACCCCTGCAGGCAAGTCTAGCCCACTGTTCCCAAAGTCAGGGGTGTAGGTGGTTACTCATCAGATGCCATCAGATCAGGGAGGAGCCTGGGGGACTGTCCCATCCCATGCTCCTTGCCCAGGCGGGCCACACCTACACACACGTACACTGGCAGGAGCAAACATACACACAAAGCATTTTGCAGAGGGAAGAACCAAGGTGCAGGGCCAGGACTCCCTCTTGGGTCTCCTGATTGCGATTTCGGTGCCTTCTCCACCCCTCTGAGCCCTCATCCTGCCCGAGCTGTGTATGGCTTTGGAGGACTCTGAGTAGAGAAAGCCACATGAGAGTCTGTCTGCCTGAGCGTGGCTTATAAAGGGGATGCCCTTGCTCAGCACTGCCAATGAGCCCCAGAGGCTGACAGAAGTGTCCCCATACCACTTAGCCTGGGATTCAAGGCCTCCACCTTACTGTTCCCCACCTCACCATATGGCAGGACCCTGAGCTCCTCACAGCCCTATGCATTTCCTCTATATTTGTTCATCTGTTCATCTAGTAACTCTATTGAGCACATGCTAGGTGCAGTCATAGGATTGGAGGTACATTTGTGAACAAAACAGAACCTCTCCACACCTCAAGTCCTCAGGCCCAGGTTCCTCTGCTCCACCAGAGCCTCACACCTGTGCCGCCACCTCCTTGAAGCCTTCCTGGGCTGACTAGCATAAATGAGCTTGGCCAGCCAAGGCCGGCCGCCTTGGTGGAGCTGCTGTGCTTCCTCTTCCTTCTCTAATGGGACCATAGGGAAAGTGAGGGGATTCAGAATTTCACACACCTGAGCTTGGACCCTGGCCCTGCCACTCACAGCATAACTGTGACTTTAAGTCTCAGCGACTCACCTGCCTGAGTCTCAGTTTTCCTCCGCCAAGAAATGGGAAGGTGGTGACATCCCCCAGGCCTGTGGAGCTCCTGGCTTGCCCCTGCTTGGAACCGCTGAACAACAGAGCAGACCTGCCAGGTGCTCAGCCTTGCAGCAGGACCGGAGCAAGGAGTGCCCATTACCCTAGAGCTCTGTGTCATCCCGGAGCCCAACACAGTGCCTGGACCGGAAGAGCCTAGTCCCAGCAACATGATAGTGCATGATGAGTGATGGGAGGAACAAACCCACAAAACCCCTTCACCCCAGCTGGATTTCTCTGTTCTTAAGGCAAAGTCGAGGGTCTGTTTTAGTTTGTTTTATCTCCTTCAGGGGCAGAGAATTGAGTTAGTCTGCATTATCTGTTCGTGGCAGTTAACACCATTGCTTCGGGCAGGGTTAGGCTCCCTTTCATTCATTCATTCCTTTTTATCCTCATTTCCCTCTGCCGTTCCCCTTTCTCCTCCAGAGGCTTTCTTATGAGTCTAACTGTACCTGTTCATTTGTGTGTAGCTTTGCAGAATGGGCCGTGTTATTGCATGTGCCTTTTGTTTGGTGTGTTTGTTGTTGAAGCAGAGTCTTGCGATGTGGCCCAGGCTGTGCTCCAACTCACGATCCTCCTCCTCAGCCTCCTGAGTGCTGGGATTACAGGCATGCATCATGGCGCTGGCTGTTTATAATTTATGTAAATGCATTGTGTTATACATACACCATCTTTTTTCTTCCTTGTTTAATGAAGCAGTGTGCTTGTGAGGTCTGTCCTTCCACTGTGTCTAAGCTACCGCTTCTGATTCTTTCCAGGCTGTGTCTGTCTGTCTCTCATTTGCTTGCTTGCTCTCTCTCGATCGCTCCCTCTAGACACACACACCACATACACACACACACACACACACACACACACACACACAGCTGCAGTGGGCAGCCTTCCAAATGTCCCCTTATGAGAATTTCTCAGGGCTGTAAACAGGAGTGGAATTCTGGGTCATAGGGCTTGCAGATGCTTAATTAGTAATGCCAGATGCTGTCCACAATGGCTGCTCCCATGACATCCCACCAGAAGTGATGAGGTCCCTAGGCCTTTATGCCTCCTCCAATACCCAGAATTAATCTGAATTTCTAATTTTTTTTTCCATTTCAAAGGTATAAAGTAACATCACTTTAACTCAATCGTCTCTACTTTCTAATGATATCAAGCATCTTTTCAGTACCTCTTGGCTTCTCTGTTGTAATTTGTGTCTTCATATACTTTGCCCATCTTTCTGATGGGGTTGCTATCATTATACGGTTGGTTTTCAGGAGTTCTGGGTTTAATCTGGATACTAATACCATGTTGATTTCAGACCTTTACGAAAATCTTCTTCCATTCTGTTGTCTGTTGACTTTGTCTTTGACATCCTTTGTCTAACAGAAATGTTTAATATTGATATAATGAAGTTAATCTTTTGCCTGGTGGTGTGCTTTGGAAAGGAAGGGCTCACTTCCCTCCTCCTATGACTCCCCTGCCGAGAGCTATTTGTGCTTCCTATAGTCTGCCCAGCTTTCTCACCTCCAGGCCTTCGCTTATGCTTTTCTTGCATCCTGGTACCCACTCACCATCCCCGGCCTTCCCTTGGCCAGCTGGCTTTCCCCAGCCCTTCTGGGCTCACTTGAGATGCCCTCCATCCCAGAAGCCTTCCGTGACCCAGGCTGGGATCAATGCCTTAGAGCTCAGGCTCTCTGCCAGCCAGGGACACTACCCCTCTACTGGGGTTGATGAACGAGGCACTGCCTCCTCGCCAGCCTGTGAGCTTCCCAGGGGCAGGGCTGAGCCTTGGGGATTGCTTTGCCTGGCCTGGACCTGACTCAGCAGGTGCTCAACAAATGGAGGAATGCTGGCCACACACTGCAAGATCCTCCTCCAAAGCCCTGCACAGACCTTTGCTCCCCCAAAGCCTGGGAAGTAGGATTAGCACCACCCTTGGGGCTGGAGTGGATGAGTCAGGTGAGGTCTGGGGACACTGGGCTCCCCAGAAGCTGGCAATGATCTTAGGGCCAGGTGTGGGTGAGCAGAAGGGGCTTCAATGCTGGTTGAAGCCCACCAAGGAGTGCCTTATGGAAAAGGGCAAGGAGGCTGGAGTGTCAGGGCCAAGGCAGAGCAGCATGGCCTCTCCTCCCCTGGGGACAAGAGTTCAAGAGCCCTTTTGCCCTTCACCCCACCCGCATGCCCACTGGCCCTATCCCAAACGTTCCAAAACAGGGAGTTTCTCCAAGCCTTAGAGGCTCTCCTGCCCTGCCCTGGCATCTTGTGGATAACCTGATGTCCCAGTTAGGAGCTTTAAAAGCTTACCAGGGAGCCTCATCCCTCAGTTTGGTGATACCCACAACTAGCCTCAAGGTTTCTTTAAATTCTAGGGTGGGGCAGGGGGCTCACACTTCTGCTGAATCCATTCAGGATGTGGACATTGCACAGACCCTCCCGTTTCCCTCAGCTCTGGGCTGTGTGGATCCATGCAATCAATGTAGCCCCTTCCTCTAGTTCTACGGCCACAGCAAACAAATCAGAGCACAGATACGTACCTCTCTCCCGAGGACTTGTGAGCGGGGCTTAGTGAAGATGAGGGGTTTGTGCCAGAATAGGCATTTAAGCGACTCAACTTGATCATTAGCTAATGCGGTGCACCTTCAGCCACCCTCAGGCAGTCTCTCCACCTCCAAGACCGCTAGGCTCCCCTCCTTCCCAGAAGGAAAAACGAAGCCAGGTGCAGTGGTGCACACCTGTAATCTGAGCAACTTGGGAGGTGGAGGCAGGAGATCATCAGTTCAAGGCCAAAGGCAGCCTGTGTCACTTTGTAAGAAGCTCTCTCAAGATAAAATATTTTTAAAGCGGCTGGGGGATGCGGCTCATTGGTAGAGTATTTGCAAAGCATGCACATTGTCGTCCCTTCCCCACCGAGAACCAAAAAAAAAAAAAAAAAAAGACTCTTCTGGGCTATTATCTCTGGCAGGTAATGACTTCCCCTGACTCCCCTCGCTCCTGCCTGCCAGGTGCCTACCAAGGCTTTTCCCTTCCCCAAGAGGCTAAGCCAGGTTCCTTTCCACACCAAGACAGTGCCCTCTTTAGGGTAAATTCTGGGCCTGCCTTTCAGATGATAGAAACTTTATCTCCTTATACACTGGAGGGACTGCAATGGGAATCACCAGGGTCACGGGGACCCCCGAGTAGGGTGGTGACCTGTCTCCTGACCACTACATCCTGCCCATCTCCACTTTCCTATTTCTCTGGTCTGTGCCCCTCCCGGCCAGGTGCCCTCCTGCAGCTGAGCCCCTCACCGCCCCGCCCTCAGATCGCTGCTGCACCAGCTGCCTAATTTGAGCCCTACTCAACCCCCCGGACCAATGTGCAGCCCATCCTGGCAAAAAGTGAAGATGCCAACAGATTGCAAATTGCATGTCTCAGACTTTTGGGTGGACTGGTCAGCAATTTGGTTTTCCTGGTAGAGATTAATCTATTTAACAAAAATAGAACAAACAGTAAAGCAGAAATTAAATACTTCTAATGGTAGGGAGGCTTGCATCTGCAAACGAAGAGGAAGGAAGGAGTGGGGTGAGGCGCCTGGGAGGAGGGCTCTCATGTGGCTTTGTAGCTTTAAAGTTCCTTTGTCTTCTCCTCGCCCAGAACCTGGGCAAAGGTGCCACCCACTGGTGCGTCCTGGTCTGCCCTGCTGACTGTGCAGACAAGATGTGGTACCACCATCCCTCCAGCTGCACAAACTACAAAGCTGGGAGCTGCCACCCTAGGCCCCTGAACAGAGCTCAGTTTCTGACCATTGTCTAGGTCTCGCAAAGGGGAACCCGATTGTCACTGGGAGCATGAACTTGAAGTTGACATATCCGGGGTGAGGCTCAGTTCTACTGCTGGCTGGGTATGTGACCCCAGGCAAATTCCTGCCTTCTCTGTCCCTCCGTTTCTTTGTAAAATGGAGAAGATGATGACTGCTTCACACCCTTGAAGTTGGTGTTGAGAATTTATTAATAAAGGAGAACCCTGGGGGAGATGGGTAGAAATCTTAGGTTTCACATGCAAATGTCCCAGCACAGCTAGAAATAATATGAAGACTATCATATCTGCAAGCCTGCAGCCGTACCACTGTGACATCCGATCCCATCAGATCTCAGAAGCTAAGCAGAGTCCAGCCTGGTTAGTCCTTGGATGGGAGACCACTTGGGAATAGTGGGTGCTGTAGACTTGGGGGAAAGACCTGGCAGCCCACTCACAATAAACAATCAGCCATTGAAAACCTTATGAATAGCAGAGAAGCACTGACAATAGTGCTGGGCACGGCACAGTGTTGGGTCATGTTTCATCTGTTGTACATAGGGTTGCTATGAGTCAGTCCCTACTCGATGGCCCCTAACAAAAACAACAACGTTAAATCTACAAAAGTTGTTTTGTTTGTTTTATTTTTTTTCTCAGTGTGTATGTTTTGCAGAAGGGAAACCTGAGGTTAGAGATGAGGAGGGACTTGCCCTAGATGCCCTTCCTGGGAAATAGCCATATTCAACCTGAATGCACGCCTGCCAACTCCTTGTTCATTGCTCTTTTCGTCATTTGAAGATGAGGGAAAATGTGCTTATGTTTGCACAGATTCCTGGCTCTTGTTCAGGAAAACTCTAAGCTGTCAGTAAAATTAGTCTATTTCAAGGAGTATTATTTTCTTGGTGGTGATGTTGCTATTTTTGCTTTTTAAAATGTGTCTCCTTGTAACATTGCTTCAAAGAAAAAGTTTTTAGTAAAGTTTTCTTGTTATTAAAATAATACCTTCTCAGGTGGGGCCTGGTGGTGCACACCTGTAATCCTAGCAGCTTGAGAGGCAGAGGTGGAAGCAGGAGGATCACAAGTTCAAGACCAGAGGTAGCCTGTGTAACTTAGCAAAACCTTGACTCAAAATAAAAATTTAAAAATGGGCTACGGGTGCAGCCCAGAGGTAGAGCACTTGCAAAATATGTGCAAGGTCCTGGGTTCAAAATAATAATAATAATAATAATAATAATAATAATGCCTGCTCATTATAGAATATCAGAAAGTATTGAAAAGTAAAAAGAAGAATAAAACCATAATCACACAACACACTAGTTAAAGTTGTTACTTGTTGGAAGTAATTTTTACATAGTTGGAAATATACTGTATACACACAGTTTTTATCCTTTATTGCTTCCATATTCAAGATAGCTTTAGTTAGGTTAAATAACACTAGCTGCTGTAACAAAGTTATCTCAGAATCTTAGAGGATTAGCACAGCAAAAATTTATTTTTCTCTTATGCAAAATGCAAAATGGATACTTCTGGATGGTACACAGCCTTCCCACATGATGGTTAATGAGCCCAGGCTCCTCCATCTCATGTCCCCACTGTTCTCTAGGCCACAGCTCTCTGACAGAGCTGAGAGTCTGGTTGGCAGGTGGGGAAGGGAGGGAGCTGAATGATCTTGTGAGAGGTTTGCGTGTGCCAGACCTGGAACACCATATGTTACTTCTACCCACATTCAATCAGCTAGAACTGCCCACGGCCTCACCTAACTAGCAGGGATGCTGGAAAACGTAGTCTAGCCATGTGCCCAGGAAGAAAGAGAAATAGAGTTGATGAACAGCTAGCCAGTGTCTGACACCATCAGAATATCGCTTTTTCCAATCTTGTATAACTTTATAATATAATGTTCAAGGCTATAACTTAGATTAAATCATCCCCTGATTAAAACTCTTCTGTGGTTCCCTGCTGCATTCAAAATTAAGCCAAGTATCCTTAACAGGGCCTGGAAGGTTTTGCCTGACCTCGAACTACCAGCCCTGCCAATCACTTTTGTGCTCATCTCCTGTTCAGTTACCTCTTTTGGGTCCACTGGCATTATTTCAGGTGCTCTGATTTCCCAACCGTTTTCCTTCCCCAGGACCTTTGAACATACCTGTGACACCCTCTTTCCAGGATGTTCTCCTTGTTGCTCTCTGCTCAATTAACTCCTATAGGTCTCAGTGCAAATGCCATGTTCCCCTAAAAGACCCTCCTATACCCCTAGTCTAAATTAGGGTCTTGTAGTCCTCTCTCCTAGCACCCTGTACTTTTCCTTCAGGTTATTTATTATTGTTTGTAGTTCTATATTTATCTATGTGCTTACTGTTATAACAGCTAGCTCTCCAGCAGCCTACAAGCTGTATGCAATTTAGAAGTGTGTTGATTTTGCTCATTCTAATCCAGTGCCTGCCTGATACCTCCTAGATACCCAACAGTGCTTCATGACTGAATGCATGTATCATAACAGACCATCATTTTTCTGTACCACAGTTCTCTTCACTATTCCTCTATTTCCTGGGCATTTTGTTCATGTCTGATAACCAAGCCTGGCTTTGGTATTATAATAATGGAAGGAATGAAAGGGAGTTGATCCCCCTTTCCTGGGCCCTCCACCAGCTTTCTCCTCTGGGCCTCCACTTCTCTCTACTTTTCTCTACCCAGCCCTACCTTCAGCCACCACTTGCTTTGAGAATGGTCACTCTCTGGGCCCTCTGCACCTTCTGATTATGGCCCCCTGTCCTTACTTCCCACAGTAGAAAGGTTGCAGGGGGCAGGCCACACTTCCCATCCTGCTCCTCCTCTCAACTCTGAGCACATCTGCCTCTCAAGGCCCTGTGGGCCTATCAAACATCCTCAAGGCTTGGGTCTATCAAAAGAATTCTCCATGTAAGAAAATACTTTAAATACAAGGCAAACTATGGCCTCTCCTATAGCCCAAGGGGACACTCAGAGGAAAAGAATATTTTTCACCTTTGTAGAACACATAGTACATAGACCCCATTATTTGATCTTTCTCTCTCTTTTAAGTGCTGCTGTCCCTGTGGGAACAGGGTCGCCTTTTCCTTCAAGGCTGCATGATGTAGCTCTCTACCCTTGATAGAAATCCTGCCCCACAGTCTGACCCCAATGTTTCCCAAAGGCGGCCTTATTCCTTTGAGGCTAGTGCTATCCTGAGTGGATGGCCAGCTGTCAAATGGTCTGAGATGGGCAGAGATCAGCCACCCACACAGTGAAGTACTGGTCCCCTCCAGGGCTGACCAGGGGCCCCCTGGCCCCTCAGCTTCTAGCTACTTAGAGACTCCCTTCCTGTGAGCTGTGTCAGAGCAGATCTTCTCACAAACACATAGCCCACAGCAAAAATCAAACTGGCAGGTGAGCACACGTGTTTATACCTCCCAGAGCTGACACCATTGTCCAGAGACAAAAGCTCACTGCTGAGCCACATTACAGGGGAATCCCTTCCCACAATGCATTAAGAGCCCTAGGCCCTGCATACCTCAATGGGCAAAGGGTGCCCCACTGTTAGGCTGAGCTGAGGTCTTCTCTCTGACCAGCTGCCAGCTCCAGCCAATCGCCGCCTATAAACCTCACAAACACCTGAAGCATCTCCTTCCTGCCTCTCCAACCCTACACCAGATCTGTTCCCAGGCAGGGCAGGTTGAGAGAGAGAGACCAAAGAGAAAAGAAAGAAAAAGAGACCTCAACCTGTGGCATGACCTGCAAGACTCATAAGTTGCTGTTGGAGCGAATTTTATTCACACTTAGTAGGGAGACACTGAAGATGAACAATGAAAACAGAGAATTTTTCTAGTAGGAAGCTTCTGGAATCTTTAGTGTATGTTTTCCTCCCCGCTGACATTTCTGGGGATTCTGATCTGACATCATTCAGGTGGGGTTTTGCAAATTAACTCTAGGAATTATGATGAGAGGGACCCTTTATTGGACACCGATCCTCTGTTAGTCCCTTTTTAGAACTGTCATCTTTCATTCTCCTAGCAGTCCTGAGAAGCTGGTATTATTCTTTCTATCTTTCAGATAGTAGAACAGAGCCTCAGAAATGCTAAGTGACTGTCTCAGCTCACATTGGTGGCAGTATTTACTCTTGTCTGGTGAATGTCTGATCTTAAGTTTTTCCTCATGTCTTATCCCATACCTTCTGAAGATTTACCTGAAAAGCAAACACGTCCTTATTACTCCCAATGAAACCTGAACTGTTAGTTTAGATTGACTGTTATAAAACAAGCTGCTTCTTTTTTACATTACCAACACCTCAAGGGAAAAAAACAACAACAATCTTTATCAATTATCCCACTTGCGGTAGGACCTGCATCATTTTTATTTCCACATCTATTCTGTAGTGGTTCTTAGAACTCCTCAGAAGTTAGGATCTATGACCCGTCAGACTCCAGTGAAGAGAACAGAAACCACTTCAGGCATTTCCGAGGGAGATTTAACCCAGGGACTAGCCGCACCCTTGTTGGAAGGCTGGAGAAGCCCAGCTAGGTGTACTGTCACTGGAGGTCAGTTGTTAGAGACATTGCCAAGCCCCTGGGGTGGAAGCAACAGAAAGGAAGATAAGATGGTGTTGCCATTGCCTCTGAAATACCCAAAGGTTTCTAGTTTCTTCACTGGAGGCAGATTGATTGATAATGGAGTCTCACTTCCAAAAGGTTTATAAAAATGACCCCAGAGGGGCTGGGGATGTAGCTCAGTGGTAGACACTTGTCTAGCATGGGCAAGGCCCTGGGTTCAATCCCCAGCACTGGAAAAAAAAAAATCACAGGACAGATTTGGAATACAAATAAAATAACAGAGGTCACACTCAAGCATACTAGCCTCTGAGGCCATTGAAACTGCCATTTCTGCTACTTCGGGGACCTCACTTCTGAGCACTGATCCAGGAGCCACTGGGCCTCACAGACACCTGCAGTCACTCATAGCTTTTACCACTGCAACCAAAGCAGAAAAACAAACAAATAAAAAATAATGGTCTTTCCTAATGCAAATTTTCTAATCTTAGCTCCCATGAGTATTTCTCATTAGCAGAAGAAATGCAACCAGCTAGTAGGGGATTCTGGGAAATATGGTTTGTAGGCTTCTAGTGCAACATTGAGGAGAATATAGAAGAGTGGCAGTGAGGTGTGAGCCACTAGGCAGATATCAGCCACCACCCAGGCCAGAGTCCCCATACTCCATTGCCTTAGAATTTAACTCATCGCAAGGATTGAGCTCTAATGATGTGACAATTCTCAATGACAGCCCTGGGATTGCCCACGGCAAAAGCTGAAGGACAGTCGCAGCTTTTCTGTGTACATAGAGACTCCCTGTATGGTGAGAACAACTCTTTTGGGGGACAACAAAAATCTCCTGGCTCAAGCTGGGGTTTTAGAGAGTGATGCCACCCACTCTCCTGGCTGCAGTGGCTGGCCACAGGGAGCTCAGACAGGCTGGTGGCCACAGTGACTTTTCTCAGAATCCATAGCCTCTTGTCATTCCTGCTCCCTGGTCAGTCAGGCTCCTTTGGGTGGCAGGAAAGGGATAGCCCTGAGGCGATTTGATCACAGGGCGTCTTAATTTGCATTACCCAGGAAGCAGACTGAGAGACAAATTTAGTATCAGGAAGAGTATCAGGAAGTTCTCCCAGGAACTGATGCTGGATCGGACTCAGAGAAGCAGGATTAGACAGAGGAAGAAGTGGAAATGGGGTCAGTTGCAATCCTTTGGGGATTGCTGGACCCTATGGTCCTTCATGGTTGTCCCAGACTAAGGCAAGGGGGCTAGAACCATTACCTTCACCCTGACCATTAGACATGGCTGCCTTGGGGAGGGGTCATGGCCTTGACTGACGCAGCTCCCCAGGTACAGGCCAGCTCAACATCAGCCAAGACGCCTGGCAGCTGGGAGAAGGGGGTCCCACCCTGAAGGGTATTGAGGCAGCACCCCACAGCACCCAGTGCAGAATGACAGAGTAAAAGTCAAACACTGCCTGGGCCACTGCATGTAACTACACTTGCCATGCACGAGGAGCAGGCAGGAGAGAGCCTGGCCACCTCCTAGCTGGTTGCTGTCCTCTCACACCTGCACTGCTGGTGCCGGAGCCTCCAAATGGGTTCCTGCCTCCATAGGTACCCTGCTACCAGCCATTCTGTCTCCAACAGCTGGAGCCATCTCCTCAAATCTTAAATCAGGCCATGGGATTGCTTTGCCTGACCTCCTTGCCACGTGGCTGGGCGTGGCACTTAGAACTGCCTCCAGACCTTCATCAGGGTCCCCAGCATGAACACGACCTGGTCCCTGCCTCTCCAGCCCTGCCCAGCTCCCTCACTACACTCGGCCCACATGGCCTCTTGCTCTTTCTCGAGCCCTCCATGCCCTTTCCAGCCTGTACCTGGCTCTGCACTTTGGCTCGAACTCCCTGTCTGGCCATGCAGGTCTGAGCTCTGGTGTTGCGTCTTCACTGAGGTCTTTCCTGCCTGCACGATTAAATTAACACCTTCTCCCTTTTATCTTCTTCACAACCCTCAACACTGATTGAACTTGCTTGTTTATTTAATGATGTAATGGTTCTTTCCATCTCTCCTAGTGAAATACAAAACTCTCCTAGAGCAGGAATCAGTGCCTAAGAGAATACTTGGGCCAGGTGCAGGGGTGCGCACCTGTAGTCCCATTGACTCTGGAGGCAGAAGTGGGAGGATCCCTTGAGCCTAGGAGTTCAAGGCCAGCCTGGGCAACATAATAAGACTCTGTCTCAAAAAAAAAAAAAAAAAAAGAAAGAAAGAAAGAAAGAAAGAAAGAAAAGCTTGGCCTGGGGTAGGTAGGTAAATATTTGTGTTGTGTGATTTGACTACCTTCTGATATGGAGAATACCTGATCCAGCTGGATAGACGTTTGTACTCATGGGCACGACACCTTCCTCATCCAGTCCTATCCAGGTTGCCTTGCTTTGATCTTTGGTCCTTTATCCAGTTGGCAATAATCAAGGTTGCAGAGGGGGCTCCATCAGCCAGACCCAATAGAAGCCATGGTGACTCACTCAGGAAAGAGTCAGGTAATGTGATTTCTTCAGAGGGGGTTTCATGGGCTTTCATGGCCTCATTCTATGATATGGCCGCTCAGTAGAGCTGGTTACCCAACTGTCTTTCCATCAACACTCTTTTACTATGGTCAGAAACTATGCCCTTCCTCCTGTTGGAAGACAGAGCAGAAAGTGCCTTGTGAGGTTGGGAATCCAGTGAGCTGGGGGTGATGCTTCTGAGAGGTGAGGTCACCCTGCATCACCCCTTTGCCAGCTGGTGTCACATTGTTGTTGTTGTTGTTGTTGTTGTTAGGTGCCGTCAAGTCGGTATCCGACTCATAGCGACCCTCATAGGGTTTTCAATGGCTGACTGTTTCGGGATTGCCTTGGGAGTGGATTGCCAGGCCCTTCTCCCATTTTTGCAGTGCTGGGAATGGAACTCAGGGCCTCCAGAGACTGCAGCGCAGCGCTCTACCCACTGAGCTAAATCCCAGCCCGGTGTCACATGGAAGTCGAAAATCTCTTCCCAATGGCCAGAAAGCTTCCTGGTATCTCAAATCTTTTCATTTCAACTCCCTGCTATTAAATAAAAATGATCACTGCTGTCTATTGAGTGCTTGTTATACATCAGGAGCAGAGCTAGGTCCATGATTCAGTGATGTCAGGAACTTACCTGAGGGGAGGCTAGTGAGCCTCCTTCTACAATATCGCCTGAGAAATGAAGGAGATGGGAGAGTTACTATTAGTAAAAAAGGCTACTGTTAGTAAAATAAAGTGTGACACAAGCCTATGATCCCAGGGACTTGGGAGACCAAGGCAGGAGGATGGCAGGTTCAAGGCCAAAGGCAACCTTAGTAAGACCTTGTCTCAAGATAAAAACTGAAAGATGAGCTGAAAGTGTAGCTCAGTAGCAGAGTGCTTGCAGAGTGTTCATGCCCGAGCCCCTGGGTTCAGCCCCCCAGTACCACAAAAAAATAAAAAAAAAAAAAAAAAGTGTAACAGTTCTTACGTCAAAATGGACTAACTAGTTTTGTTTAAAAAGAAAAAGGAAGAAAAGTTTAAAGAGTGGAGGGAGACTGTTTCTCACCCTCACCCCTTGCTCCACTCCAGTATCAGTCCCTCTACGCTTGGACATCCTGCATATACTTTTTAGAAATTTAACTAAGAAAGCCTCTGCGGCATTACCCACATAGTAAACCTAGAAGTCTTTAGAATTCCTCAGATGTGGCAAGAGATTGGTGAACTAGTTAGGTCTCCACATTTTTCTAACAAACCAACAAAAATTTCCTCCTTGTAGGCAATGTCTGCATCTTTTCCATCCAGGCAAAGTGGTCCATTTGCATACAAGTGATCCTCTTGGAAGGTGTTCGGTGATTTCCAATCATCCCTAGAAATGAAATCACAGCTCCTGTCTCACCTTCCATTGAAGTGTGTTCACACTCTGGGGAATTGCCTACCACCACTTGAATGTAAAATTCGCTTAGTTTCAAACTGCTACTACTCACAGCTGTCTTTAGGACTTCAAAAAAGTGTCAAAGGGGCCCTGAAAGGTGTTTTTTCTTCTGAGAACAAGTGGAGGGATCCCTTTTGCTCTGAGTTTCCACCTAAGGGAAGTGGCTCCCCAGAGCTTTCACCTGAGAATTAAGTGGGATCCAAAGCATTTCCTGTGCTGTTGCCCTGATGGCACAAGTGCATTGCCAAGAGAAAAGAAGGTGCCTTTAAACAGATTTACTTTCTTAATGTAAATTTATTTCTGCTTCAGAAGCAACACACTATAGTGAAATAGCATGGGCATTAAGATGAGAAACTTGGCTTTGAATTCCCACCAAGGTCATTTTACAGTGACCTTGTAAAAGTACATGTCATCTCTCAGGCTCAATTTCTTGATCTGTAAAGTGGGAATCACCCCCTTACCACCTACGCTAGTCATTAAACTGCAGTGATACAGCACACGTCAATTTCTTTGCACAGTTGCAGAATCTTAGGTGGACCACAAATAGGCAAAAAAAGATGACATCTCTCTTTAAGTTCCTGGTGTACTTAGCCAAGCATATGGAAGCCAGCAAGACAGATGCGGAAGATGATGCCATCTTTAGCCCTGAGGTCCCTAATGAAGGGCGATCAGCTGCCTGTGACAGTAGTCAGGTCTTGCTGGCTCGAGAAGCTTAATTTTGTGCTGCACCACAGCCCAGTTATAATTGGGACTGACGTCACTGTTCAGGAAGAACTTACAAAATCATTCTCTGTCCTTAATAAGAAACACCAACCTCCAGCACCCTCTAGCCCTCAAGCCAAATGGCCTCAGCGAAGTCTGACATCTTTCTGGGCCAATAGAGGGCCAGCCTCCGAGGCTTCACCTCTGCCTCCATCTTCTCTGGAAGACCTTGTCTCCATGATAACATGGGGCATGTAGGCCTTTACTAAATAGTCATGATGATAACGATGATGTTTATCTCAGCTTTAATTCACATTGATAGTTCCATTATTGATTTCGTGCTCCTCCCAAATTAACCAGATAAATTCACAACTAATTTGAAAATAATTAGTTCGATTTTGCATCTGTGGCCCAACAGAAGTCTATTTTTCTCCAACACTAATAGTCACATTGTACAGTTAATAAATTTCAGTGAGCTCAGTGGTGCTTGGGCTAATGTGGTATTTCTCTTTTGTTCTTGTTTGTTTGTTTTGTTTTGTTTTTAGGGTCAAGTTGTGTTCCGGAACGGGGAGAGAATGGGGACCATTAAATTTACTCAATTTCAAGGTAGGCTTTTTGACGCTTACTCTTTCTAGTGGATGGCATTTGTATTCAGCGATGTTGTGTTTCTGCAATAAGATACGTCGAAAGAAATGAAAGTATGATATGAGATTCCAGATGAAACAAAGAAGCATCCATAGAAAATGCTTCTATACAAAAACATCAGTTTCCACTTATGTAGAATATTGTTTCTCAGCTGCATTATTTGCAGGCCTACTCCATCTCCCCATGTGACTGAGAGTTTAGGAAAGTATCAGGGCGGGGTAAAGTCAGTTGCAATATTCTGAGAAGCCTTGCACTGTTTTAGGGTTTGATTAGAGAAATGTTCAACAGACTCTAGTATCGAGAGCCTAGCACAATGAACCTCCATGTCTTCATGACCCAGCTTACATTGTTATCCATGCTTTGCCAGTCTTGTTTTATCTTTACTTATCCCCATGCCCCCTCCCAATTGTGCTGTCATATTTTAAAGCAGCGCCTAGACATTATCTCATTTCAATCTATAAATACTTCCGGATGTATTTCTACCAGATAAGGAGTCTTTGAGACATAACAACCATTCTGTTACCATACCTAAAACATTTAACAACAATTCTTAATATCCTTTCGTTCCCAGTCCATACTGATGCTTTGATCACTTCAAAGCTGTCTTCAGAGTTGATGGTTCGTTGGAGAATCCACATGAGGTCCAACAGTGGTATCAGCTTAGGGTGATATACCCCCCACTTTTTATAGACCAGTTACTTTCTAAAGAAGGTAGTTTATAGCTGAGTGTAGGGGTACATGCCTGTAATCCTAGCACTGGGAAGGCTGAGGCAGGAGGATCATGAGTTTGAGGCTAGCCTGGGCTACATAGCAACACCCTGTCTCAAAACAAATGAAGGAGGAGGAGGAGGAGGAAAATGAAGAGGAGGAGGAAGATGAGGAGGAGAGGGAGGAGGAAAATGAGGAGTAGAGGGAGGAGGAAAATGAGGAGGAAGAAGATGAGGAAGAGAAGGAGGAGGAGGAGGAGGAGGAGAAGGAGGAGCAGAGGCAGAAGCCATCACTTGTTTATTTGTTGGACTTTCCTTCGGCTTTCAGGGTTGGAATGGGCCTCAGAAACCATCCAGACCAAATTTCTTGTGTGACAGGAGGAAGCAGAGTCCCAGAGAAGGGCAGTGACTTGTGAGAGTCCTCAGGGTATCCATGGGGAGCAGGCTGGCCGTTCCTGTGGGCTTGAACCTCAGTTCAGCCCCATGTGATCATTAGCAGAGTTGTCAGCCCAAACGCCAGGTGGCCCATTCATCAATGCACTGCTTATCAGCATCCTGATATTCCTGAAAACTCCAGAAACGAAGACAGTGCCTGCTGGATTTGCTTATTTTGAGCAGATCCCAGAGTCATCCCAGAGAAAGCAAGAAATTAAAGGAAGGTATTCAGATTCATTCAGACAAATCCCACCAGGCCTCTGATCAATCGGGAGAGGTGTTTCTCAGCACTATCACATCGTAATGCAACGTAGGTTTACTCATTCTCCTTCTCTTGGCAGGTAATTGAGACACATGTCAACTCTCTGGCATGCACAAGAGATGTCATTTTAGGCAAATGTAATTATTTTCCCATTTGTTAAGTCTTAGTTCTTCATTGGTTGAACAAAGTAAGCATCCTGGCAAAGATACTTACTTTTTTCTTTTTTAATGATTGCAACTCAATTCTCTTGTTACATCACCAGTTCTCAAATTATATTGTTCTAGAAGAATATTTAGTAAAATATGGATTGGGTGATCATAGCTACAAGTGTATGCCACTTTTATTGCCTTTTTCATTTTCATATGTTGGGTTTATACACCAGCTCCTAGGCCTGTGGGTTTAGGCATGTCTGGATTTATAAGGAAGGCCGTATGACAGTCAGTCAGTCAGGGCCAGGCTTTGTGGTCCAGCCCACCTGAGCTCAAGTCACGTACTCAGTGCAGAACATCAGGGAAATGACTTGCAAAGACCTGGATGCAAGTTGTTTGCCTCTCCAAGCCTTGATTGTCCTCATCTGTAAAATAGGGGTATAATCGCACCCATCTTCTTGGAATGGGAGAAGAACAAAGTGAGATAACATATACAAACACGAGCATTTATCTTTCCAGCAAAAACAAAAGTAGCACTGTTATAAACATCTCATCAAAATTATGGCACTGTTCTGGGAGCAAATCTAGGTTTTCCTGGTGCACTGACACCTGAGTGCCTTTTTGTTTCTATCTCCCATTGGTAACTCCACCCCCTTATTGATAGAGAGGGTGTCAGACAGGGCAGGACCTTAGAGATGAGCTCATCCTACCACATGATGGCAAAAATGGGGAAACTGAGGCACAGAGAAGGCACATGTTCTGCATGGATAGATGGCTGGCTAGTGGCAGGGCTGGGTCTGGACCTAGGCTTTCCCAGGCATGCCAACATCCACGTGCTCATGTGGACGCCGACACCTGTGTGTGCCCCCCTCCTCTTCCCACATTTGTGTCCAGCTGCTATTGGACAGATGCTGGTCCTATTGACCTGAGAGAGGAGTTGCATGTTATTTGGGGACTGAAATGAGCCCCTAAATTGCAATTCGTTTTCCAAATTCGAAGGAGTTCAGAGGTGCCTTGTTTCCCAGGATGGAAGAGCACCAGGCTGGTCGGGCTGGAAGGGCTTCAGACTGTCCTTTCATTTCAGGGGGAAATCGAGGCCCAGGCTGGGGAAGGGACTTGCCTGGGGCAGGCCCTGCCTCACTGTGAACCCAACAGCTCATTCCTTCCCTCCTCAGGGCCTGCGTTTCTCCCTCTCCTCCAAAAGGGGCTGGTCCAGACTCTCCTCTGGAACCTTCTAGAAGTATTCCCATGGGGTAGGCTTATCCTCGACCCTAGGGTTACCAGCTCCTAAATTGCCTCACGCCAGTGACTTCGCAAAGTCCTCTGCATGGGGTCACCAAGTCTTCTCCCTGGTCCTCCATACCCTCTTCATCCTGTCCATTTCTCTCTCCCTTGCCTCTGCCCACCTCTTTCATTTGGAAGCGACAGTGGAGCAGCAGGTCTCATGGCAGAGCTGATATGCATGGAGCAGTCTCTTGGCCACCCCAAGTGGAGGGTTCCCATCCAGAGCTGCTCTTCAGCTCCCACCCAGACAGCCTCCAGTGCTTGCATCTGAGGCTTGGAAGTTAGCTTAGCCCAGCCTCCCTCCGAAGACTTCACGAGATACTTTCTTGGCTTCTCATTTGCACAAAGCGCCTGGTGCCTTCTAAACCCTTTTCTCTCCAACAGAGGAAGTGTTTTTATAGGAGGCTCTGTTCACTCCTTTGCAAAAACTAAAACACAAAGGAGCTGGAAACGGGAGGCAGCTTTGGGAAGGAAACTAAAAGGGGAGCCAGGAAGCCATGGCCCTTTTTGATTCTAGGGCTGTAGGGTTGGTATCCACAGTTCCCCACACATAGTAGGCTCCCAGGAAAGTTTAGCGAGTTAACTTGGAAGCAAAGACCTGGATGCAAGTTGGTACTCTGATGGGTGCTGGGGGTGTGATCCTGGGAAAGTCATTTTACCTCCCAAGCTTCTCTCTGCTCTTCTGCAAAATGGGTGGGCACTGAGGCCAGCCCTGCCTGCCTCGAGGCTGTTGCCAGGCATGAGTGAGCCAGGCTGACCTCCCAGCACTGGGAAGCTCTAGGTAAGTAGCTAGCAGGCTGCCAGCTCCTGGGTGCCTCTTCATCTGTGTTTGTTGAAGCCGTTAGTGAAAGGTGGACCCCAGGCTTCAGGCAGCAGCTCGTGGAAATGTCTGGACATTTCATTTACTCATGGTTTTCAGTGACTTCATTCAAAGTAAACACCTGGCAAAGGGCAGTTAGCCTCAGCCACAGACATGTGCCCTGAAGCGTCTTCACGTTGGTGGCCATTGTCGTTTGAGGGTGAACAAACTGCCTTTTTCATTTGAATTGAAACTTGCGCATTCTGGATAAACAGAAGTGTCCTAAATAATGACCAGGCTAGCCCCTACATCACCCTTGAGGCTGAGGCCTTGGGAATCCAGGGAGGGCTTTCCCACTCTGAACAAAATCTTCCTCATCCTTGATGCCCCTCCATTTGCTCAGTGTCCAGGGGCTCCCAAAGCCCTGATCTCCCATCAGGACCCTCCCAGAGGGTAGGTGTGGGAGGTGCTATCAGTGACCACCCACATTCCCCCGCCTCCAATGTTCCACAAGTCCGATAGCATCTCATTAGGAGCATCTGCAACCCCCCATGGGTGGGAGGAGCGGCTCACTGGCCAGAGTTCATGCTTCTGAGGGCAGCCCAGAGCTGCCACTCAGGACAGGTGGGGGACAACTACCCCAGCATCCTTTCCCTTTGGGGACACATCGCCAAAGAATGTCTTACTCTTCTCCCAGAGGCCCAGGCCTCAGCTGTCCACACAGAAACTTCTGTGCTCGTTCATGTGCACCTTGTAGGGGCTCCCTTCCCTTCTCCCACCAGGCTGTCCTCAAATCTCCTGCAATAATTTGCAGGAACGTTTACTCTTCTCTCAGACAGATGCTATTCCAAGGGCCCCACCCAGGACCATAGGTAAGACAGGGGAGGGGTGCACATGCCGGAGCACGCACACCTTGGGACTGGGCCCATTCCCACTCCAGGCTCACTGCCCCACTGCCTGCCATGGCCTTCCACTGAATACCAAGACACTTGCAGATAGAGGATGGATACTAGAGAACTGGCCTGTTTTTTTGTGTGTGTTTTTTGTTTTTTGGTTTTTTTTTGTTGTTGTTGTTGTTTTCTTAAGAGAAAAGAGACTCTCTGTTACTGCTGAAGTCTACATATGGTTGTTGTTAGGTGTCGTCAAAGTTGGGTCCAACTCATAGCAACCCTGTGTGCAACAGAACAAAACACTACCTGACATTGTGCCGTGCACACCATTTTTTATGTTTAAGCCTACTGTTGCAGCCACTGTGTTTCTTCTCATTTTGAGTTAGCCATAGCAACTGGAGGTCCCAGGGGCTTTACTCCTTTCCCTTCATTAAGATGGACTCTACTTTGAGGAGGCAACTTTTACTCAGTCATTTCTTGAATGCCTTCCAGCCTGGGGACTCATTTTCTGGCACTATGTTTGACAGTCCTCTTCTATTCATAGGGTTTTCAATGGCTAATTATTTCAAGAGTTGGCTGTTGGGTCCTTCTCCCTAGTCTGTCATAGTCTGGAAGCTCAGCTGAAACCTGTCTGCCATGGGTGGCCCTGCTGGTAACTGGAATACCAGTGGTATAGCTTTCAGCATCATAGCAATGTGCAAGCCCCCATACCATGACAAGCTGACAGACATTGCATGATGAGGGGTATCTACAAAGGGCTCTGAATCTGCAGCAGGGAGGGGAGCTGAGCGGAGCAATGATTGGAGCCTTGTTCAGCTGTTCCCAGCGAAAGCCCAGCATCAGCTGTCCCTGCCTCTGTTCCCTGGCCCGTCCTCATTAGGCGTGTTTGTAAGAGGCTCAGCGACCATGGCTGGGATTTCACACAGCTTCTGAGCCACACAAAAGATGCAGACTTTGGCATGGGGTGTCTGGACACCTGATTTGAAGGAATGGGATCTTGTATCGCTTTCATGACATAATTGTCATTCAGAAGTACCTAGTGAAGTGGAGGCTCCTCTTCCCCATTTGCAGACATTAATTACCGTTTGGTCTTCAGGGTAACAGATACAGTTCTATTCAGTGTGTTTCCTGAACATCTGCCAGGCCTTTGCTGAGTCCTCTGAGGGAAGCCAAGTTGAATAAGATACAGGTCCCTGTCCCCCAGGGGCTTCATAATCTCTCTGGCCAAATGCCAATGCCTATAAAAGCAGGAAGGTAATTTCCCAGAACCTGCTAGAAAACTTTCAGAGCTAGTTTAGAGACTCTGGAGGCTGATTTTTAATAGTGTCTTCCTTCTATGGAGGCTCACTCCACAGTTCCCTCCGTCTAGCCTCAGGGTGGAAAAGGTCTTAGACTGCTGCTCAGCTCATGTAATTAAGAGTGGAGATGTTGTGCCCTGAACTTTGCCATACTCCAGTAGGGTTGTGGGCCGGAAGGAAAGAAAGGATATGTGTACACGTGGACTCTTTGGAACTGGGAAGCTGTCCCCGGCCTTGACACCTCCCAACCCTCAGAGTCCAGTGAGATGAAGGAAAGGCACCCAGAATAGAATTACTTCACTGACATCATGTTTCATTGAGCCACAGATTGTCCATGTTGAAAGGAGCCCTGACTTTCCTTTACGGTATTACTTACCTCTGCTTGAATGCCCCCAGTGACAGGGAACTCATTCCCTCTCATGTGGAAAGTATACAGACTTTGAAGCAGACATGCCTGATCATTGCTAGCCAGGCAGTGTAGTTTAATCTCTGAGTCTTTATTTCAGAGTTTATTTAAAAATAATAAAAAGTGATCATGTTCACTGCCTGGAGAGTGACTATGAGAATTCAATGACATGAGGCTGTGATGTTCCAGGCTTGGTGACTGGCACCGAGAAGGACCATCAGAACCATTGCCTTTCTTCTTCTCTCCTGGGCATTCTCGACCATGACCCCAGATTTACCTCCCTCCAAATTTTTTTGAGGAAAGTGTGATCTTGTATCCCTCTCCTCATTTTGTGGACCATTGTTGTCATTATCCATGAACCTCCCCCCGCCCCATGGTTTGTTTACCCCCTCATTTCCCTTGCTTATTCCCATCTCCTGTCCTACTTCCCCAATGGAAGGCAGACACCACCAGTGCATCATGCACAGTGTGTGCTTGTGTGTGTCCTTGCAAAATGAGTGTGACTATTTTGTGTGTAGGGCTGGGATTTAGCTCACTTGGTAGAGCGCTGCGCTGCAGTCTCTGAGGTCCCGAGTTCAATTCCCAGCACTGCAAAAATGGGAGAAGGACCTGGCAATCCACTCCCAAGGCAATCCCGAAACAGTCAGCCATTGAAAACCCTATGAGGGTCGCTATGAGTCAGTTACCGACTTGACGGCACCTAACAACTACAACAACATTTTGTGTGTATCTTGAATTTATGTCAGTGCAACAGGATTATATATTTTTTGCTTTGTTGTTATTGTTTTGGTTTTCCATGCAGCACTTTGTTTTTAAATATGCCTCCAGCAGCTGGCTGCGATCTAGGCTGGGACTTCTCCCCACTATTCCAGGGGGTATGTCCACCACACCACCCATCCACTACCTAGTGACAGACACCAGGTCACCCCTTCACCTTCTCATTCTCACAAATAATAAGTGTTCTTACATGTGTATCCTTAGGACCCAAGTGGAAATTTCTTTAGGACAAATGTTTAAAAGATTGTTGGGTCAGAAAATGTGTGCACACCACTGTGCCTAATCCTGTGATCACTCTTCAGACTTGCAGGACTGTATCTGCTCCCCTGGCCGGGGTGGGGGGTGGGGTTCCCATGTTCCTCCCACCCACATGTGGGGTTTCCCAGATCTCTCCTTTTTTGCCAGTCTAAAATGTCATTGGCCAGTCTAAAATGGCTTTAAATGTCATTCCTCTCCAAGCATGGTGGCGCATGCCTATAATCCCAGTGACTCAGGAGGCAGAGGCAGGAGGATCACAAGTTTTAGGCCAGAGGCAGCCTGCATAACTTATTGAGACTCTCACTCAAGACAGAAAGTGAAAAATTGACTGGGGGTACAGCTCAGTGATAGAGCATTTGCAAAGCATACATGAGGCCCTGGGTTCAACGCCCCAGTACTGCAAAATAAAATAAATCACGTGTGTGTGTGTGTGTGTGTGTGTGTGTGTGTGTGTGTGTGTGTGTATGAATATCTATCTATCTATCTATTCATTTCCCTGATTGCTAATGAGCTAGAGATCTCTTCCTGTGCTTATTAGCCATTTGTTAGTCATTAATTCTGATCCTTTGGCAATTTTTATTTTGAGATTATGATCTTTTTCTTGTGGATTTTCATGGGCTCCTTATTTAAACTAGCTATCAATCTTTTACTGATTTCCAGCTTGCAAATAGCTTCTCCCATTCTGCCCCTTGCCTATAAACTTTGAGGCCTTGCTGAACAGAAGTTTTAAATTTTCATCTGGATGAGTTCCCCCGCACTATGCCCCCCCTCTTTTTGGGGGGTCCTGTGGTTTATGCTTTACAGGTTTCTCAACCATCAGTTCCTGGCATCTCCTACATGCCAGGTCTTGGCTGGGCACAGGGCGTACTGAGATGGGTGAGTGCAGCCCCGTCCTCAGGGAGGTCCCCATCCAGCGAAGAGCCGACCCAAGACGCAGCAGGGTGACTCGTGAATAGGGACGGCACAGGCAGCTATGGGCATTCCGAGGACACTCAGCTCCACCTGGAAGAATCTGGGAAGGATACCTAGGAGAGGTGGCCTCAGAGATGAACTCCGAGGGACGAGGGACCAACAAGAGTCAGCCAGGAAAGGGAGAGAGCAGGTGCTCAGTGCAATAACCCACTGCCTGTCACCTGGCCCCTAGGGTGCTTAACTCTTGTCCTTGGGCCAGTTTGCTTAACACAATGGACAGATACACCCCTGGCCAGTTGTTATAGTCCCAAGGATTTGACCAACATCTACCTGGCCTGCTAAAAATCTCAACACATGGTTAATGGACAAGTTTACAATGGGACAATGGCACATGAATTGTGACAGTGGAAAAGAGTGTTCACGCAGAAGCCAGCCAAGGAAGCACAGAGTCCTGCTCTGCTCTGTTCCATCCATATCTGCTGCCAAGGATGGGGAGCGTGGCCCTCCAGGGCCAGGCCAAGGCAGTGACCAGCACGGGAGCGGTGGGAGTGAAATTACTTCCTGAGGAGCAGCCATTCATCCTGGGGAAGAAAGGGCAATCAAGGCTCATGGTCACCATGTCCATCTCTGAAGAGCTGTCAGGGGCGGGAGTGAAGTGAAGGGGGCTCCCAGGGCAGAGCCAGGACCTAGGACGGAGGTTTCCCTGAGCAGGTTTCACCCTTCAGAGCAGTTGCAGAACCACAGGATGACAGCTGCAGGTCCCAGAGACCCCTATCCAGCCTGCTCATTAAGCAGGGCCTCTGCAGGGGAGAGGACTTCCCCAGGGCTACTCCCTGGGATGAGCAAGCCAACACCAGCCCCGAGGGATCTGCCTGTCTCCCAGCTTGGAGCCATTTCTTGAGCCTGAGTTTTGGATTTTGTTCTGGGGTCTTTGAATTGAGTACATTTGTAAGATCTTTATTGTTGAGCCTTGATCATCTTTTGTTTTCCACCCCAATTTTATATACCTAGTCTCTGTATGTTGTTAGCAGTAATTAAATTAGAAAGCATACATATCCTCCCTCAAATGATGGCCAGAGCCAATGAGAAGGGACATTTGGGGGTGTGGGGAGTAGAGTCCATGGGACCAGCTAGAGCAAGATGGCAACTCTCTTGTCCTCCTGCCCCACTGCAGGGCCGAAGCTCTTGCCCAGCTGTCTCGTGGACGCTCCTAGGCCCAGGGCCAATGAATATTTTCAGACTGGACATTTTTTGGCAGCCAAAAACTTTACCAATAGGGGCTATTTTCTTTACACATCCAAATCCAGAATTTGACAGAAAGCATGTGCGTTTTAAAGAGAACATTCCTCCTTTTGCACTGCAAGAAAGAACAGGACTATTCTGCAGGAAAGAGGGCTCTTTGTCACACAGTAATTTTAGCATCTGAGAACCAGGAAATGTCCACACTAAAGGGCTCATGGTCTAGCCCAGTAGCTCCCCAACCTGACTACACACTAAGGTCAATTTGGGGAACTTTAAAAAATCCTGTCACCTGGGACCCATCTCTCAACCCTCTGAGGTTTGAACATAATAGATCAGCTTGGACCTGGGCATCTGTATTTTCTAGAAGTCCCCAGTGACTATACGGCCTGGGAAGGCTGAGAACAACTGGAGTCTCTCTGTGCAACTTGTAGATGGAGAAAGTAAGGCACAGAGAAAAGGAATATCATGCAGTGAGCCAGTGGCAGTCTGCAGCAGAGCCTGGGGGCAAGAGCCAGCCAGTGACAGAGCCACACCACAGCCTTTCCCGTTGCTCCATACCTTGCCTGGATCTTTCCAGACTGTGCATAGATGCCCTGGTCCACAGGCTATGGTCTGTAAGTGCTGTTTGGATCCAAATAAGTGACTAACCCCTGACATACCTGTTAGCTTGTCATGCTGTGGGAACTCACATGTTGTGATGGTGAAAGTACACCACTGGTATTCCACATAGTAGCAGGACCACCTATGGTGGACAGGTTTCAGCTGAGCTCCCAGACTAAGAGACTAGGGAGAAGGACCCGGCAATGGCCAATTAGCCACTGAAAACCCTATGAATAGCAGAAAAGCACTATCAAGCATAGTGCCAGAAAATGAGACCCCCAGGCCGAAAGGCATTCAAGAAATGACTAGGGAAGAGTTGCCTCCTCAAAGTAGAGTCTACCTTAATGATGGGAATGGAGTAAACCCCTGGGGATCTCCTTTTGCTGATGTGGCACAACTCAAAATGGGAGAAAACACAATGGCTGCAACATTGGGCTCAAACATAAGAAGATCCTATGCATAGCACAGTGTTGGGTAGTGTTTTGTTCTGTTGTACACAGGGTGGCTATGAGTTGGACCCAACTTGGCACCTAACAACAATAAATGGCTGACATTTTTTGCATAATGGAGTCAACAGGGAGTTGAGGGTCAAAAGCTGGAAGGGCCAGGGGCCTGTCTCAGTGATTACCTGGGTGAGCAAATGGAAGAACCAAGGGACATAATCCTTACCTCTGCAGGCTGAGGAAGGCCCTAGGCAGAGTGCAGGGGAAGAGACCCTGTATTGCCTGAGACAAGAGAAACAAGGCCCCAGGTTCTACTCAGGAACCATCTAGGAAGCAGGAATCAGAAAAGCTGGACACACCCAGGGCACAGCTCCAACAGAAGGCGCTATAAGGCAGCGCCCTGAGCCTGCAGCAGCAGCAGGGACACCCAGAGGGGAGAGCAGGACCCAGGGAAGGCCTTCCAGAGGAGGTGGGTAGGGCTTGGGTATGTGGTTTTGGGAGAGAGAGGGTAAGCCACCTTCCAAATGGAGGGACTTTTGTGATTAACAGATGGCAGTAAGAAAACAGGGTGTTTGGGGTAAAACAAATAGTTACTTTTGTCCTGAATAAAATAGTTACTATTTATTGAGCATTTCCCATGAGTAAGGCACTTTTTTATGTTTTCCTCCTTAACCCTTATAGCAACTCTAAAGTTCCCAGGGTTATAGTTATGGTCACACAAGATCAAAAAATTATAATTCATTTTTAAAAAATCTTTGTATACCCAACACCTAGCATAGAGCCTGGCACATAATTATTGTTGTTAGGTACTGTCAGGTCAGTGTCCAACTCATAGCAACCCTATGTACAACAGGCAAAACACTATTGTCAGTGCTTTTCTGCTATTCATAGGGTTTTCAGTGGCGGATTGTTTTTTGGAAGCAGGTTGCTGGGTCCTTCTCCCAAGCCTACAGCACCTGATGTTTCCAGGCGATCTTCCATCCAAGGACTAACAAGGCCTGACCTTGCTTAACTTCTGAGATCTGACAGAATCAGACACCATAGTGGTACAGCTGCAGGCTGGCATATAATATAGGTGCCCAGTAATGTTTGTCAAATGAGTGAATGAAGTGATTAAACTAGGGAACTTAATGTAATATCTCCTCTGCATTCAGGATGTCTCAGACCACCTTAGTCATAGCTATGAGAATAAATTTAACCTTCCACCACCTATGGTCCTGGTTTCAAGAGATTCTTTATGATGCCATGCCTTGGGCTGGGCCCAGAACACAGTAGGTAGTTAATAAATGTGGGCTGGATGACCAGCACCCCTGCTTAGACATGCACTGAATCAGAACCACGGGAGCCAAGTTCACGTACCTGCTCAGTCAGCACTCAGCACAAGGCTTGGAGCAGTTACTTCACCTGTTCGAGGCCCTTCTGTCCTCTGTGGTGGTGGTGTTAGGTGCCATTGAGTTGTGTCCGACTCATCTTGACCCTCACAGGATTTTCAAAGGCTGATTGTTTTGAGATTGCTTCACAAGTGGACTGCCAAGTCCTTCTCCCTTCAGTTGGTAGAGTGCCCCTCTGTGATCTCTGAGGCCCTGGATTCGATCCCCAGCATCACAAAACCAGAAGAAGGTCCTCTGTGGACTGGGAGAATTGCAACTGTTCAGGGTTTGCTGTGAGCATTAAATGCATGAACTTGCAAAGTGCCTGGAACCTCCAAGCACTGCCCCCAGGGAGAAAGGATGGTGCTTATGGTCACTGTGGGCAGCTGACTGTTATTCCAGTGCCATAGGATGGTCTTCAGAGCAGGGCCTGAGGACAGAGAGGTGAGCTGTGCAGCCTAGGGTGTGGTGGGCTGCCAGTTAAGCTGTTCCCTGGCTCCTCATGATTTATTCCAATCAGCCTGCACATTTCATATGCCACCTCCCCATGCCAAATAAATAAATCAGGGCCTCCTCCTCTGAGGACTTAGGGGGAGCTGCTTGGGGGATCTGAGGCGCTGAGGACTTCAAAAAGGTGGAGCCATGGTGCTGGAACCCCCAGCAGAGTGTGCTAATGTGACATTTATGAACCAGATAACCCAGGCAAGCAAAAGCCACCTGCACAGTGTGATGCCCCACAAATGGCATAGGCCATTGTGGGGAAAGGAAGCAATTTCTTTTTTTTCTTTTTCTTTTTTTTTTTTTTTTATGCGGTACTGGGGGTTGAACCCAGGGCCTCGTGCTTGCATACCTTGCAAGTGCTGGACCACTGAGCTGCACCCCCAACCCATTTTTTTAAAGTTTTTTTTGAGACAGAGTCTTACTAAATTACGCAGATTGCCTCTGGTCTCGAACTTACGATCCTCTTGCCTCTGCCTCCTGAGTTGCTGGGATTACAGGGGTGTGCCACCATGCCCAACTCAAGGAAGCAAATTTTACAACCCCTTTTTCCCCTGCAGTGGGGAGAAGCAGGCAGGAAAGTGACCTAGGGGATTCCCTATTCCATTTCCTGAGCACTTATGAGGGACCAACAGTGCATGAGTGTTTCTGCAAAGAAATCACCGAGAGTGGGAGACTCGGCAGCAGTCTCCCTGGGTGCCCATTGGAATTCCTTTATAAGATCTGGACATTTTGCTGGCTGAAGTCTGCAGCTGTGAAGAACCACCTGCACCCTTTAATCTGGAGGCAGTGGACCCTCCTCTCTGCAGCTATTATGTTCAGGAAGCACAACTGGTGGCCCATGGAGTAGGCAGCTCCACTCAGGACTGTCACCTTAGAGGGATCCCATCAAGACAGCCCCCTCTCAGGAAAGCCTGGGGTTTGAATCTGGCCTCTGTTCCTAGTGTCAGTTGAGACCTGAGCAAAGCCACAACCAAATGGAGCCTCTGTGTCCTCCTGGGTGAGGTAAGACTGAGAGCACTCACTCCATACAGTGGGAGCTGAACAAGAGAGTGGGCTTACACAGCCCAGATAAGGCCGCTGTCTTAGACCATTTTCTGTTGCTATAACAATATACTCAAGGCTGCGTGCTTCATAAGAAAAGAGGTTTATTTAGCTCACAGTTTTGGGGGTTCAAGAACATGGTGCTGACATCTGCTCAGCTCCAGTGGGGGCCTCATGACAGACAATGAGGGCCACAGTGTTGGGAGGTCCTGCCAGAGCCGTTAGTGGCACATGGGGAAGGGCTCAGGGAGGTACCTAATGCCCTTGTAACACCTCATTCTCACGGGAGGTAACCAGAGTCCCTTCAGAACCCCATTCATCCCGTTGGAGGGTGATGCTCCCAGTGACCCAGCCCCTCCTCTTAAAGGTTCCACCACCTCAACACCACCACACTGGTGACCACGCTTCCTCCACCTGAGCCTCTGGGGACACTCGCAAGCCATATCCAGACCACAGAGCTTCAGGGGCTCAGTAAACACCCTGAGCACCTTCCTGCCCCCTTCCCATCCGTGTCAAGGCCTGCTCTGCCCTGGGGACCTCACTCCTCTCTCCAACCCCACCTTTCCCTCATCCTGCTTCACCTGTGGTCACCAGTATTTGCCATGGACCACATCCATTGACCCCAGCTCAGAAGGCTTATCGTGCCAGTTTCTTGGTGGCATGTGACTTGCTGGCCAGCTCCATGATGAAATTGACCCTTTCCTTGGCTGCGGAGGTGCCCACTCTCTCCCAACAGCCTTTCATGGCGTCCTCGGCTGTTCCTCCCCAGTCTCCTTTCCGAGCAGCTTTGCTCTGTCCAGCCCCAGAGGGCGACGCTCCCCTGAGGCTGCACTGGGCCCCCCTTCTTGTTGCATGGCTCACTCTCCCTGGAGACTCAGCCCTAGCCCGTGCTCCAGTTCCCAGCTTCCTTGTTAATGGCCCCAGCTTTGCCCCCAGCCCACACCTCTGCCCTGAGCTTAGGACATCTCTCCCTGGTGTATTTGACCACCTCCTGGGATCCCCACTCATGGGATGGCACCTGGGCCCCCATCTTCCCCACTAGAATCCCAGGTGACTGTTCCCCATTTATCTCCCATTTGACCTGGGGAAAACAATCCTTCGTCATATCTGATCCCCTGCTCTGCGTTTCTCCTGCTATCGCCCTGGGCCAGTCATTATCTCTATTCTTGACAATTACCCAAACAATTCATTAAACCCACCAACAGGCCAGGCGCAGTGGCATACACCTGTAATCCCAGTGACTCGTGAGGCTAAGGCAGGAGGTTCACAGGTTCGAGGCCAAAAGCAGCCAGTGTAACTTAGGGAGACCCTGTCTCAAAAGGAAGGATAAAAAATGGTCTGGGTCTGTGGTGCAGCTCAGTGGTAGAGTGCTTGCAAAGCATGTGTGAGGCCCTGGGTTCAACCCCCAGTACTAAATGAACATTAATGAATGAATGAATGAATAAATAAATAAATAAATAAATAAATCCATCCACCAACAGAATAGTAAGGAAGATGAAGGTGTACAGAATGTACCCATTGGGTTTGAAAATACCCGGAACAAGTACATATGCAGAACCAAGGGCAGTGGCAAACTATGCTCAGTATGATCTCACAAAGCGATGTGGTTTCTGAAAGATCCCACTTCCACCTAAGCATCCATGAATAGAGCCATAACGTCCAGAATGGTTGGAGGGGATCCCTTTACTTGCTGCCAAGCCAGTCATGCCTAAGTCGTCTGTCAGTCCTTTACTCTATGATCATCAGAAAGACCATGGCATTGGGAGTGTGGCCCATGGAGGGGCCTGGATGGGGTGGAAGGTAGAAATGAGGTTTTGGGAGGAGGGTTGGGGGCTGGTGCTGGGAGGATGATCCGACTGTGTCTTGAGTCTCTAGCTTTGACCCGGGGCAGAGGGAGTGGCAGTGGTTTGCATGGTCCTGAGGGCAGAGCCAGCGGAACAGGGGTCATGGGAGATGGTGTGGCCCAGTGAGCAGGAAGAAGGCACAGTCCAGTCTGTGGGGAATGGGTGCCACATCTTTCATGCAGCACAGGATAGACACCCATCTGAGGAGACAGTGTGGCATGGCCAGCTCAGACTGGGGAGAGGCTTTGGGATCCTCCTGGAAGGGGTGCTGGAGGAGGGAAAGCATGTGAGAATACAGCCAGGTGGGCAGGGATGGGAGAGCTGGGGTAGGAGAGGGATAGGAGCTGGCAGCTGCAAGCCCAGTGTTTCTGTCTAACTGGCCACTGTCTCTTTCTCTCTACAGATAGCAAGGAGGTGAAGGTAGGCGAGTACAACGCAGTGGCCGACACACTGGAGATCATGAACGACACCATCAGGTTCCAAGGTAAGACAGGGGCTTTCTGGAGGAGGCATGCTCAGTTGCTTCCAGGCTGGACATTGTCTGAGGGTTGGGATAAGCTCAGAGTCCTTGGCTTCATGGGGCCAGGGTAACATCATAAACATATGCCCTCACTCATGGAGCACAGGGGCCCCATCACGCACATGGGCCCAGCTCCTGGGATAGGTCAATGGAATTTTCATGGAGTGCTCACCACTCAATGGTTTTAAGCCATTGGATGTCAAAGAGGAATTCCTTTAAAATGTTGCCCTGCTAAATTTAGCTCTGTTTTCTCCACTGGGAAAAGGTTGGGCTGGACTGGCCATAAGGCCTGTCTACCTCCTGCTCTACTAGAAGACACTTCTCACACTTCTCCTAGAGAACTCCTCCTTGGCCACTAGAACCAAGTCAAATGATACCTCCCCGGTATAGGCTTCCTTGACTGCCCACTAGCTGAGCTGATGGATCCTTTCCTTTTACTTCTGCAGTCTTTTGTCTCACTTCTCTTGTGGCCACTATCTCTTTACATTGAAATCACTAAGAGATTAGACCACAAGCCCCCTTATGAATCCTGTTTGTCTTTAAATTCATGGCATTACTCAGGGTCTCGCACATGTTAGAGGCTTGGTAATATTTGATGAAACAATGAATACATGCTTGATCAAGTGAATGGATAGATAGATGGATGAGTGGGTGGGTGGGTGGGTGGATAAATGGATAAGCAGATGAGTAGATGGGTGGATAATGGATTGGTAGGTGGATGGATGGATGAATGAGTGGATGGATAGATTGATGGCTGAGTTGGTAGAAAGGTGTGTGGATGCAGGATGGATAAATGGATGAGTGGGTAGAGGGGTGGACAGCCTAGTTTCTGGATGGCAGTAGAGGAAGCTGATATGTCCACAGCATCCAGACACTGTTACTTTGATTGCAGTAGGTCAGCAGGAAACAGGAAAGTTGGCTTTCTGTGCCTTGAAGAAAATGCTCTTCTGTGGATTCTTGGGTTGGACTTTCTCGTGTCCCTACACATCCACTGGCTCTCAGCCTTGAGAACATTGCAGGCCTCCCATCCCACCTGAGGGAGCCATCTCCATGCTCGTAGTCACACATCCCTTCATGGAGAAAAACCAAAAAGTGGGTGGGCAAGGCCTGTTACCCCTGATAGACAGATGACAAAATGGCTCTGAAAGGATGTCACCCTGAATTAACATAGCTGTGAGAGGCACAGCCTGTTCTAATCACCAGGGTCCTGATCCATAAGGCAGACCTGTCTGCTCCTGTATTCAGGAGGTTGGGTTTATAGAACAAGAATTCTGGGTTTCGAAATTAAAGGAAAGGGGCTGGGGATGCTTCTTGGTGGTACAGCACTTGCCCAGCCCTTGCGAGGCCCTGGGTCCCATCCCTAGCACTGAAAAAAATAAAAAGGAAAGGCTCAAGCACAAAATAAAGACAAGACATGAAGCAACAAAAGAAAAATTTTCCAGTGTGGTCCCCAGTGCTCACAGAGAGGAGCCTTGCCACATGCTGTGGCCCTGAGACCTCCATGAAAGACCTCCTTCCTCACTTCTCTGTCTTGTCTCGCAAATCTCTCCAGCCAATCTGCTTATGGTTCCTCCAATGCAGAGACACCACTGTGCCTTGCCTGTGCTAGGCCTCCTGCCCAGGGCATGCTTCTTCTTCATCTTCCTGGTGACAGCCAGCCATGCTAGACATCCTCCAGGACTCGCCTCCAACTCACCGCTTTGGGGAGCCTCTCTTGGCTCTGTCCGGGGGAATTGCCCTCTGCTGCCTGCTAGGTGCTCAGGTCAACCTGGTCCCTGTCCTCAGAGGCCCTTTGCACTGTGATTAGAGCACAGGCTTAGGATTTGGGCAGATCTGGGTCCAAATCCTTGGTGGTGTGCCACTTACTAGCTAGAGAAGCCATGGAAGACCTAGAAGACTATTGTCCCTCTGTAGAATGGGAATAGTCTACCGGGTGCGGTGGCGCATGCCTGTAATCACAGCGGCTTGGGAGGCAGAGACAGGAGGATCGCAAGTTCCAGACCAGAGGCAGTCTGCGTAACTTAGCAAGACCCTGTCTCAAAAAGTTAAAAAAAAAAAAAAAGGGCTGAGGGTACAGGTCAGTGGTCCAGCACTTGCAGAGCATGCAAGCATGAGGCCCTGGGTTCAACCCCCAGTATCACACACACACACACACAAAAGGAATAGTCTCATCTACCCGTGAAGCTGTTGGTTGGGCCAAGTGAGAAATGTCTAGAATGTTGTTGTTAGGTCAATGGAGTTGGTGCCTGACTCATAGCGCCCCTATATACAACAGAAAAAACACTATTATCAGTGCTTCTCTGCTATTCATAGGGTTTTCAATAGCTGATTGTTTTTTGGGAGTGAGTTGCCAGGTCCTTCTCCCAAGCCTACTGTACCTGGTGTTCCTAAGCAGTCTCCTATCCAAGTACTAACCAGGTTTTGCTTCTGAGATTGGACAGGATTGGACACCACAGTGGTATGGTTGCAGGCGTAAATTATAGATAAACTAAGTATCTCTGCTAAAATCTCCATCTGTTAATCTCTATAATCTGTATCTTCCTGTGGTAAGCATTCAGTGAATGTGACTGTTCATCCTTGCTTTTTCCTTTCTCTATGGCTAGTACACACGTTCCGTGAGCACAGGGACTGTTTTGTTCATCTTTGTATCATTGCCTGGCCTGACAGGGGCAAAGTGATTATCAGTGATGGCCAATGAACAAATGATGAGTGGATGAGTGAGGAGTGAATGCTCTGGGTGAAAAGCAAGAAAGAAAACTCAGGGCTGCTGCAGCTACTAACACATCTGATCAGCCATTATCATGGGCTCCCATGATGCCTTCGCTGATTTGGACCTCATGGAGGCGCCATTTTGGAGAAAGGGAACATCGTTTAAGGAGAAGATGGTGCATATTTTCCGAAGTTGTTTCTAAACAACAGGCCCCAAACTCAGTCGTTGTCATCAAATCACCCTTGACAATCCTCAACCTCCTTTCACAGCTCCTCAAGAGGAGCTTATTTCCAGCCTAGACCCCCCCCCCCCCGCCAGGGCTCATTTGAGTTTGAGAGCTTGATGACCCCTGAGCCAGCCTCATGCAGTGTAGGAGTGTGAGGGGGAGACATTTCTGGATGTTAAATTCTCGCTTCTGGAAGCAAGAAATGATATTATGTCTCCTGTGTGTCTGCTCTTGAAGTTTCTCTTTTTATGAATGTTACTTTCCATGGAATAACCCAAGACTTTTCCTTAACTGTCCACCAGGTTCCTATCTGTTTTCGAACCTGGCAACTTTCCTAGATTTCTTAGGTGGCTCAAATTCTTTTTGTCCATTGAATGTTTCTAAACAATTCTAAACTTGCCAGCAGAGATTTTTAAACCTGAGCCTCCACACACACACCCCCACCCCCACTGCTACTTTTGCCAGTCCCCAGCTTGTCTCCTGGAAAGGAGGCATTACTGAGGCAAGTGCCTGTGGCATTGCCATGAGATCATCATGACCCTTGGCAGGGCTTCCATTTTTGGCTTTTCCCCTGCTTCCAACAGATCCTACATAGGAGGGGAAAGTCCGGAAATTTTGTAGTCCTGCAGCAGGAACCTGATCTGAAATAGCAGTTAAGGGGTTTTCAGAAAGCTGGGGGAGTCCCTTCATCCCTCATCCTAAGCTAGCCTATACCTGGTAAAAACTAAAGCAGGGCAATGTTTCAGCCATACAGGGAGATGCAACTGCTCTGAGACCTTCAGGGTCCCCTGGGTTCCTCATTCCCTTGAAGAATGAACCAGGCAGCTCTGCAGGCACGGAGAGAAATGAAGCCCCACAGCTACAGTCCAGCCGAAGCACGGCAGGAAGGAGAGGGAGCTTCTGCCTCCCACGGTTAGCAGCTCTTATGGATACAGAAAACCAAAGAGCTTTTATAACATAATGACCTTGAGGCAGAAAATCTGCAGCCGGAGCACATATATGTCACCCTGAAATTGACAGGCAGGGTGTGTGCCCTGTGGAAAGGTGATCGTTTATCATGCATGGTACGAGCAGAGTCTTTGAGGCCAAAGCCAAGTTCCTCACCCCCTAGTGGCACCCTCTGGTACCCGCTCACATCGCCCAGCCCTGTGCCTTCCAAGCCTTGGTTACCTTTGGGGATAAATGGTGATGGTTTTCAACAGCGCAATTAGACCAAATCAAATTCTAGTCTTCTAATGGCTATTAAATGCATCACAAATCCCTTATTGATTCTATTTACAGAAAGAAATAAGTCCTGGATCAGACTCCCTGCTGGGGAGACTGGCCAACCACAGTGTCCAGCTCACCTAGTGAATAGAGAGGCTGAGGTTCGTAAGGGGTTCAGCTGGATGTCAAGGAAACTGAAGCAAAGATATCCTTGGGGGACATCTGTGCCCTGGGCTCCACTGATGTCTTCTCCTTGACCTTCTAGGATCCGAGCCTCCAAAGGACAAGACCATCATCTTGGAGCAGCTACGGAAGATCTCCCTACCTCTCTACAGCATCCTCTCAGCCCTCACCATCCTCGGCATGGTCATGGCCAGTGCTTTTCTCTTCTTCAACATCAAGAATCGGAACCAGAAGTAAGCAGCTCATGCCCTTCTCTGGGATACTGCTTGGGGCTTGACAAGTCTCATGGTCCCAGGGTAGGATCATCACGGAAGTTTTGGGGGAAGTTTCCTGAAGTGTGTTATCCAGTCACCAGAATGATTTAGGTGTTACATGCGTGCACACACACACAGAGGCTGGGCTCCTGCTTACACAGCAGACTCTGGTCAGCCAAGTTTGGAGAAGGCTTGGTTAAATCAAATGGAAGAGTCCAAGTCTGAGGGCCTTTCCAGAGCTCTGGACATGCTCAGTACATTGTGGTGGTCTGGGAACAAAGATAGAAGACAGAATCCCCAGCTTCTCAGTCCCCACCCCCAACTCCTTGGGAATCACTGCTGGAGAGTCACTATATCCAATGACAGGGACTCCCATTAATACAACACGTGACAGTTGGGGAAGCTGCCCCCTCTTATATCATCTCGTTCAGCCCTCCCAATAACTGCTTGTGTTATACGTGTGAGCCCCAAGCTCTGAGCCCAACTGGCAGGCCCTGGCCTCCTGCTTTCTTCTTGACTTTTCTCCCTAGCACATGCCTTTGGCTCTCCCGAGGACTGGCCCCACCTGAGTTACTCTGGTCAGCCACGAGTAGAACAGGCCACCCCTCCAGGTGCTTGTGTTGACCAGGCACAGCCAGCTCCTTTGGTTTCCACAGTGAACCTCTGAGCTTAGCTCCTATCTTGTCATGGGAGAGGCTGGGCAGGACCTCGGAGCACGCGCATCCCAGGGCAGCCCAGTACCCACCCCACACAGTGCCATGGCTCTGCTGTGGTGCCCAGAAGCCACATTGCCGCATGTCACAGGCTGCCAAGAACAAGACCAGTGCCAGGGAATCGGTTTTGTTTTGTTTTGTTTCTTTCCTTGCTTGCAAAAGGAGGAACTTGGAGGCTGTAGGCTCTTATGTGTTTGTTTTTGTTTCTGAGTAATTACTTAGATCAAACCTATTGCCTTGCCTGAAGCACAAAATACAAACCTGTTGTTTTATTTCATTTATTACAATCTCATATATTGCCACAAAAAAATGGATACAATTTTTAACTGTTTGGTGCAAATCTTAAATGATGACCACACCAGTTAGCATTTGGCTCAATGTGTGGGCATGACAGTCCCCTCGGTTTGTGTTCCATTGTATGCCCGCGTGCCTCAGGAGTTCTCACCATAGCATCGAGTTGCCCCATCATAAGACCAAATGACCTTTAATTCCTTGACTGCTCCGTCTTGGCCTCCTGGGAAAGATTATAATCTTTCCAAAAGGCGGATCCAGATAAATTTTTTGACTGGCTGGGCCACTGAAAAATCTGCAAAGAGATAGGAAATAAATGTCACTGGGCTTCCAAATACCCCTTACTTCTGCCTTCCTAAATGCTACCCATCCTTTATGGGCCACTGCCTCCAGGAAGCCCTCCCCAACTCCTAGCCTCTCCCCTCCCCAGCCTGTTATGGTGATGAGAATGAAAACATGTTAGCAGTTGGTGGTTTACAGAAGGATCTCCGAGACCCAGTGTGTTCTTAGCTTTGCCCAGGCCCAGGCAGCGTGATCAGCTGGGCTGCTTCCCAGGCAAGGAAATTTGCCAAGTTAAATGACTTGCCTAGGGGCCCCCTCTAGGAGGTGGCAGGGGCTAAGCCCTGGTTCCTGTGCTCCTAACTCAAAAGTCTGTGTGTCATCCACACACACAAAGCAGCAGTCTCTTTATTTCCCTGTTGCTTTAACACATTACACGTTTTAAACATGTGAAGGATTAGTAGGACTGCAGAATACAGATGAAAATGTTCAGTCAACAGTTGGCTAATTATAATCCGCAAAGGAGCAGCTGTACTATGGGGTGCCCAAAAGCCTAAGGCTTTGTGAGCTGATTATGCTGGGCAGGCCAGGTACCTCCAGGGGTAAGCTCTAGCCCCCGATGGCTTAACTCAGTCCTTTCTTGCGGGGCGCCTGGGAACCACAGCAGGATTCCTGAAGGAAGTGAGAGAGCAGCATATAGAGTTTGGGGATGTAAAGAATGCCCTCAACTGTAGTCTGGTGAAGACAAAGTAGGAGATTGGGATGGGGGCTCTGTTGTCCACCTCCTGGGGCAAGGGGTGGTGACTGGGAGAGATGTTGCTACTCCCATGTGTCCTTCCTTGTGCCTGGGACAGTGTGAGCTTTCTGAGTGATCAGAGGCAGCCAGAGTGGGTACCCACTCAACACCTGATAAGCACAATTTGTGAGCAACCCTTTATACTCACCGTGGACCTCCTTGACATGGTCCACTTGAGGCAGGGAGGGGTGGGGTGGGAGTCTCCCTCCTCACTGTGGAAAGTCACACAACTTCAAAAAGAATTTTTTCAATTCGGCATATGTTTCCAGCCCCCGGCCAAAAATCCTGTTGACTTAGGACTTTTGCATAAAGTGAAAACTAAAATGGATGGAGAAGGACAGGTGAACTTGACTACAGAGGTGGAGGTGAGAAAGTCAACAGTGAGAATGAGGTTGTTGTCAGCGGTCCCTTAAGGAAGGTGCAAATGGCCACTAGCAGGTGTGGGGAGGGTCAAGATCGGAGGAAAGCAGGGCTTCCCTTTTCCTCTCCCCTCTAATTCTTGTTGAAGGCATAAGCCCAGGAATGACATTGTAAGCGTGTCATCTCTTTCTCTCACCAGGCTGATCAAGATGTCGAGTCCGTACATGAATAATCTCATCATCCTGGGTGGAATGCTCTCCTATGCATCTATATTTCTCTTTGGCCTCGATGGGTCCTTTGTCTCAGAAAAGACCTTTGAAACACTTTGCACTGTAAGTCTTCTGCATGCACCCATGGTATAGGACATAAAAGTTTCTTGGTCACTTTAGTCATCAAATACACAGATGCAAACCCAGAACTTGGCTGGGTAGGAAACAACCCACGTGGCAGGTCTTCAACGTGGCGGGAAGTGAGATGTCGTTTTTCAGCACTGGCCAGAAGGCTAAGGTGATGGATTTAACAGGCCACTGTGGGAAGGCAGCCTACTGAGAAATGACCAGACACCCCAGCGAAGGGAGGGAAGAGAGTTCCCCACCAAGAATGCAGGAACTGGTCAGTACCCAGAGTTGGAGGCAAGATCATTTAAGAGGAAACAGATCCTCCCATCTGCCTGGATAACCCACACAGGGTATAATGAGAGATGTTCATATGGCTGGCCTTGACTTGCAGAAAAGTTTTCTTCTTCTTCTTCCTCTTCTTCTTCTTCTTCTTCTTCTTCTTCTTCTTCTTCTTCTTCTTCTTCTTCTTCTTCCTCTCTCTCTCTCTCTCTCTCTCTCTCTCTCTCTCTCTCTCTCCTCTCTGTCTCTCGCTTTCTTTTTTCTTTCTTTTTCTTTTCTCTCTTTCCCACCTTCCCTCCCCCTCCCCTTCTCCCTCTCCCCCTCCCTTTCTTCCTCCCTCCTTTCCTCTCTCCCTCCTCTCTCCCTCCCTTTCTTTCTTCTGTTTTGGTGCTGCCAAGGAGTTGAATCCAGGACTTTGGACATACTTGGCAAGTGCTGTGCCACTGAGCTGTACCCTCAGCACATTTTCTATTTTTTATCTTGAGACAAGGTCTCACTAATTGCATAGGCCGCCTATGGCCTCTAACTTGTCATCTTCCTGCCTCAGCCTCCCAAGTCATTGAGATTACAGGCATGTGCCACACAGCTGGCTCTTATTTTCTATTCTAGAAAGAAAGAAAAAGGAAAATAAGATGACCACTTTTCTACATGAATCAAGGTCAGCCATATGAGCATCTCCTACTGTAGCCTATGTGGGTTATCCACGTAGACAAGAGGATTTATTTCCTCTTAAATGACCTTACCCCCAACTCTGGGTGCTGATGAGTTCCTGGTGGGAAATTCTGTGATGCCCAAAGAAATGCCCTTTAGCTATTACTTTAGGGGGAAAAGAAAAAAGGAAATTGTGGACTAGCAATTAGCAATTGTGTAGAACTAATTCTCCCCTGAATGTATCATCAGCCTACTTATTAAAGATACAGTGACCAAGAGGGATTTATATCTAGACTTTGACTACTGTGATCTCTCAGAACTAGGTGAGCCATTTGTGTCTCTTTACTGTCCAAATGCAGTAATTCATCCAGTTCTCTGCCTAGAAGATCAGAGCCAGCAGGGATGGGCAAAGCATCATTGTTGGCCAGATTAATCTAAAAACAACTCTTCGCTGCTGTATCTCTCAGTGTTGAGAACAATGTAGACCCTCTTTTGCAGAGCCATTTGCTGCTCCAAAGTTTCCAGTTGACCCCTGCCAGGTAATGATGGAGTAAAAACTGGCCAATAAAGGACCCCTAAGGCATGCAGCAACCCTCAGACTTTTAGGGCTACACCTAGTCCCTGTGTTGTGTGACAAAATGTGGAAGGTGGGGAAGGCCCCAGGATCCTATATTCTGGGTTTCAGTGCCCGGATTCCTGTAGATGATTAGATCAGAGTGACAGCTACACAGTGTTGAGAAATCATTCATGTTACTAATGACTAGTGTGAATTGTCTAGCAAGGAAGGTACCTGCACACACATTGCCTTTATCCTAAAGTTTCCATTAGGAAGCATGTGGTCAAGTCCTCAGTACTGAGAGTGGCAGTGAGATCAGGTGGGCTGGAGCACCCTCCTCTCCTGGGGTGGACCCGAGGAACAGTCAAACCCTGGGCTTCTGGGGCTCACTCTACTTGCTCTTCCCACTCAGGGTTTTCTGTTCCAAGTTCATTGCTACTCCTAGTGTTGTATTCTGCCCTTTTGGGAATCAAAGACGTGAATACTAGAGATGGAGTCCCCTGTGCACCTAGCTTCAGGGTACCTAGAATCAGCTTCCAAAGACTCTGAGCCATGCAAAAGTCCTTGTGGGTGGGTGAGCAATGTTTGTTCCATAAAGAATGTGACCCTCTGGCACTGGAATGATGACTGCCCCAGATGGAAGTGTTGTAGTGTACAGGGAAGTGGGAAACCCATTTGGTCCTGGATATCCCTGCCTCAGTGTGACTATTAGCCCCTGATTCCTTGCCCTTCTGTGGCGCTATCTTGGTCTGTGCCCAGCTCTTCTGGCAGCAGGGAGGACTGAGGAAGGGGCAGCCCTGAGGCATCTTCATGAAATTATAAGAGGAGAGCGAGGATCCTGTCTTCCATCTGTGCTCCAAAGTGCTTAGAGCCCTTCCCCAAGTTCACAGACACCATGATGATAATAATGTTCATCTAGCCATGGCACCAGGCCTCATGGGATGACCTCTACTTTGCATAGTGTTTGGATCCCTCATTGGCATCCTTGAGGGCTGAGGGACCTGCCTCTTTCCCCCACCCGAGAGCCCGTGCAGTAGAACTCTACCCTGGTGCTGCAGTGCCCCTGGACCCTCCTGGGGTCCTGCTACCCAGCTCCTCATCACTTGCCACCAGCCACCAGGAAATGCGTCCAGCAGGCAGAGTTCAAATCTCAGGTGCAGAGAGACCCAAGGCAGACTCTGATAGCTGCTGACCAGGAAAATCTCCTGCCCAAAAAGAAGCCCACCATGTCGCCTATGCACCCACCAAGGGTGTTCAGGCTCAAGGGCTTTCTCATTTGACCTGAATTCTACAAGTGCAGGGTGACGCAGAGTAGGGAGCAGGACAAGGGACATCCCCCACACGCAGGGTTTTTCTTTTAATGAAACCTGACATTCTATTCTGGAAGTCGTGCTCATTTGTGTGAGGGGAAGGCTGTCCTGGGAAGCCTGGGAAGGCGGTATGAATAAATCATAAAGCGCCTTACAAATCGGCATTAGCTTGGAGCAGGAGGGCTCCGGAAGATGTGAGGGCCCGGTTCTCACCACCCCTGAGAATTAATTTACCGGCAGTCAGCTGCACAAAGGGGAGCCCACGTTCATGACTGCAGGGGGAGGCACAGGAGCTCCTTGGGACTGAACTGGGTCAGCGCAAATGTGTGTGCAGGCTAGGACTGGGGGCACTTCCTGAGTAATTCCCACTGTTGCCCAGGAAGAGGGACTAAATGCTCTTGCTTATAGAGCCAAAATACCAGCCCTAACAGGCGCCTTGTGGGATATACACCACCTGCAATTGTGTGGGATATACACCACCTGCAATCGCAGGGGCATTGGCTCCTTTATTCCATTGGTACCATGAGTTCTTTTCTCTCCTGGTCCGTGGCAGCCTAGGAACTCACCCTGAGTGAATGAGCGGGGAGCAGGAAGGAGAAGCAGGGCCAGCTGGTGCAGTGAGCACGCATCTTGAGACATGTCCTCGATTTTGTTCTCTGTAAAATGAGCATTATGCTCCTCCCCCGAAGGACCGCCCGTGGATTATAGGAGATGTTCAGAAAAGTGCCTGGTAGAAGAGTAAGTGCAGAGTGGGAACCTGGGAGGGGTTGACAGCACACTTTGTCACGTGGTCTCCGGGTCAGTGTCATTTCCTGGTGTCCCACACTATGTTCTGTAAGAAATCTTCAAGGCCAAGGGATAAGGTAGACCTTGAAGTCAGCTTCCAATCAGGTGCAATATGTCAAGGTCATTCTGTTCTGCTGCCCTATAAATGCCCCTTTTGCTTTCCTTTTAGTGTATAACACAGAAATGATTCAGTGATAAACCATGACACCACATTAGAAACAAGCCTATACCTTCACAAGGTCAGGGCCCTCTGGGGGCTGTGCCTCTGCCTGAAAGGGTTATTAGAACCTGGACAGGGCAGGTGCCTCTATGAGTGTGTGTACATTTCTCTCTCTCTCTCTCTCTCTCTCTCTCTCTCTCTCTCTCTCTCTCACACACACACACACACACACACACACACACACACACACACAAATGCTGCTGCTTGCGAGCTACACTCGGCTTCCATCCCCCATCCTGACCCTTTCTGGAATCTTCCCAGCTGTCAGAGCTGGTTTCAGCAAGTCTTGCAAACATCTCCAGCTACATGGTGCTGTCTCCCTGGACACTGTTCATAGTGGAATCACCATAGCAACGTGGCCCCTGTGGGCACAGAGCTGCCCTGGAGGACAGTGCTGGGTGTAGGCCAGAACCCCAGTGCCAAGGGATGGGAGCGCCCGCTGATGAGCTGACCTGGCTCGAGAAGCCCGGCCCTTAACAGCTAGAGAGATGCCAGGCAGGCAGACAACAGAAAATGCACTTGTCTTCTTTGCGGAGCCGCAGGCAGAAACTCCAGCTCAGGTGTGGGAGAGTCAGGCAGGACCCGCAGAGAGGATACAGCGGCCTGCAGACCTACAGTTCCAGCAGGGTCTGCAGAGCTTCTCCAGCCCCAGAGCACTGCTTGGGGAGGAGCAGGTCAGCAGCTCTGTGCAGACTCTGCATGCCCAAGCCCTGCCTGCATTCAGCTCTATTGGCTGTGATTTACCCAGGGCCAACTTTCTGCTGCCAACTGCAGCCCCTCCTTCCAATCCACGACCACCTGGTAAGGCAGGGGTCACTGTCCCCACCTCACAGGAAAGAATGCCGAATATCTGTCCTATAATGCCAGGTGACAGGGCTGAGGCTGAAGCTCTGTTGGACTACAAAGATGCTTGCAATGTTTCATTCTTTTCTTTTTTAAGAAATACTTTGATGTTTTGTTAGCTGGCTTATACCAGGAAAAACAGGTCAACTAAGTTCTTAGGGATCTGGGAAACATGTATCCCAACCAAAATTCTTGGGCCCTTGGATTTTTAAAAATTGGCATATAATTCATATGGCATAAAATTAAGGCCTCTTAAGATGTATACTTCAGCAATTTTAGTATCTGATGCATCCCTAGAGCATATTAGAGTGTCCCAAAAAAAAGGGGGGCTCTGTTCTGGATTGCTTGTGTTCAAATTCCAGCTTTACTACATCCTAGCTGCACACCTTTAAGTTATTAACATCTCTGAACCTTAGTTTGCTCTTTTGTAGAACTGGGGATAATAATAGGGTTGTAAGGATTAAATGGGAACGTTACGTAAAGCACTTAGTGCCTGCTACATCGTAAGATTCAATGAATGTTGTCTGTTATCATTAGGATTGAATGAATGAATGAATGCTGGGACTACATCAGGGTAATTGTATTTACCTCTGGAGACATTGATGGAGCAGAGCAAACTTGGGCTGGAAAACTGGGAAGAAGGGGCTGGAAAACTGGGGGTGGTGCTGCTGCTCGATTTGCTGTTAGGATAGCCATGGTGACTTGTGGCCTTTCATGGTCTTGCTTTGCTAGAACTGGGTCAGGACAAGCCAAGCTGATGTGTACTTCCGCCACCTGCAGTGCCAGAAGGGGCCTCAGGGCAGACTGCGAGGTCGGTAAGAATGATGCAGGTGGAACCTCTGTGGATGTTGTGGCCAAGTCCCCAGTCATTGGAAGCTGGCCTAAGAGCCCAGTTCAGCTCATGGCTGCTCAGAGGAGCATGGCTCAGCCTTACATCTCCCAGCTGCCTCCACTTGCTGACAGCCCAACTCCTTTATTTGTCATCTGACTTCATATATATGAATGCACACACATGATAAATATATCCCAATGAATTTCCACGCACTCGACTCTACTGTGAATCCAGGATCCATATTAAGAAACAGAACATTACCAACAACCCAAGCGCCCTTCCTACCCTCTGACAGTTATGCTCTGCCCACCCCACAAGGGTGCCACCATCCTGACCTCTCCCTGTGTGGGCAGTGCTACTTGGTGGCCTGGAAGGCTGCCCTCTCCCACACACCAAGCAGATGCTGATGCTCCCCCGCTCCCCAGCCCACACGTAAAGAAGGAGGAGGTTGGTGCCCAGGGCTTTACTGTGTGTTGGTCTCTTGGATACTGGGTGTGCGGGACACAGAGATGCACAGAAGGCTTGTCCCCTGAGTCCCAGCTTGCGAGGACAGGCCTCCAGGGATGGGAGGTGCTGGCACGTGGCGTCTACCTTCAAACCTCAGGAAGCAGAGAAGTCCCATCCCAGACAGTGGTGTTATTCCCCTGCTCAGAAAGAGATATGTGCTCAGGATGGGCAACGGCTTGGCAGAGATGGGGTCGGAGGACCCAGTCACTGGGCTGAGGAGCACAGTGCCCTCTTCTTCCCTTCCAGAGATGCTGAGGTTTTATAAATCGAACTAAAAAGGTAGAGGCTAACCAGGAACATCTGCTTAACGTCCGAGGAAATTCAAGTTCAGTAGGGATTAGTGAAATGTTTTCAGTTAAAAGGCGATCCATCTGCAGGGTGAGGAGTATTTTTGTTTTTATTTTTGTTTTTTATGGCCTGGGGATTTCTCTTTGAGGCTGTTGAGAGGTAAAATTATGTAATTATGTGGGTTTAGGGACTGTTTCAGCCTGTGATCCCATGCTCTCGTTTAAAGTGCTTTTTATGAATTCAGAAACTGCACTGGGGGATGCCTACAGGGTTTGCTGTGGCCCTGCCTGGCAGGGTCAGACCAGTGAGGGAGGCAGTCCCGTGGATTGACACTAACATGGGTGCAGATCCCCCCCACCAACTTGATGGCAGTGCCCTTCCCACCCCCATCCTTCTGTTCACAGCAGTCCAGGCCCTTCCAGAGAAGGGAGCTAAGGAGAACCTGGAGACCCCCAGATCCTCCAGCCAATGGGCAGGGGATGCCTTCCCCCCCACGGGGGTGGGTAAGGGTTGGGGTGACTCCTAGGCAAAGTGAATCATCTTCGCCATGGAGATAATGACCTACCCCAAATCCAGGGTCCCAGACAACAGCCTGCACCAGCCTCATAATCAGGCATCCGTGTGAGCCCAAGCATTCAGCCCAAGTGTTCTTAACCTTCCTTTGTTTTCAATTCATGGCAACACATTGCAGTTTCCAGAGGCCAGATTAAATTTATATTATTGAGTTTTAGCTCCCTTAATTTATATTATTGAGTCTTAATGAAATTAACCCTCGCAAAACAGACAAGTGGCCCAACAATGATTGCTTTAAAGAAAACGTAAGTCAAAGAAAATATTAATAATACCAGGCACATTGGAGTGACACGTGTCCTTGAAATATGAGCCACACAATGAGGTAAAAATAATGACATTATTTCCTCTTTTTCCATCCTTTATAAAATGCCCACGTTCTATATATGTTCACAGTTAAAACTGCCTTTCTAGTAGGAGAATGTGGTCAGAAACACTAGTAGATCATTGGTCTTAGGGTCCTGTTAATATATTGACCTTAAAAGTGTGTGGACACTGTGTTAGTCTTTCATCTCTGTGATCAAATACCTGAGAGAAACAGTTTACTTTAGCTCATGGTTTCGGAGATTTCAGTCCATCATGGCAAGGAGGGCATGGAAGAGCAACGGAGCAGCTCACATCATGGCAGTCGAGAAGCAGAGAGAGAGAGAGGAAGTGACCAGGTATAACCTTTGAAGGACCATCCCTCAGTGACCTACTGCCTCCAGCTGTGCCCTACCTCCTAAAGCTTCCCCCATCGCTCAAAATAATGCCACCATCTTGTGAGGAACATTTTGCATTCAAACCATAACAGAGACCCCAGGAGAGCATGCCATGGCTGGCCAGCTGCTCCTCTATGTGCTCTTGTCCTTGGGTAGCTATCTCCTAAGTATAGAAAAAGCTGATTTGGAGTAAGCATATTCTCTGGGGAGGAGGCAGCAACCAGTCAAGACATTGAATTCCAGCTCCAGGCTGCATGGGTGGCTGAGGAAATATGTTAAACATGCTGAGCCTCAGTTTCCTCATTTGTAAAGTGATTTCCTCACTCAACTGACAGCTCCAAAAATTCTGTCTTTATCTTTTTCTATACTTTGCCTCTGGCCTAAAGTACTCATTGAATAAACAGATGAGGGAACAAGTAGATGGATGAGTGAGGTGGTGCATGAGGTCCCCTGTGACTCTGACAGATAAGAGCGTCTGATCTAGTCATTGGAGTGACTCAAGTCTCAATTCCCAGGCATTGGCTCCTCTTCTCCCTCTGTTCTGTTTCCTTTCCTTGCATCTTTCTACTATAATACGGGTGATAATATGGCCATTCTGCGTCCTCTCTGAAGCACTATGGCTCGTTCTTGCCTCTCTGATTTCTCTCTTGTTTTTGAAATGAAAAATAAATGAAAGAAAACAAAGGCCAAGTCCCCACCTGTACTTCTGTCCACGTTCACGTCAGGTGCGTGTCTGAACAATCTCTGGGATACAGCTGCCCTTCCCTGCCTTAAGGGGTCGGCCTTGCCACTTACCCAGCCAGTTCCTCCTCTCACACACAGAATGGGAAGGGGACATGTGCTGTCTGCTGGAGAGCTGTGTTGCTGGGAAGGCAGGAGCAAGCAGAATGCATCTGTGAGGGGACTGGGCTGGGAATGTTTCTGGGAGGCTGCAAGCCTCTTGGGTGTTGGAGGGTGTCCTGTCTATTCCAGTCCATTAGAGTGGGAGCTGGGCATGATGACAGTGCAGGTGGAGGATGGGCACCCTGGAGGCCCCCCCGTCAAATGGTGGCAGCCTGTCCCCACCTGCAGGAACCCAGGGTGTAGGCTTCTCTAAGGCTGGCTCTTCCCCTCAGCCTCCAGCCCAGGGCTGGTGATCAAGGTCCACCTTAGTCATAGGAATCGGTGAGAGCCAGCCAGGGCCTTAGTCCTGAGCTGGACCCCAAGGCCCTCTGAGTGTGGGTCCATCCTCCCCGCTGGCCTGCTGTGAGACCCTGGACTGTGAAGTCACAACAACAGTAGAAGCCAAGTGGCCTGACTATGCTGGGAGAGGGCTGGCCTACCCGAGGAAGAGAGAAGGAGGGAAGGGAAGGGAAAGCCAGTGGGCTGCCCTGTCACCTTCCTAGTGACACCTCAGCAGTACTGGGTCCTCTTCCCCACCCTCAGTGACTCACTGTTTCTGGGCTGTGGGCACCTTGGAGGCAAGACTCAGATCTCACACTCTTGTGTGCCCAGTGCCCCGGGTCTGATAAGTGGCTGATGGCATGAGATGTCTATCAAACTGAAATTGACTGAAGGATGCTAATGAGACTCGAGAGCATGGTCTTCGTCATCTCCAGTCCCCCTGCTAGGGCTTCTTATACCTGACAAGGTGCACCCACCTGAGAGATGCTAACGCCTCTGTTTCTCATGGCCTGCAGGTCAGGACATGGATTCTCACCGTGGGCTACACAACTGCCTTTGGGGCAATGTTCGCAAAGACTTGGAGGGTCCACGCCATCTTCAAAAATGTGAAGATGAAGAAGAAGGTAATTGCCCTCCTTCTGTTTGGGGGTCTTGGCAATGTTTATCTGGCATTTATTGAGCAAATAGACATTAGGCACCTACTGTGTACACACACACAGCTATTTGCTGGAGATTCTAACAAAATAGAATCCCTCCCTCCTGATGTCCCAGCATCCAGGGGAAAGCTGACAGTTATACAACAAATGGTAATGGTTAAGGGGAGTTTCAGGGTATAAAGCAGTAAGGGAAGGCTTCATGTAAGACGTGTCACATATGCTGGGATCTAGGAGTGAGTGGGGGTTGGTCAGGCAAAGAACACGGAGAAGCTGCAGGCCTTAGAGAAGGACCAGCGTGTGTGTGAGCTTTGACAAATTGCTCAGTCTTTGGGGCCTTTGTTTCTTCATCCACAGAGTGGGAACACAGTGCAGGAGCATTGCCTCCTAAGCTGGGATGCTCTACCTCCTGCCTAGTGCCCCTCTCCACCCCTTCTCCACTGCCAGGGCTGCCTCAGCAGCTGCAGCTCCCTACCCTTTCCAGAAGGTGAGGTGGACCTACCTGCTCTGCCCCCTGCTCCACACCCACGCCACTTCAGGAAAACTGCAGGCAGGATTTAGAAAGAGAAGAGCCCAAAGGCACCACCTACTCCCTGTGCCCCCTGCTGTTCCCTGGACCCAGGCAGCACTTAGGACAGCTCCCTTCTGTAAGACACCAGGCCTGGCCACCACGGTTGTTCTCAGCCCTGGCTACAAATTACAGCCTGATGGGAGCTTTAGAAAGTCGCACATCCCAGTCCAGCTGAGCTCAAATCTCTGGAACCATAGCTAAGTATCAGGAGTGTTTTTTACTTTCCCAGGTGATACAGTTGTCCCTTGGCTTTCTCTGGGGACTAGCTTCAGAACAATCACCTCTGCCCCCAGCCCAGCATACCAAAATCCATGGATGCTCAAGTCCCTTATATAAAATGACATAGTCTTTGCATATAACCTATACACATTCTCCTATATACTTTAAATCATCTCTGTTGTTGTTGTTGTTAGGTGCCATCGAGTCGGTGTCCGACTCATAGCGACCCTACATACAACAGGTGAAACACTATTGTCAGTGCTTCTCTACTATTCATAGCGTTTTCAATGGCTGATTGTTTTTTTGGGAGTCAGTTGCTGGGTTCTTCTCCCAAGCCTATAGCACCTTGTGTTCCCAGGTGGTCTCCCATCCAAGTACTAACCAGGCTGGGCCCTGCTTAGCTTCTGAGATCTGATGGGATCAGAAGCTACAGTGCTGCAGGCAAAGTCATCTCTAATTATTTATAATAACTTTGTTGTTGTTGGGTGCTAGAGAGTTGAGTCTGACTCATAGTGACCCTGTGTACAACAGGACAAAATCGTCTCCAACACTGTACCATGCCTGGCACTGTCAGTGCTTCTCTGCTATTCACAGGGTTTTCAATGGCTGATTGTTTCCAGTATTGTTTCAGGAGTGGACTGCCACGTCCTTCTCCCATTTTTGCAGTGCTGGGGATCCAACCCAGGGCCTTGGAGCGTATAGAGCAGCACTCTACCAACTGAGCTAAACCCCAGCCCCATTTATAATAACTAATACAAAGTAAATAATATGTAAATAGTTATTATAGTGTATCATTTTGGGAATAATTATGAGAAAAAATAGTCCATATATGTTTAGTACAGATGCCAGCATCACGGGCCTAACTACAAGTACATAGTAAGCCATCTGGGGTTGACTGAATCTGCAAACACAGCACCTATGGAAACAAGGGGCCAGCATGAAAGACCTCTGGCCTCACTCAGGGCTCTTCAGAGTAGGCTTCCCTTGTCTGGGAGCCTCTGAGAAATGTGAACTCTCAAGACAGGTGCAGTGGCTCATGCCTGCAATGCCAGCGACTCAGGAGGTGGAGCCAGGGGATTGAGAGTTCAAGGCCAGAGGCATCCTGCATAACTGAGACCCCCATCTGAAAATTTAAAAAAATAAAAATGGGCTGGAGGTGCAGCCCAGTAGTAGAGCACTTGCAAAGTACGTGTGAGGCCCTGGGTTCAACCCCAAAGTACACATGAGGGGGAGGAGGAAAGGGAAGGAAGGAATGAAGCAAGGAAGGGCAAGGGAAGGAAGGAAAGGCCCCTAAGGAAACGGAATGCTGGGGAGGGTCCAGGAAGCTGTGTCCGCACCCGCCTCTGCAGGGCTGCTCTGTGCAGTTTTGGGGCCCTCCTGCTCTGCAGCTCTCCTGAGAGAGCTGCTCTGCCGTCTATGCAACTCCACACTGGTCTGGAAGAACCGCAGTGTTAGTTGTTTGGCATTAATGTGTGATTTGTCCTGGCCATCATCAAGAGTGAAGAACTGGCCTTTATGCTCTATTACTGGGGTGATTTCTGAATAAGAACACCCCGCTTGACAACCATCCACAAAACATGTCAGGGAAACGTCAGGAGTTCAGTGTGGGGCAGTGATATGATGTGGCCTCCAGAGATCACGCGGTCAATTCCCTTCCTACTGCACTGCTGGAGCCCCAGGGAGGCATGAACTAGCCTGAGGGGCTGTGGACACACTGGCCTCAGGCTCACAACAGCCCCTGGCATCCAAGGAAGGGGCTCATCTGCCCTACTTTTTAATTTTTTCTGCTACAGTTTTAATTTTTTCTTTTTCCTCTTCCTCCTCCTCCTCCACCTCCTCCTCTTCTTCTTCCTCTTCTTCTTCTTCTTCTTCTTCTTCTTCTTCTTCTTCTTCTTCTTCTTCTTCCACTCTCTCTCGCGCGCTCGCTCTCTCTGTCATTGTTTAAGGGGGTTTTTTTGTTTTATTTTTCACTTCTATTAAAGGACAATAATTATATCCTCAGGGATCTGGAGGCCAACTATGTTGATGAAGAAGGTATCTGGCCAGTGGGGGAAGTGACATCAAGGATGATGAGGGTGATACCAGGCACAGAAAGGGAACAGGAGCAATAAGCTTCATGCACAAGAATGAGGACAGCTTGGAGCTCCTGACTTCAAGGGATACTATTTGCACAAGGTTGCCTCCATTCAGTAATGCCATCCATCTGTCCACCTGTGAATGATTACAATGGTACATTGTGTGTTATATGTTGTTGTTGTTGTTAGGTGCTGTCGAGTCAGTATCCAACTCATACTGGCTCTATGTATAACAGGCAAAACAGTATTGTTACTGCTTCTCTGCTATTCAGAGGGTTTTCATTGGCAGATTATTTTTTGGGAATGGGTTGCTGGGTCCTTCTCCCAAGCCTGCAGCACCTGGTGTTCCCAGGCAGTCTCCCATCCAAGTAATAACCAGGCCCAACCCTGCTTAGCTTCAGAGATCTGACGGGATCGGATGCCACAGTGCTATGGCTGCAGGCTTGTTATATGTATTTTACCACAATTTTAAAAGCCAATGAAACAAAACAACAGCAACACACCCCAGCTTGGGCTATGGAAGGACCTGGAATCCAAGAAGAGCACCGTTTTGAACTGCAGCCACCTCACCCCTCCCAAAATTACCTGGTCCCACCCTGAGCATTGGATTTACCCGAGCAGGGTGTCCATTTCTCTTCTCCACCTTATGCCCCTCTACCTGCTCCTGGAAGTATGGGAAAGCCTAGAGCAGCTGCACACAGGTTTACATACCTTTCACAACTGAATTGGCAACCACATCTTGTCCCCAGGGGCTTCGGCAGTTCATATTGGGCACGTGTGTCATTGTACAATGACCCTCCATCTCCAAAGTATTTTCCTCTTCTGAACTAAAGCTCTGTCCCCGTTAAACACCGGCTCCCCATTCCCCTCCCACCCCTGTCTCCACCTTCTACTTTCTGTCTCTGAATTTGACTCCTCTGGGAATTGAATCATATGGTATTTGTCCTTGTGTGACTGACTTGTTTTATTAGAGTTCTTCTAAAGAAATATAGACTTTTTAAGAAATAGGGCCCTTGTTCTTTACTTATACATGTACTAGATTTACATTAACTTTTAAATGCAATCCTGGGCCTTTTCTCCTTATAGTCTTATCCTTTCCTTTTCCCCCCGAGTACCCACCTCCTCAAACACACAAACACGAGCTCCACCCCATAAGGCTGCATTTTTAAAGACATTAAAAGAAAAGAAGCCTATTAAAGAAAGTATTGACATGTGGTGACTTAATGCTCACAGTTCTGCATTTTTATAGCATGTTCCTATTTTTTCTAAAGACCAATCGTAAAATCTTAAATTGAGAAGCTTATTACAGGCTTCATTCTGGCTCTCACTAGGACCGAATTGAAGTGATGAGATGAAGCAGTAACTCAGAGATGAGATCTACAGTTCCAGGGCAGATGTTTCTGGGGACAAATATGACTTGATACTGTTGCTAACAATAATAGGAGCAGCAAAAGCATCTGAGGACATCCTTCCAGACCTTCGCCTGGGCTCAGCCTAAGGCAATGCCAAGGCAGGGCTTTGAGTGGCCATCCAAGTGATGTCAGCAAGGCTGGGCACTGCATGGCACCATGCAAGGGTACCATCCACACTGTAATCCCACCCACCCACCAACTGTGCTCCCTGGAGCAAGGATTGGCCCTCCTAGGCCAGTCTGAATCAGGCAAGAAAAAATCTGAAGTCAAGCCAGGTGGGGTGGTGCATGCCCATAATCCCAGTACTCAGGAGGCTGGGCAAAAAGGATCATGAAATAAATTGAAGAAATAAGGCAATGACCAGGGGTCAGCCAAAGTTTCCCCTGGAAAGGGATATAATAAATATGTGAGGTTTTGTAAGCTTTACTGTCTTTTGCAGCTACCTTTTTTATTCTGCTTTATAAAATTAAAGCAGCCAGGGACAAATATGTTAATGAGTAGACATAGCTATGTTCCTATAAAACTTTATTTACAAAAACAGGCAGTGAGAGAAATCTGTAGTTTGCTAATCCCTACTCTAAACAATGTTGGGAAATGGCATTTAGAAATAATAACTGACTTCTGCCAAATGGTTATTGTAAGTCAGTCTCTAGGGATCTAAAGCAGCTTGTATCATTGCCTCCTCATTTTGTAGGAAAGGAAAGTGGCTCAGAGGAGTCGGGGGGCTTCCCCAAGACCAGACAGCTAGTTAGTTCACATCAAATTCCCATGTGACTCCGCGATCAGGTGCTTAACCATTGCTGGTGTCTTTCCTCCCATCTCTCACTCAGAGTGCTACACTGGGTCTCTCCCAGCTCAGAGACAGGATGGCACATGGTGACGTCAATGGATACTGACATGACTCAGAGAGAAGCTGTGGCAGGTTTTGAAAAAGAAGGAAGTAGAGAAGCTGAGATGAGAATTTTCATCATTAGAGATTGCTTTAAATCACCTTTCCTTGACAGTGCTTTTTATACGTGTATAGGAATACTGGTTAATTATTTGCTATGAGTGTTCCCCACTAAAATGCATACTCTATGCAGGTGGAATTTTTATTCTTGTTCACTGTATTACCAGTGCCTAAACAGAACCTGCTTCAGTAGAAGCACTCAATAAATATTTCTGCCATTAATAAATGAAATCTGACTCATAATTACCTGGCCAATATCCATTCGGTCACAGACATTGGTAAAGTGCCAAACTTTGGAAATGGTGCCACAAAGAAATTAGCTATGTCCTCTCCTTTTTCTCTCAGGAACTTCCACCATAGATCCATGTTATTAGTCCTATATCTACTAGATCTGAGGTATAATATCACACTTTGCCTCTAGATATCCCTATCCTACACATAGACACAGAATCACTGTTGGCAAATCCCAAGTAATGGTAGCCAAACAGCTCCCGTTCTTTGGGTATCTTCTCTGCACCAGACTGGATATTAGGTATTTTCTATACACCATCTCATTTTATTCTTATACCAACTGTGCAACTTGGGAATCAATGTTGTTGTTGTTGTTAGGTGCCGTCAAGTTGGTATCCGACTCATAGCGACCCTCTGTACAACAGGGGAAACACTATTGTCAGTGCTTCTCTGCTGTGCATAGGGTTTTCAATGGCAGATTGATTTTTGGGAGGGGGTTGCCAGGTTCTTCTCCCATGGGAATCAATGGCCCCACTTTATTAAGGAGGAAACAGAGGCCCAACAAAGTTAAGCAACTCACTAAAGATCATATTTGGCAAGAAATGGGATTAGAATGAGGTTTTTTCATTCCAAAACCTGTGTTCGTTCCTTTGTACTGTACCCAGAAAAGAAGCCATGGGCCTCCCCCTGGCCATTACCCAAATGAGAAATGCAGAATGACAGGGAGGGAGATAGGAAGTGGTTTGCCCTTGGCCACAAGGTAACAAGAAATGGAGCCAGGGTTCTAATCCAGGTCCACATAATTCCAAATCTTTCTGAATTCCACTGCTTCCTTCTCTCTCAGGCTTCATACTTGAGCCTTACTGGCAGAAGGGCTTACTTTATCACACAAGAGAGAAATCCTGGTACTCAATTTCTGAGGTCAACTGTGCCCCATGCAGGATGCTCTAGAGTCACGGAGGAGAAACTACTTAGGTTCAGTCTTGAAGTCAGGGTAGGAGTGCACCAGCAGGAATTGGGGATGTGCCTCCAGGGGTCAGGCACTGTCTGGGCAAATGCTGGGGGGCTCAAATAGCCCTGGGTCTAGCACCAAATGCAGAGGCCTCTTCCAGCCTGTCCCCAAGTTCCAGAGTCCTTGGGCATTTCTTACTTTGCTTCAGTTTCTCAAGGATGGCAGGGAGTTGCCTGGTTCCCTGGAGGGCAAAGGTGAGGCCAGGTTCCTGCAAAGCATCAGCAGTTCACTGTGTCATTCCTGCAAATTCAAAGAGGGGGGCTTTGCCAATGCCCCACCCTGCCCCTCAAGTAAAGCAGTTTGGGTGGATTTGATCAGCAACACTTTCTCCTTGTTCTTTTCACATCCAGCCACAGAAAGGTCTCTTGAGTTTCTGTATCTCCTGTAAAAATGTCCCTAATCGTTAAAAGCCAGACCTGGTGATATTTCTTAAGCTTCTGTCTCGGTTTTGTTTATTTTTCCATGAGTCTTTTCCAGAACGACTTCATCACGTTAGCTTTTATTTGTGTGGTGGTTGGGTGGGGGCCGTAAACCTGCAATCAGTGGAATACAGAGGAGCTTTGCACTGACAGCATTTGTCCCCAGGCCCCTCCCTGTCAACGGAGGTAAAATGGGGTGGGACTCTCACAGCATCATAAAGATATCCCAGGCTGCAAAGAAGGATGGAGTGAGCTGTATTTCTTCTTTTTATGTTCTTTCATCTCAATTCATCCATCAAACTTTAAGTACCTACTGCATGCCAGGCCCTGTTAGGTGCTAAGGATATACAAATAAATAAAACAGGGGCTTCCCAGTTTGCTGAAGAGGGCAAATGTGTATATGACTTAATATGACATCTGAACGGTGCTGTAAATGTTTGAGGACATGGACTATGGAGGAGGGAGGAGCTTGGTTCAAATCTGAGCTTCACCCCTTAGTAGCTTTATTACATTGAGCAAGTTACTTAGAACCCCTAGGCCTCCGTTTCTTCATCTATAAAATAGGAATAATAATAGTTTCTGCCTTTATATGAGACAGTGCTTGTAAAATCATCAACCTAGAGGTAGGTACAGGGCTGGAGTTTTAGCTCAGTTGGTAGAGTGCTTGCTCTGAGAACTCTGAAGCCTTGGTTTTGGTCCCCAGCACTGCAAAAACGGGAGAAGGACGTTGCAGCTCACTCCCGAAACCATCTGCCATTTGAGAATCCTATGAATAGAAGCACTGACATAGTGCCAGGCATGGCAAAGTGTCGGAGAGTGTTTCATTCTATCGTACATAGGGTTACTGTGAGTTGGACCTGACTCGACGTCACCTAACAACAACAACAGAGGCAGGCACAGAGTAAATATTCATTAAATGTTAGCTATGTTTCATATTGCCTGCAGCCGTACTACTGTGGCATCCAATCCCATCAGATCTCGAAAGCCAAGCAGGGTCAGGCCTGGTTAGTACTTGGATGGGAGATCACCTGGGAACACCAGGTACAGTAGGCTTGGGAGAAGGATCTAGCAACTCGCTCCCAAAAATCAATCAGCCATTGAAAACCCTATGAATAGCAAAGAAGCACTAACAATACTGTTTTGCCTGTTGTATACAAGGTCGCTATGAGTCGGACACTGACTTTAACAGCACCTAACAACTCTTTTCTTGTTGTTGCTATTACTATTGTTACTCTGATAATTAAGTAAGTGCTCTGGGAGTAATTAATTCCAGTGGGGGAATCAAAGGGTCTTCATAGAGATGGTGACAGTTGATCTGGATGTTTAAGGAGCATTAGATGTCTGCCAGGCAGGAAAGAATAGGGTGCTCCAGACTAAAGACCCAGCACCTACAAAGACATAGAGCATGAAAATCACCCTAACCAGAGACTGGAGGTGGTCAGATTTCAACAAAGTATGTGTGTTTTTGTGGGGGTGGTTGTGCCAGGAGAGGTATTAAATGTCAAGCAAAGGAGCTCGGCTGGGTTTATCCTGTGACTCTCTGGAGACTTTCAAGCTGGGGGTCCATGGCAGTAGCTGCCCTGAGCTGGTCCCCGAGCCACTGTCTGGTTAGCTGTCTCTCACATCTGCCCCCTCCACTCCTTCCTCTGCAGATCATCAAAGACCAGAAGCTGCTTGTGATCGTGGGGGGCATGCTGCTTATAGACCTGTGCATCCTGATCTGCTGGCAGGCCGTGGACCCCTTGCGGAGGACAGTGGAGAGGTACAGCATGGAGGTAAGCGGCTGTGCCAGCACAAGAGACGCTCGTGGGACACCACTTCAGGGACTGGGACAGCGAGGCAGCGCATCTCCAGACCGCAGAGGTCCCCATCAGGAACACCTCCTTCATTCCATGTCTTTACATTTGAGACATGTATTATGATTTCAGGAAGGCCGAATATAAGGTATTGTGAAAGAACTTAATATCAATATTAATATATGAAGAATTAAAGGAAAAAGTGGGGCTACTTAACAGTATATTCTCACATACTATAGAAGCCCCATTTACTTGCTCTGCCGTTGTCTCTCCTTTAAAGTAAGTCCCCCGAGCAGCGCTCCTAGGGAGCAGGCATTCTGATGGCTCCTTCTAGTTGCTATATGATGTTCAAGGTGATGAGGAATGTATTTCTATTCACACATTTGTTGTTGTTCAGATGAAGAACCTTCTATAAAGGCACTGTTAACTGTCTTGTAGTCAGCCTTGCACTGGTCTTCCTGGGATGCTCCAGGTCAGAGAAGTCCAAGTCCCTTGGAAGTTGTAGCTTTGTTGACTTTCTTCTAGAACAGTCGACCTTGCCTTTGAAGGACACAGCTGGCTGCGTGGGGGTGTGCTTTTTGGTCTTATTTCTATACAGGGTGTTAAATTTGGCTGAGATAATAAGGGTCTCCATTTCTCTCGCTGCATTATTAGGGAAATCTTTTCATGGAACTTAGTATTCTTAAACTAAACTGGAAATGGTGATTCTATACAATGGGGGCAGAGGTTTTATCCTTTTAGGCAAGAAGATTTTTCAGGCTGTGCTCAGCCACATTTACCTTGAGACAGAGTTTCCTCAGCCCAGTAAGGAGTTATCTAATCAGGAAATGCTATTTAGGAAAGAGATTCAGGACTGTGCCCTGCCCTCGTGCCACCTTCTGCATACATCCTAGGAGGAAGCAGGGCTCCAGGCAGGAGCAGCCAGAACTGTAAAGAGGATGACCTTGACACTGGTTGGGCCTGCAGGCCAAGCAGGCAACTGAGTTCACTCAAGCAAAGAGGCTTTTTCCTGAAGGGAGGTGACATCTGGTCACCATTCATCATGCACAAGTGGCAAAAGAGTGCCTCACTGGCCACTCAATTCCAGGGGAATTCCCCACCCCCCACTAGGATTCAGAAATCCCAACAGCTGTCACCACTAGCAAGAGCTGTCACTGACCAATAGGGCCCCTGAGCTGGAGGGAGTCTAGAGCGACGGTAATAATAGTCATAATAATAGTAGTGATGATGTTGATTGCTGGCCTTAGATGTTATCTAATCCTCACAGCAGTTCTATGAAGTAAGTACTATGGTTAACCCGGTTTTACTGGTGAGGAAATGGAACCCCAGAGAGGCTGTATAAGTAACCCAAGGTGACCTAGCAGATTAGTGGCAGCACCACTAATTACCCTCCCACCTGCGGCTACCCTCCCTCTAAAGCAGACACTTTGCAGTTTTCCAGGCTCTGCTAGACCTTTGTTCCTTGGCCACAGGTCCGTGAAGTGGGTAGAGCAAGGAAACGTCTTCATGTCCTACAGAGGAGGATTCAGATTAGAGTCAGGGGCAGACTGAGGACCCAGCATGCCAGGGAAGGGGAGCCAAGGGAGGGAGGCAGACCCCAGGGAAAGTCCTGAGCTGGGGCAGCTGCAAGAGAACAGCCCCAGGGCCACCCTGGAGGCTGGAGGCTGCTGTCTTCACCCTAAGTTAAGGTGGGGGCTGAGTGTCTCCGGGGTCCCGGGCTTTGGCTGTGGCAGGGAGAACCCTGCAGAGCTGGAATCAGCCCAAGTCAGCAGACTCCAGAAACAGGGAAACCTGTCCCCCGCACCCTTTAAAGGACATAAACTGCATGCTGTCCAATTTGTTTGACTGAAGGCTTGCATCACAGGTCTCACCTTTCCCCCTTCCATTCTGTGGTAAATACGGCCGCTGTGGACAGCTGTGTGCATAGATCCCTAGCACATCTGAGACCCTCCACTGCAGTTCTCAAACTGAGTCTGGGAAGGGGGAGGGTCTTACCCAGTGCCACCTGGATTGTCCCAGGAAAGGCCCAGGTATGCTGTCTCTGTGTCCCTCTAGTATCTGCTAAAATTTCTCTGGAACTCTTTCTGGCTGGCTCTTCTTTTTCTGGTCTTATTTTTGGGTTGCCCTGTTGCTCTGTTGCCATGGTAACAGAACCCTCTGATTTGCCGACCCACAGCCCCGCCAGGTTGCTGTCGTTTTTCCCACCAAGGGATGCCAAACTGTTGGTCGGTTTCTCTCAGACCCTCCTGTCAGGCACAGTGCCGTGGCTGAACAATGCACCCAGGGGATGGAGTCCTCCTGAAGGAGCTGTTTTTGCAGGCCCCTCGGCCCAAGAGAAAGTCGGCATGGGGGGAGGCACTCAAAGGTCTCTGTGGTCTGCCCTCTCCTCACCTACCTCCCCCAGGCACCCTGGTTTGCTCTGGGCTCTCTGAACACCCTAGGCATAGGGCATAGGGCTCACTCTGTGTTACACTTGAAAGCTTTTGTCAGTACCCTGCACCCTTCCAGATCCTTCTCCGCTAAGTAAATGCCTTGAGCTTCAGCACCAGAGTCACAGACTATGAAAACGTGCCCCAAGTTCACTGGCCCCGTCAAAGCTGAGTGCCTGCCCGCCTGCTCCCTTTCCTGGCTTCCCGAACGTTCCTTCCTCAGGACTCTGCTGAGCACACCCTGCTCCCACGTCCCCTCCCCGAGATGTTTGAGCTAGCACCACACCACACCTTCCTGGGGACACAGGATTCACAGCAGCCTCTGCCTCAATTGTGTGGCATCCCCAGGCTAGTGGGGAGCAGAATAAACCCACGGCAAACGAGCAGGATTCAGATCCCGAAGTGTCTAGCCACAGTTAGAAGGGAGTAGCAAGGATGAAGAGCCAGAGGGTAAGGGGAAGCATGCGTGGAGGAGGTTCTCCCCCGGAGAGCATACACAGGTGTCCAGGGAACGCAAATGCCAGGGTCCTACATTTTCTATAATCAATATCGATATTGCACTTGTCATGTGCCAGGAACTATTCTAAATGCTTTATAATAATGAACTCATCTAATTTAATCCTCGTAATAACACTCTGAGGTAGGAACTATTATTTTCTCCATGTTGTAGATGAGGAAACTATACAATGCACAGAGAAGTTCAGTGACTTGCCCAAGGCCACATAGCCAGTGAGTGGTGCACGTTGGATTCCAAGAAGGGAAGTCTGCTTTCAGCCATGTTGTCTGTCTGCATACAAGTGGAAAGGCAGAGGAGGAGGTTTTACCACCTTTTAACCCTTTTAAGGGTACACGCTGTACCTCTCAGAGCAGGCTGAACATTTGATGGTGGCCCTGAACCCTGACCCATTGGCCTCTGTGCCACTGCCAAGCTTCTAACTTTGCTTCATCAGGCCCCAGCCTCCCTGTGTGCCCCAACTGACTCCAGCTTCATCCTTATGTATTTAACAGAATTTAGCAAATCCATGATGTGGACAACCTTTTTGACACCTTGTAGAAGACAGTTTTTCTGGATGGGGGAGGAGAGAGGCTGGGGGATGGTTTCAGGATATTAGCCAGTGGGGAGCAGCTATAAACACAGATGAAGCTTCATTTGCTTACCGCTGCTCACCTCCTGCTGTGTGATACTAGTCTGTGGCCCAGGGGTTGGGGACCCCTGGTATAAACCATGTATGTATCAGGCCCTGTGCTCCAGAGAGACCTCAGTGAATGAGATGTGACCCTGTCTTCAGAGACCTTCAGAGCAGTAACAGATAGACAAATTCATGGATGGCGTACACCCCATGCAGGACAGCATGCGAGTGAGACTTCAAGGTGCTAGGGAGCCCTATGTGAGTGTAGATCTGGGCTCCTGTGGTAAGGGAAAGCTTTCCAGCTGAGAGCCCAGGAGGCCTGGATGGGCAAAGGAGGTAGGAAGGGCATTCAGGCAGGGGCATCTGGGGAGCAAGCAGCTTGTCAGGCTGACCAAGTGCTGGGAGGACATGGGGTAGTAGAAGGCTGTATACGGTGGGGAAGCCAGGATGTTGGCACAGTCACCTAGAAAACAAGTTGATGTACACATGGTCTACAGCCCAGCAATTCCACAAAGGCACATCCCTAGGGAAAGGCTTCTGTGTGTGTCAGGGAGCCCCTAGCATGGGTGTTCAGAGCAACACTGTTCAGGATATCCCCAAGCAGGGAGCACCCCACACATGCGTTGGAAGCAGAATGAATGCATGCATCATTGCACTTTCAAACAGAGAAACACAATACAGCTATGGAAATGAGTGATCTGCAGCTGGACACATCAGCTTGGATGACTCTCGACCCTATGACAAGGAGCAAAAACAACAAATAATAGGTGAATGCCCAAAGTATATTTTCATATACTTCGAGGTCAAAGACTGAGAAAACTAAGGAAAATACTGATTCTGGATATACACAAAGGCAGCAAAAGAATTTTTAAAAAGAAAGGAAAGGAAAGGAATTGTTAATATATAATTCAAGATTGTGATTACCTCTAGGTGAGTGGGGTGGGAGGATATCATTCAGAAAGGCACACAGAGCCTGAAAGTTTCTGCCACAGTTATTCTTCAAATTGTACAAGTACATTTTATTTACTCTTCAAAAGTATAATGGACATCATTTTAACTTTTTATGCTTAGCTAAGAGACTATTCTTAAATCAATTTTAGATTTATAGAAAAATTTAATAAAAGTATTGAATTTCCATATACTCTGACCTCTCCACAGTGTCCCCTCTTATTAACATCTTGCATTGAATTGTACATTTGTTAAAATGATGCCCCAATATTGTTATACTATTCTTCACTAAAGTCCATTGTTCACTCTATGTAGTATGGTTCTATGGGCTACCAAATATGTAATGCTGTGTATCCACCATTAGAGTATCATACAGTTTTATGGTCTTAAATATCCTCTGTGCCTTTCCCCATTGCCAGCCACTCACCCACATAGTTCTTCCTCTTCAAGAATGTCATGTAGTTGGAATCATACAGTATGTAACCTTTTAAGACTGGTTTCTTTCACTTAGTAATATACATTTAAGTTTCTTCCTTGTCTTTTTGTGGCTCAATAGTTTGTTTCTTTTGGTTGATGATTAATGTCCCATTGTATGGATGTACCACAGTGTATTTAACCATTCAGCCATTGAAGGGTATCATAGTTACTTTTAGGTTTTAACAATTATAGATAAAGCTGCAATAAGCATTTGTGTGTAAATTTTTGTGTGAGCATAAATATATAACTCATTTGGGTAAACACCTAAGAATGCAAGTGCTGGCCTATATAATAAGAGTTTGTTTAGTTTTGTAAGAAATTGACACTGTCTTCCAAAGTGGCTGCACCACTTCACATTTCTACCAGCAATGACTGGGAGTTCTGTGCTCACATCCTTGCCAGTATTTGGTGGTATCAGTGCTTTGGATTTTGGCCATTCGATTAGGTGTGTAGTAGTATCACCTTGTTGTTGTAATTTGCAATTCCCCAGTGACATGAGGTTGAACATTGTTTCATATGCTTATTTGCCACCTGTATAGAATTTTATATGTATAGCTATACCATGGGCTGGGATTTAGCTCAGTTGGTAGAGCCCTACTCTGCAGTCTCTGAGGTCCCGAGTTCAATTCCCAGCACCGCAAAATGGGAGAAGGACATGGCAATCCACTCCCAAGGCAATCCTGAAACAGTCAGCCACTGAAAACCCTGTGAGGGTCGCTATGAGTCAGATACTGACTCGACGGCACCTAACAACAACAACAACAACAACAGCAACAACAGCTATACCACACTGGTGTCCAATCCTGTCTGATTTTGGAAGCTAAGCAGGGTCGGGCCTGGTTAGTCCTTAGATGGGAGACTGCTTGGGAATACTGAGTGCTGTAGGCTTGGGAGAAGGACCCAGCAGCCCACTCCCAAAACAATTTGTTGTTGTTAGGTGCCATGGAGTTAGGTCTGACTCATAGTGACCTTATGTACAACAGCATGAAACACTCCCTGAAACTGCCATGCCTGGCACTATGTCAGTGCTTCTCAGCTATTCATAGGGTTTTCAATGGCTGACTGTTTTGGGATTGTTACGGAGTTGGCTGCCAAATCCTTCTCCCATTTTTGCAGTGCTGGGGATCAAACCCAAGGCCTCAGAGAATACAGAGCAGCACTCTACCAACTGAGCTAAACCCCAGCTCCCCAAAACAATCAGCTATCAAATACCCTATGAATAGCAGAGAAGCAATGACATAGGGCTGGGCATGGCACAGTGTCAGGTAATATTTCATTCTGTTGTACATAGGGTCATGATGAGTCAGACCTGGCTCCATAGTACCTAACAACAACAACATAGAATTTTTAGTGAAGTGTCTACTTAGATATTTTGCCTACTTTTTAATTAGACTGTTTTCTTATTGTTAAGTTTTAAGAGTTCTTTGTATATTTTGGATTCAAGTACTTTATCAGATATGTGTTTTACAAATATTTTCTCAGTCTGTAGCTTCTCTTGTCATTCTCTTAACATTATCTTTTATAGAGCTGAAGTTTTTTAATTTTAATGAATTCTGACTTACCAGTTTTTCTTTCATGGATCATGTTTTTGATGGTGTATCTAAAAACTCATTGTCAAGCCCAAACTCACCTAGATTTCCTCCTCTTATCTTCTAGAAGTTTTATGTCTTTGAATTTTACATTTAAGTCTGTGATCCATTTTGAGTTTGTTTTTTTGAAAAGTATAAAGTTTCTGTCTAGATTCATTTCTGCACCTGTGGATGTACACCTATTTCATTACCATTTGTTAAAAAGACTATCCTTTCTCCATTGTGTTGCCTTTGCATCTTTGTTATAGATTAGTTAACTCTATTTATGTGGATCTATATCTGGATTCTCTTGTCCTTTCCATTGATATACTTGTCCATTTTTCATCAATACCACACTGTTTTGATTTCTGTAGCTCTATAGACAGTCTTGAAGTCAGAGAGTACATTGTGTTGGCTCTGCTGGGTCTTTCATCTCTCCATATAAAATTTAGAATCACTTCGTTAATATGCACAAAGTAGCTTACTGAGATTTTGATTGATATTACATTGAACCCATAGATCAATTTGGGAAGCACTGACATCTTAACAATGTTGAGTCTTCCTATCCGTAAACATGGAGTGTCCTCCATTTATTTAGATCTTCTTTTATTTTCTTTCATAAGATTTTTAGATTTCCTCATATAGATATTGTACATAATAGATTTATATTTTACTGCATTCTGCTTAGGTGCTAATGTAAATGGTGTTGTCTTTTTAATTTCAAATTCCAATTGCTCCTTTCTGATATATAATAAAGCAGTTTTGACTTTTGTGTATTAACCTAGAATCCTGCAACCTTGCTATAATTGCTTATTAATTCCAAGAATCTTTGTGTTGATCCTTCAGGACTTTTTACATAGACAATAATATCATTTGGATTCAGATACATTTTTATTTCTTCCTTCCCAATCAATCTGTGTACCTTGGTTTCCTTTTCTTGACTTACTGCATTAGCTAGGACTTCTAGTACAATGTTGAACAGGAGTTGTAAGAGGAGACATCCTTGCATTACTCCTGATCTTAGAGAGAAAGCATATAGTTTCTCACCATTAAGCCAGTTAGCATATCTTTGGAATTTTTCTTAAAAAGTTAAAGAAAAAGGCTGGGTGTGGTGGTGCACGCCTGTAATCCCAGCGGCTTGGGAGGCAGAGGCAGGAGGATCGCAAATTCGAGACCAGAGGCAGTCTGTGTAATTTAGCGAGACCCTGTCTCAAAAACTAAAAAAAATGGGCTGGGGGCACAACTCAGTGGTCCAGCACTTGCAAAGCATGCAAGTGTGAGGCCCTGGATTCAACCCCCACTACCACCAAAAAAAGAAAAAATAGTTAAAGAAAAAGAAAAAAATCTTGGGCATGATGGTTCATGCTTATAATCTGACCACTTGGGAGGCCAAGGCAGCAGGATCATGAGTTCAAGGCAGCCATGGATACATAGGAAGCTTAAGGACAGGCTGAGATATGTAGTGAGACCCTATCGAAAAAAAAAAAGTAAGTGGGCAGGACTGGGAATATAGCTCAGTGGTAAAGTATTTGCCTAGAATGCATGAGGCCTTGGGTTCAATCCCTCGCATCTCTCTCACACACACAAACATACACTAATTTTTTTGTGAGGTGTCATGCACATGCCTATAATCCCAACTACTCAGGAGGCTAAGGTAGGAGGAGCTGAGTTCCAGGCCAAGGGCCTCTTGTACAACTTAGCAAGACCCTGTCTCAAAATAAAAAAGAAAAGAAAAAGGGGCTGAGGTGAAGCTCAATGGTAGAGCACTTGCCTATCATGTGCAATGTCCTGGGTTCAACTCCCGAGTACTGCATTAGAACAAACAGCAACAGTAACAAAAATCACTATGAAATAGTTTTGATGGCCAAATTTGAGAGTGCATTTGGGGAAATGACAGGAAGGGTGGATGATGACAGGAGCAGGGGCCCAGATTGTTAAGGCCTTGTGTGCTAAGCCGAGTAGTTTAAACTTCAAAATTAAAGAGATTTAATCATGGGAGTGACACGATCACATTTCCCTGGCTGCAGGGTGAGAACAGATGGCAGGGTGAGGCTGAAGGCCAGAGATGGCTAGATGTCTTTGCAAAAATTCAGACAGGAGCTGATGGTGACCCAACCAGGGCAGTGGGAGTGGAGACAGAGAGAAGTGAGAGATTTGCAGAGACATTTTGAAAGCAGATGTAACAAAATTTGGTGATCAGTGGACCCTAAGGGCTGGGGACAGAGAGGCAGCAAGGGCCACGCCCAGATTTCTGCCCAGGTGGTTGATGGCAACCTCTTTACTGAATCAGAGAGCAGAAAGAGGATTGGGTTTTGGGAGGGAACATAGGGGGCTTATTTCTGGTTATAAATTTGAGGTGCCTGAGGGCCTCTAGGGCAAAGGGGTCCAGAAGATAGGATGCAGGGTCCTAGTGTACAACAGAGCACTTGGTCCAGGAGAGGCTTGTGGGGAGGAATTAGCGTGTGGATAATGAGAGTCCTAGGGATGACTGTGGCCACACAGGAAGAGTGAGCACAGGGAGAAGTGAAGATGGCCTGCATGGGGGCCTGGGAACCAGGGGGGTGGTGGGCACCAGAGAAGGAGCTGGGGAAGGAAATTGCAGTGGTCATCAGAAAGGCAGGGGTAGTGAGGAGAGAAATGCTCACGGGCAGAAGGTCCACCATGAGCCATCCACACGTGGGGAGAAGTTGAAGAAGCAGGGAGAGGTCTCCGGAGACAATGTTCCAGAACAAGGCAAGGACTGGCAGGCGTCCCAGGCCCTGGCCCTGGGCTCAGGCACCTGCATGGCTTCTCAGCCCTGCTTCTGCTTTGCAGACTGATGGGAACATTGGCTGTTTCTGCATTTCAGAGACAGCAGGTGTGGATAAACCTGCCAAGTATTTTTAGAAGGTTTGTAAAATATGATTTGGAATCTTGGGGAAAAGGAAAATAAGTCTTTTTTTTTTTTTTTTCCTGCTCCTACACTACTAGTGGAGATGGTAAGTTGGACACGTGGGTCTGGAGCTCAGGGAGAGGTGTGGGTGGAGCTGGGAACTGAGATGGGACAACACCTGGATGATGTCAGAAGCCCTGGGTAAGGGTACCAAGGCAGGGCACAGAGATGGAGCAGAGGTGGGGACCAAGGACTGACCCAAATCACGCTGGTATTTGGCAACCAGGGAGGTAGGGAAGAGGCAGCAAACGAGACCCAGGAGGAGAAGCCCAGAGCCAGAGAGGAAGAACATCAGATGAGCTTGGTGTCTTGGAAACCAAATGAAGAAAGTGTTTCAAGGAGGAAGTTGGGATGAACTGTGTCAGGCACTGCTTTTAGATCAAATAAGATTGTTGTTGTTGTTGTTGTTAGGTGCCGTCGACTCAAGTCTGACTCATAGCGACCTTATATACAGCAGATTGAAACACTTGCCGATTCTGTGCCAGGCAAACCATCTCATTTATGTTTAAGCCCATTGTTGCAGACACTGTGTCAATCCATCTGGTGGAGGGTTTTCCTCTTTTGCATTGACCTGCCACTCTCCCAAACATGATGTCCTTCTCCAGGGATTGTTCTCTCCTGACTACATGTCCGAAATATGTAAGACGCAGTTTGGCCATTTTTGCTTCCAAGGAGCACTCTGGTTGTACTTCTTCT
>VMDO01000378.1:0-318760 GCA_007922755.1 Pedetes capensis | reverse complement strand
GGTTATCTGATTTTTCAGTGACAGTCTTTGTGATGGTTCATTTTATGTAGCAACTTGACTAGGTCATGGAGTTCTTAGACATTTGGTTAAGCATTATTTTGGGTGTGTGTGTAAGGATGTTTCTGGATGAGATTAACATTTGAATCGATAGACTAAGTAAAAGCAGATTGTCTTCTACCAGGTGGGTGGGCCTTATCCAATCTGTTGAAGACCTGAATGAACAAAAAGCAGAGCAGGAGAGAATTAACTCACTCCATCTGATGGTTTTGAGCTGAGACATTGGTCTTCTGCCTTTGGACTTGGGTAGGATTCAGACTCAAATTTACACCATTGGCTCTCCTGTTTCTCATCCCTTTGGAATTAGGTTGAAATGTCTTAGCTTCCATTAATATATTAACCAGTTTTTCACAATAAATTTTCATATCGCTATTTCTGTCTTTCTATCCTGTTTGTTCTGATTTTCTGGCAAACCCTGATTAATGTACTGTCTTAATTCTTGAAGCACTAATGCCTTTAAAATTGTCAGAAAAGCTATAATGTTAACTCTTTTTTAAAACTATCTATGTCTGCAACTATATAACTGTTGTTCTTCCATCAGATCTTGGAAGCTAAGCAGTGTCACACCTGGTTAATACTTGGATGGGAGATTGCCTGGGAACACCAGGTGCTGTAGGCTTGAGAAAAGGACCCGGTAACCCACTCCCAAAAAACAATCAGCCATTGAAAGCCCTATAAACCCAAAGAAGCACTAAATAATGTCTCCTTTTTTGTACATAAGTTTGCCATGAGTCACACACTGACTCGAGGGCACCTGACAACAACTATCTATCTATCTATCTATCTATCTATCTATCTATCTATCTATCAACCTATCTACCTACTTACCTACCTATCTATATAATTAGTTTATCTCAATAAAGTTAATTAGCCCTTAGAAACTCAGTTTATGTGAATTTACTCTTTAACATCCCTAGCATCTACTACTGTACCCTATAAATATAAATATATTACTGCAGCTTCAAAGTAAATTCAACAATAAAAGATTAAAAATGCAGTACACACATGCTTTCATTATCTGCACTTAGTAAGTTTAATGTCAAAGTATTTCCAAAAGAGAGAGATACTTGTTACCATTTTGAGGAAATTTGGTCAAAAGCTCTGTTTTACAAATAACAACATTGCATTTCTTTAGCCCATTGGAGATTCACTCTTTTTAATAAATTCCAGATTCACAACAGATGCTCTATTTGTTTCTAAATTGTTGGCTTAATACACCTTGATTTCCTATAGTAGAAGGGTCGAGAGACCCCTCAATGAGTTTTCAGAATTAAATCATGCCTGACAAAGTTTGATGGATTATATAATGATGCCTCAATTAGGAAGTGAGTACAATAAGACATTTAGCTCTAGAGGGAGCAAAACAGAGAGGCTTTTCTTTTCATTTTTGAACACAAGATCATAAAAATAATAAAATTTTCCCCAAATAAAGAGTAATTATTTTGACATTTCTTTTCTTGAAAGAAAAATATTGTCTCCAATTTAAAACAGCCTTTTCTAAATTAAGGAGCTTAGGGTCTCAAAGTTACATTTTGTGATTTGAGATTTGATTAAACCTGAATATTTCTGCAATTATGCATTCCAAATTTCTCAGCCACCAGAGGAATCTATCAGTATTTGTCCTTTCTGTAATGGAAGAAGAAGTGCCCCTCCCTCTACTTTCTAATTTAGCCTTTCTGCATTTATATATACTTTGCGCGCGCGCGTGTGTGTGTGTGTGTGTGTGTGTGTGTGTGTGTGTGTGTTTGGGTATGTGGTACTGGGGGCTTTACCACATGGTCTCACACATGCTGTACAAGCACTCTACCACTGAGCCATAACTCCAGTCCATGTTTTAACTTTTTATTGTGAGTCTTGCTAATTTGCACAGGCTGCCTCTGCTCTTGAATTTGGAATCCTCCTGCCTCCACCTCCTGAGTTGCTGGGATCACAGGTGTGTAGGGCCAGTTTATATGCACTTCTTATTTGACCTTTAACTTATGTGTATGTTACTCCAAATATTACAGACAGAAAATACATTATTATGGTACAACAAAAAAAAAAACCTCTTCCTTAAAGCAAAAATCTTTTCAGTGGCTTCCATCATACCATACTCTTCAGATCTTCCTCTGGCTCTTATTCATTCTAATACTAGAATGCAGAAGACTAGGGTAAGGCAAATCCCTCCAAAAATATTGCCAATATAACAGTGCCAATATTGTTAGTGTTGGACTGAGCTTAACTATCCATGGACATTGCAAATATACTTTAAGCATCCGTCTGTCTGTCTGTCTGTCTGTCTGTCTGTCTGTCTCCCTTCCTGCCTTCCTTGTTTCCCCTGGCAAATGTCCCTAGTGCCTGGAAAACAGGACAATCTATATGACAAGTACAGTGTTGATCTCAGAGTTACCTGCTGTTCTTGGTGCCAGATAGTAGCTGCAGGTCACTTGTACTGGGAGGAGTTCCTTCCAAGAAGTTTCTTCAGCCTCATGTAAGTAGACCATGCCTAAATATGCCTGAATCCCAGAACCCTGTGATTAATCTCAAGAACGACTCTTATTGATTACATTAAATTATTTACATGAAATAAAGGCAGGGAATGCTTGACAAACTACTATTTTTTAAATTAGAAAATAATTTAATGGGCTTCAGTCATATTGAAGTACAGATTTCATTTGCCAGTTTGCCACAGGTCCTATTTATGGCAATGAGCCATGACCACATACCCAAGTTGTATTAATGGAATACACATGGATCACATGAATAAAAGATCAATAAAAAGATGAATCAAGAGATGAATAAAAAGAATTACTCTTAAACCAAAACTAGTTGTTCTACCTAAGATATATACTAGTTTGGTTATTTGGCAATGCTGAAAAATGACAGAGCTTCTCCATGTGATTAATTATTTTTCCCGGCCTCTGTTAGGAACAAGTTACCCACTGTGGATCTTCCTTTTTATTTGTAGCAGATGTAAGCCATACCCATTCAGTTGTTGCTGTTGTTGTTGTTAGGTGCCGTCGAATCAGTATCCGACTCATAGCGACCCTCATAGGGTTTTCAATGGCTGACTATTGCGGGATTGCCTTGGGAGTGGATTGCCAGGTCCTTCTCCCATTTTTGCGGTGCTGGGAATTGAACTCAGGTCCTCAGAGACTGCAGCGCAGTGCTCGACCAACTGAGCTAAATCCCAGCCCCCATTCAGTTGAGAGTTTACAAAATCTCACTCTCCATTTGATTGGTGCTTCCTCTGCTTCCTCCTCTCACTCTCTAGGCTTGCTTATCTAGGCATCTGGAATTTCTTCATACTTCCTGACTTTGGTTAAAGGTTAAGTGAATTGACCAGTTGCTTGCTTTTCCTTCTTGAATAATTTTTTTTTGTATTATCTACTTCATTGGTATTACCATAACTGCTTGTGAGTGAAATATAATGCATAGATTTTTCATTAAAAAAGGAAACAAAACTCAAGTAAAGTTCGGTTAAAGCTGAATATATAAAGATGAAGGCAATAACTGGAAATTTCAACATGAGAGTATATGAAATAGATGAGACATTAAATAAGGCATGATATATTGCAAGTGTAATCAAACGTATTTACGGTTATAATTTTAATTAAGGAAGTTGTTAATAGAGTTGTGTATATTCAGGAAGGATTTCATGACTTTATTTTTAGAAGTGTAGACTCTCAAATTTACAAGTCATATGAATTAAATGAATCCAGTGATCTTCGTGTAATTGAAAGCTGTCCTTCCAGTGCCAGGGAATAATTTTAATTGCAAATGTTATTAAACTGTCCTTGCAAAATTGTTTATATTAGTAAAGAGTCCCTAAAATTGCTACTATTTGGTTGTTTTAGTGTGTATCAGATAGTTATTAAAAACCTCCAGAAATTAAAGTACATTCCCTTTTATTTCTTAAAATATTCACTTCAAATTAGTTCTTTGAGATTTTACAGTGGGACTTGGTCATGGTTTTGTCCCAGCACTACCAATACTTACTTATACAAGAAGACCTTCCACAGTTGGGAACCTGAGAGCCAGTGAAGAAATATAAATCACCCAAAATATTACAGCACCTACATATAAACAGAGTAGAGAAGTTCTAATTTTTGGATGCAGGCATACCTGTACACTTCTTATTGGCATTAGACAGAATACGATCTTTAACTTGAATGATTCAAATAACATTTAAAGTGGCAAAGTTTCACACTTATCTCTACTCGGTTATCTTTAAAATCACTTGTTCATTTTCAGAGGAATCAGAAAATATGTGAACAAATATTATAACTCAGAATTGCAGTAATCAACTATTCCTTTATGTATTTATTCATTATATATGTATCAAATTGCAATATTAATCTCATTTTTTGCCCATATTCCTCAACCACCTCCTTTATTAAACTTTCCTGTGCAAAGCCAATAATATTACCCTGCCTTAATCAATGTAGGGATAGAAATCAGACCACTCAGGACAGCACCTACATCCTAGAGATTATTAAAGTTATTCAAAGTGGACAATATTAAGCCTGCTAATCTTGCCTTACCCTTTCTTTTCCACAAAAATCACAGTAAGGTCTTTCCCTACATGCTTTCTCCTCACTCCTGCTTTCTGACCTACCTTGTTGCTACCCCCTGTGTAATACAGCATGCCCCTTCCTTTTGGGAACCATGAGTAACAAACTATGTTTTCAGAGGCAGTTATCTCCTGATCTGTTGGCCTCACCAAATGTGAATAATAATAATACTAATGTTTCAAAACAATGGTCATGTCCTAGATACTGTCCTAAGTTTTGCTGAAGATTCCATATAGAATAAACTAGATGTGGTCCCAGTCTTGCTGGAGCTGCTAGACTGGATCAAGGACTTTCTGTGCACTAAGGATAGTCTGACCAAGTATGTAAGGGCCTTTTTTTGGTACATTGCTGTTGTTGTTGTTATTGTTTTATTGTTGTTGTTAGGTGCCACCGAGTCATGTCCCACTCATAGCAACCCTCCTAGGGTTTTCAATGGCTGATTGTTTTGGGAGTGCCTTGGGAGTGGATTGTCATGTCCTTCTCCCATTTTTGCAGTGCTGAGAATTGAACCTGGGACCTCAGGGACTGCAGAGCAGTTCTCTACCAGCTAAGCTAAATCCCAGCCGTCTTTCTGTATACCCTGCATGATTGTCCTCATGTGTATTTCATTACAGAGCAAAAGAAGATCGTGTAAATTCAGAGTCAGATCTCATTAGGCTTCTTATGTCTTACAGGATCTGGGACAGGTTATCTAAACTTTTAGTTGTACACATATGATTATGCTGATAACATTTGCAAAATCTGAAGATTGTGTTCATAATTAAGTTTAAACAGACATGCTACAAGGAAATTGGGAGGACTATACATCTGATTTGGGAGAAGGGCCTGGCAATCCACTCCCAAGGCAATCCCGAAACAGTCAGCCATTGAAAACCCTATGAGGGTTGCTATGAGTCGGATACCGACTCAACGGCACCTAACAACAACAACAACAACATACATCTGATTATTTCATGAGAATGATTAAAGTCTAATGTCTGAGGTGTCTGTTCTTAGAAACTCTTACAGAACTCACTGGGTCTAATAAGTACACTGAGTGTTGTACAAATCAAAATGCAAGCCTTTAAGGCTGAGCATTGTGGCACATGTCTGTGATCCCAGCACTTGGCAGGCTGAGGCAGAAGGGTAGATACAAGTTCAAGGCCAGCCTGGTCTGCATAGTGAGTTCCAGGACAGCCTGGGCTGTTTTATTTGGGACGTTATGTCAAATAAATAAATAAACAAATAGCAAAACAAAAACAAAAACAAAAAACAAAAAAAACCCAAACAGATAAAAAAATCAAAATGCAAGCCTTCAAACATACATGTCATGTGCACACACACATACACACACACAGCCAGAACTGTCTGATAGGTTTGTATCTTACACATTAGAATTCCTAATTTTCTTCTTACTACCCTGGGCAATTTAGAGTGGTTGAAAACAATATATTCTCATGAGTGCTCTTGGTTTTCTTTGGAAAGTTTGTGATTAATTTATATAAATAAAAATGCAAAAAATTATAAATTCCCCTTATCTCTAAGATGTAGAAGAACCTTCTGCCTCTATCAGCTTATGTAATGCAAACATCTCACCTCTACCAAAAAAGTTTTGTAAGCAAACATACACCCCAGGGAAATCATTAAAAATCAATGATCCAGAGTTACAGTGGCACATATTTTTAAAAGCTTTTTTTGTCTCTGTTCATTAAAAATACTTTTACACAAAACAGTAATCCTCATAGTGTGAATTAATAACTGTATTTTTTGAGCTTCATTCTTTTGCTTGTTTTACGCATGGTTCACTGCTTCCGAGGCCTGTTTTGTGTATATTGCTATTTACATAGTCTCTGGGTTATTATCTTCCCTCTAAACTGACAGGCAAAAATCCAGGCTCCTGGGAGCAGGGGGATGATTGCTTGCATAGAGGGAATGCATTTTTTTTAGAATAGATCTCTAGACACTATGAAAATCAGGATCATATAGCAACAAGGACAAAAAGAAAAGTAGAAGATAGAGGAGATAAAGGACACATTTATTTTCAAGAACTGTGAGAAGCAAGCACTATCAGATGACAATCTGCACTACTTCTTAAATTCTCAAAAGAGAAGGAGGACATTCAATAACATGTGTATAGTAACCCCCCTCTTATCTGCAGGGAACATTTTCCAAGACCCTCACTTGACTCCTGAAACCTTGGTTAGTACTGAACCCTATGTATACTAAGTATTTTTTTTAACATACACACCTTTAACAAAGTTTAGTCTATAAACAAAGCATAATATGAGACTCATTCTTATCAAAAATCTTAACACCTTCAGTGTACAATTTTTATCTTTCCTTAGTAAGCCAAGAATTTTCCCTTCTTTAGTTAAAGGAAGCATTTTATGACTTCTGTTTGGCATATCAATGGCCAGTATCCTTACTCTTTTGGGCTGTTTTTAAGTAAATTAAGGACAACTTGAATATAGCACAGCAATACCTTCCCCATCATTCTGATAACTGAGACTACCAAGTGACTAATGGGTAGCATATACAGTGTGGGTACGTTGAAAAAAAGATGAGTCTCATACCAGTCTAGACAAATCAGCACAGGGAGACTTCATGATGCTGCTCTGAGTGGCACACAAATTAAAACATGTGAATTGTTTATTTCTGGGAGTTTCCATTGAATAGTTCACACCACATTCGACTATGGGTAACTGAAACTATGGCAAATAAAGCCACAGGTAAGGGAGGACTACTGTACTCTGAGAAGCAACAAGATGTAGGAGAAGAAACAAGAAATTGAGAGCCAGATAGATGAGGACTGGCCCCCTATGCTGGTACTTCTTTAGTACCTCCTCTATAAGCAAGTCCTTTCCCTCTGCTTTCTCATGAATAAAATGGGGATAGTAGCAACTATGCCTGCAGCCCTACCACTGTGGCATCCGATCTTGTCAGATCTTGGAAGCTAAGCAGAGTTGGGCCTGGTTAGCACTTGGATGGTAGACTGCCTGGGAACACTAGGTGCTGTAGGCCTGGGAGAAGGACCCAGCGACCCACTCCCAAAAAACAATCAGCCATTGAAAACCCTGTGAAATAGCAGAAAAGCACTAACAATACTGTTCACCTGTTGTACGTAGGGTCGCTATGAGTTGGACTCCACGGCACCTAACAATAACAACAGCAACAACTTCTGCCTATGGTAGGTATTATAATTAAGTGATAATTAGATGAATGTGACCAATACTAGGGACTCAATAAATGCCCCTTGTTCTAAATCATAAGTGGTTTGAGACTAGTCGGTGCATTTCAGGTGATTCTTGGTTTTATAAATCATTATTGTCATTAGGTTCATAAAAGGGGCAGAACTCTGACAGTGCTTTGCAGGGGAATCTCCATTTTAAGGTTTTCTTAGTGAATTGAAAAGTTGAAGTCAAAAATAAATAATTCATAAGAAAGAAGCTTCTAGACAGATTTTCCTGCAAGGCAAAAAAATTGTATATTGAAGTTTGTAGTGCAGTTTTTTTTTTTTTTTGTAAAGTCATGAGAAGACTATCCTAAGATAAAAATAAGAAAAGAGACTGAAAAGGACCAAAGTTTTTACATTTGACTTTTGAGTTCTAAAGAACATGAAGGATGTCTTTCCCTTTTCCTCTGGTTTTGCTACAATTGACTGTGTAATGGTCTTACCATCAATTCAGATCCTGCTGTGTTTAGAAGCTCTTTCTCTTTGAGAGGACAGCACTCTGGTATATGCATAAAAGCTTTGGAGGATAATTTTATAAGTACATTTGATTTTGTCTAAGATAGGTCACTTGGAACTGTAGCTAGCACAAGATTTTCTTAGCTACTGGAATTTGTTACAAGTTATTTGAAGGCATAAAAACTAAAATCTTCAAATATAGTATCACCTATATAATAAATGGGCTGGGATTTAGCTCAATTGGTAGAGTACCACTCTAAAGTCTCTGAGGTCCTGAGTTCAATATCCAGCACTGCAAAAAAGGGAGGACATAGCAATCCACTCCCAAGGCAATCCCAAAAACAATCAGCCATTGAAAACTGTGAGGGTTGCTATGAGTCAGACCCAACTTGACGATACCTAATAACAACAATAACATGTAATAAATACCCTGTGATTACAAATCAGCTCAAATTATATATGTATATATGTAAAATATGTAATATATATGTATATATGTAGTATATGTAATGTATATAATCTGTATAGTGTATATATATTGATGTGTATATATTAATATGTATATATTTAGCATATATATGTGTACATAGTGTGTTTATGTGAGAAACATACACATACATTCTTTGTTACATGCAAAACTCAGTTTGGTATTTTCTAATAATATGTAATTTTTTTTTGAAACAAAGGAAATTTCTGCAGTAAAATTTTTAATAATGAGGTTAGTCATGTATTGAAGATAGTAAAGTATCAGCTCAGATTGTGGGACTCAGACAAGTCTTAAAACAACAACAGAAAGCAAACAGCAGCAATAACAAAATATTCTGTCTTTTACTTCCACATTCAAAATGTGAGAGACCAAAAACTCTTGAGCTTTCTGAGTTTGTGTTAGGTTATCTTTCTTCCAGCTGGGGAAAGATGTCAAATACCAAATGTGTTATTAGTTTAAATACCATGTAACAGGTTTCTAAGTTCTGATTCAAAGTAATGCTTCTGACCTAGTTCATATAAAATTCTAGTTCTTGCATTAATGGCTACAAAATATACACCCTGCCAACTTGCAAAAATCAAGCTCTAATGCAAAGGTTCTTTTTTCTTCAAAGAGAAGGATGAAGACAAAGGGATTGTCACTGAGAACCAACTAAGCCCCCAGGTTCCCTGATGTTTAAAAGATGAACCTAACATCTTGCTTAATGCATTCTCAAGGATGTGTCTGATTTATGAAGCTTAATGTACACTTAAGACATATCTGATTTACAAAGCTTTCTTGATTAGAGGGAAGTCTTTTCTTGGTCCATTATGATTGGTCTGAAAAATTTAGATTACCCACTTTAAGCAGCTTTTCTACTGATAAAAGGTACTGCTTAGTGCTTACAGGCCCAGTTCCACACAAAATTCATCTCCTGGTCTTGTCCCTCACCAGCTGGGCAAGCTTAGACGGCCCACAAACCCTCTAAGCCTTAATTTTCTCATTTGTAATATGGGGATAAGAATCATAACAACCTAGTAAGAGTGCTGTCAGAATTAATTGAAGTGTTTTTCAGAGGTCTTTAGCAGAGTTTCCAAAGCATATTATTGTTGTTGTTATTAGGTACTGTCGAGTCATAGTATCTGACTCATAGTGACCCACAAAGGGTTTTCAGTGGCTGATTATTTTGGGATTGCTTTGGGAGTGAGTTGCCACATCCTTCTCCCATTGAAGCATATTATGAGCCCAATAAATGATAGCTCTATTTTTGCTATTATTAATCTAATAATAGAGCTAGGGTTTAGCTCAGTTAGTAGAGTGTTGCTCTGTGTTCTCTGAGGCCCTGGGTCCAATCCCCAATACCGCAAAAATGGAAGAAGGACCTGGCAACCCACTCCTGATACAATGCTGAAATAATCTCCCATTGGAAACCCTATGAATAGCAGAGAAGCATTGAGATAGCACAGGGCAAGGCACAGTGTTGGGAAGTGTTTCCCTCTGTTGTACATAGGGTCACTATGATTTGGACTTGACAACACCTAACAACAACAATAAAATAATATATGTGCACTCACATAACAGCCATAGGACCAGTTAGAGAAAGAAGCTGAAAATAGCTTTCCAACTTCAATTGTCTGTGCCCTGGATTATTTCATACTTCAGTACTTCAATTTCAATCTCTCTCTCTCTCTCTCTCTCTCTCTCTCTCTCTCTCTCCCCCTCTCTCACTATTGCTCTCTATGGCTCTCTGTCACTCTCTCTCTTTCTTTTCCATTTCCTGTATCTTTCTCTTCTCTACCCTATTATATTCTTTCTCTTATCTCTGTCACTTGTGTTCATTGTACTTCAAGCATAACCATTTCTCTCTCATTGTAATAGCTACTATCTGCTTAGGTTCAAATGCTTTACATAAAAGATTTCTATTTTTTAGAAATACATCAAATATAGCTATATATTATTACTAATTTTCAAATGAAGAAATTAGTCAAACCTTTCAGAAAGCTGGCAGTTTGCATGCTACAGCCAGGATTTGAACACTAGCCCATCTAATTCAAAAGATGGTTAAATTTTTGATATGTCACAGATTTGGTTAACTAATTCTACCTGAGGTCCTGCAGCCATAGCCCTGTGGCATCTGATCCTGTCAGATCTTGGAAGCTAAACAGGGTTGGGCCTGGTTAGTACTTGGATAGGAGACCATCTGGGAACACCAGGTGCTGTAGGCTTGGGAGATGGACCTGGCAGCCCACTCCCAACAAACAATCTTCCATTGAAAACCCTATGAATAGCAGAGAAGCACTGACAATAGTGTTTCACCTGTTGTACGCCTATTGTACTCTATGAGTGGGATACCAACTCGACAGCACCTAACAACAACAATTCTACCTGAAGGAAACACCCTCTAACCCAATAGCACTTGAGGTTTTGGTGCAATTGGCTGATTCTTCTGGTCTAAACTGGGCACATTCAGGCATCTGATGTCAGCTGAATGTTGGGAAGGTGACTCTGCTGGTCTTAGCTAGGCTTTCCTAGATAGCCTTAGCTGGGAAAACAACTATTACCCAAGGCATCTCTCATGCTCCCTCAGAGTGGATCTAATTTGCTCACATGGTAGTGCCAGAGTTCTGAGTGACCAGTGTAGCCCATGAAGCCTGTTGAGCTCTGGGTTCATGACTGGCTCTCTATGTGTCAGCTGCATTCTACCAGTCAAACAAGTCATAAACCTCACATTCCGAGAGTAGGGAAATTGGACCTGTCCCTTGATGAGAGGAGTAGAGAAGTTCAAATTGCAAAGTACATGACCATAGGGAAGAGTGGAGAACTGAGAATATTTTTGCAATCAATTTCCACACCAGCCATTTTGGCACCTTTCTTTCTCCATGCACTTTGAGTGTTTGGGTTATGTTCATTTCTCTCAAAACTTAAAAAGCTTGAAAGAGTAGCGAAATGCTTACCTATTTGCCCTTGTCAGAGCAAGGGATTATAGCTGACTCTAAGGCTAGCAGAGAATTAATGGTAAAATTTCTCATTAAGAATGAGTGTAGTTGAGTGTCTCTAATAGTTGCACTGCAATAATAATATAAAGAACTTCAGAATGATTTCCCTGCCATCTGTCTTTATTTTGCTAACCTACTGTATTGACATCTCCTGGAAAGCCATGCATGAGGTAGCAACATGAAAAAACATCTACACAATAATTTGCAAACACACATTTCCATTCCTTTATAGCCAAAAGAGGAATACAGTTTGGGCTGCATAGCCTTGTGGCAACAGAGTGCAAACTATTGCAGGTTTCTATATCCAAATTTATCTTTGCCTAGAGTCGCATCTGATTTATTTTTAAGTATACTTCACCAACATGCCCAAAGTCAAAATGTTATTTGCAGTTTGGGGCTGGAAGTGTAACACATTGCATCTATTTCTCTAGGAAGAAAGGAGCCCAGAAATCCATTCTTATGAAGGCAGGAAAATACAGCCCCCTTTACTTATTTGTTTATTCATTTATTTACAACCTTCTTCATTTTAGAAAAGGGTTTAAGGTAGCTTACACAATTGGCTGCAAGGTAAACCACATGTGCTGCAAAATGGAAAATCAATCCTTTTGTAACCGTCCAGCTGTTGATTGAGCAGCACCTGTATGGTTAGAGAGAAGAAGGAGAAAGATTCAGCAGATATTGATTCCAAAGTCATTATCACCCATGTTCGGTGATAACAAACCTGCTTCTTGTTTCTACTCAACATTTATTTGAATTAACTGGAGAGTATAAGGATGCAAAACACAGCAGTTGTCTCCACAGGGAATCTTAGCCTGACCTCTTGAATCTGATCTTTCAAGAATCAATGTTTTCTCTCTGAATTTCCCCAGGACACAAATATAGACACACCTGACCAAAGACATTTCTCATTGTTGTCAAGTGGTTATAGTTACTTGGTAGAGGAATTTTATTTTTCTCAGAGGCAGCTCTGAAACTTCCAAAGTCTGACTCCAAGTACAAGTCTGTAAATTATTCATGTTCTTTAAGTATTCAATAAATATTTGCTTAATTATAATGGATACCTACTGGAAGATTTTTTTCCACATAGAAATTTGCCTGTGATAAATAATCTCAAATTTTCCAACGAGGAAATTTGCCTATAGAGGAAGAAGTATGGATAGGTCTCTTTATAGGTTTTGTTCTGAACTATGAAAAAGAATCAGTTATTAATGTGAATTCCATGAAGGCTTGTGGAACACTAAAATGCACTGGGTACCATCCAAATACTATTGATCATATCAAGATGTGAAATGAGATATTGTTCCTTGACTCAAAGGTTTTGCAAAGTGGCATAGGAGATATGTCAAGGTGAGATATATTGTGATAAATATCACTTGAAAAACAGATTCAAAAAATAACCGAGTTCAGAAGTGGGAAAGTTTGCTTCTGATAAGGAGAACCAAGAAAAGCTTCACAGAAGAGGTGACATTTGGGCTTGTCCTACTCTGGATCTATTTAATTGATCTTGCTACTTTCATTTCATATGATGCCTCATTTTATCCAAAACTAGCCTACTATATGTAAGGTGGATACTTTCCCTGTCTTTTTTGCATTGGAATTTCCCTTAACTATCCATCCTTGCTGCGTTCCTTCTCTTCACTTTATTACTATTCTTTTTTATTTATTCATTTATTATTATTATTTTTAATAATTATTATTATTTTAAGTACTTGGGGTTGAACCCAGGGCTCCTCTCATTCTAGACAAATGTTCTACCACTGAGCTGCACTCCCAGACTCTTCTTTATTCTTTATCTTGAGACAGGGGGTCACTAAGTTGAACAATCTACCTTTGGACTTGAACTCTTGCTCCCTTTGCCTCAGACTCTCCAGTTACTGGGGTTATAGGCATTCACCATAGCAACTGGATATGTTCATTCTCTTTTTAATGACTCTACAATAATCTGCTCAAGTTTTTTGTGTCTTAAAACCAATGAGGATTGTAGTGGAGGGAGTAAAATAACATTTATCTGCCTTTTTTTCCTTCATTCAGTTGCAGACTTCCATCCCTCCTTTCTTTCCTCAAGCCTCCAGATAGAGCACTCTCTGGACTTCCCTCTATTGTGGAAGAAAAGGGAAAATGTAAATTTTTTTCTTGCGCATAATGTGCTGTATGGGGTGGGGATTTATTTTTTCTGTAGATAGCTTTCCCTGAGAAATATACCAGCCTCAGATCCCCAAGTGAAATAAGAGAACTAGAAAAATAAAATATAGCTATATACCCACAATAATTTCTGTTTCTACACTGGTAATATAAACAGTTCAAATATATTCCTACACAGCTCTTCTTACTCCTGAACATGCAAATGCTTTGTGGAACCCAGTTGTCCTCACAGATTCTATACTATATGAGATGTGATCAAAGATATGGTGAGTGCTTGAATTAAAAAATTATTACAGTAAAAGACACATTGCCATTAAACATCAAAATATTTCCCTTGGCTTTGAAAACACTTCTCCCATTATTCTTACCACTTTCTGAAGCAGTTCTGGAAGTCCTCTTTCCTGTCTTTAGTTGTGCAGTTGTAGCTGGTTCAATGTCCTGTAGCTATTCAAAACATTTACTTTTTGTCATCATTTTGACAGTAAAGAAGAGCCAGATGTTGTACAATGTAAGATTTGGTAGTTTATGTGGATGAGGACACCCTGGAATGTTTTTATTTGACAGAAATTGTCATATTAGAAGCAATGTGTGACAGAGTGTTGTCATAATATTACGAGGATGAAACTAAAGACATTGATGAAAGAGGACCTCCAGAACAGCTTCAGAAAGTGGCAAGAATGACGGGATCAATGTGGTCAAAACCTGGAGGAGTATTTTGAGGGGAATTAATGACAATATGTCTTTTGCTGTAATACATTTTTTTATTTAAACATTCATGTTGGGCACCATGGCACATGGCTATAATCATAGCAACTCAAGGCTGAGGCAATTTCAAGGTTGGAGACAGCCTGAGAGAACTTAGCAAGACCCTGTCTTAAAATATAAAGAGAGGGGGGCGGGGGAAGGGAAAGGAAAGAAGTCAGGGAGAGAGGGGGTTAGGAGTACAGCTTAGTAGTAGAACACTTAACTAAATAATCACCATTTGTTTTGATCACCTCTAATAGAAAAGAAGCAAAATCTCTTGTGTTTACCACAACCACCAATTAAGCCAAATCACATCAGTGTAACAAACAAAAATATTCCTAACTGGCATCTTTGGCAGACAACCCAAAGCAGAGTTGGTTGTCTATAGATGGACTGGCTCTAGATCTTGAAATTAAGTCCTTACAAATTTTGGCATATACCAAAAGACAGTTTTCGTAAACTATGGTTTCATTTCATAATTTTTCAGCTCACCTTCTCTGGTTATTTGTTATGTACCAGATGTTATGCTGACAAATGTGGTACACAAAAATGATTAAGGCATGAACCTGCCCTTGAAGAATTCACAGGCTTAGTGGTTGCATATACATGTGAAAACAATTGTGGAAAGTGGTAGAAATGTAGGTAAGTTGAAGCTACTGTAAAACCATAAAGTAGGGAGAACCCAAATCTGCTGAGAGAATGGCAAGAATGGTTTCAGAAAAGCAGTGTTAAGAAAAAAAAAAAGAAAACCAAAAACCCAAACAAAACAACAACAACAACAACAAATAGAAGTTTGATAATGAAAGTCAGAGAAGCCCATTGTGAAAAAGAATCATGTAATAAGCTAGTGTAGCCATAGATGTGTAAGTAGTAGACCATTAGCAGTAAATGAGTGGAGGCACAGTACATTGTTGTAAAACATGAAATCAGAAAAGTCTTCGGGCCATATTTTGATGTGGGTTATTTAGTGTTTGTTAAAACCATAGAAATGGAATTTGAAATTGGGAGTCCACGCTGAGTGATGAGTAGGGGATAACTGCTTCATGAATATCCACATTGTAAGAAGAGCTAATAGAGTTAGAGAACCTTTATGGACAATGTTTTGAAATTCTGTGATGGAGAGAATTTGATAAAGCAAGATGTGGTCAAGGGGAACAAATATATCAGAGACAGCAATAGTATATGGATTAAAAAATATAACCTGGATTTAATACCTTAGAGCCAGTGATTGTGCTTTTGGTGGGCTGTGAAGGCAGATGCCAGGGTGAAGTCAGTTAATTGGCAGAATGAGAATGCTGCTCCATAGTTGTGCTGGGGTAACATGGAGGAGGGAGGGAAAGTTTTACAGGTCCAGAAACTGTGCACGTGCCATCACTTACATTCCTCCAGCCTAGAACCTACTTGCAAAGGTTCCTCTAGTGGCCAGGACAGTGGGGCATGAAATCTAGTTGCAAAGAAGGAGGAGGAGGAGAACAAGAAGGAAAACAAGAAGGAGAAGGACAGGACAAAGATGAAGATGAAGAAGAAATAGGAATAGAAACAGTGAACATGAAGCAATGTCTGCCACAGCTATTTCTCATTATTATTTTCTAGAATTAGAAAAAATAGTAAAAATAATTTCTAAGCAAAAAAGACATTTAACAAGGATTTTTTAGCCTCTGCATGCCTCTTCTTCCTTATTGCAGTTTATCCCTTGAGAAAGAGACAAAAATTTTTCTTCTTAGAAGCAAAGGGAAAAACAGCCACAAATTTGATCCCATTTGCTTTCCAGTTTGAGGAGAAAGCCACACAAGTAGCTGTCATCATTCTTAGGCCTCATACATGGTACAGAGTTTGGATGCTGTTTAAAAGTCGAGAGGAACAAAATTTGAAACCATGAATGATGATTATTAAGATAATTTCTGGACAGAAAGAAAAGTGCAAACATTACCTAATACTGTCATGTTACAGACAACTGGTCTTCACATGCAGGCTGGAAATCTCAGTCCGGTGACAGCCAAGCATCTGACAGTATCAGTGGTAGAGGAAGAAGAGTGTGTAACTGCCCCTCTGGATATAATTATGGCCAACACAACAGAATATGTTGGTGCTCTGCAAGACATGAAATCCTGGGAGAAAGTGACCATGGCAGTGAGCAATTTATAATAGGCAACATAAGAATGAGGAACAGATTTCAAAATTTCCTAAGATGGGAGGGATTTGTAAGTAGTGGGCTATGATAGGGTGTAGTTTTAATGGGATAGAAGATTAAAAACAGAAAATATGACCATAGACTCCATCACACAGATTCCAAATGAGGAAAAGCAGATTCAGCTAAGGAAATCAATTTCACATTGTGGGTCACCCTCAGTAGGCTCCATTAAAAAAAATTAAAACAAAAAAGCAAAAGAAAAAGAAAGGGGATCTATATGAGAAAGCAGAAATTGCTGAACCTAACAAAAGGTATGGATCTGAACTAAGATGGAAAAAACTAAATTAATTAAGACTTTTGCAACAGGAAGCACAACTAATTGTGTTTGTAACAAAATAAAAAAGCAGGAGAAGTTACAGCTGTTGGGGGGAGATAGTAGTATATTTATTTGTAACAGAGAAGAAACAAACCTGCAAATTCCCATTTTTCAGTCTTCTCCAGATATTTTTGTCCCAAATTAGAAAATATAGACCAAGCACTGCTTCTCATTATCAAAATGAAACAAAAAACAATGTAGAAGGGGACATGCCTTTTTTTTAGCCACAGTATATGAGCTTATGCCTGTAGAGCCAAATAGAATTAATTCAAGGATGTGGACAAAATTCAGAGAAATTTTCATATTGAAACCATTAATTAATAATCTTTGAGAGACTTTAGAGACACGAAGTCTCAAATCTGAAAGTAGTAAAAAAAAAACACCTAATTTTTACAGAGGGATAATAACTCATTGAGGGGAAGAAATACTCATCAGTCAGTTTGCTAACAGCTTCCTGCCAAATTTTAGAATATATAAACAGATGTTTGTATGCATTTGGAAAAGTAAGTGTCATTCATTTCAATATAGCATAAGTCTATACAGAATATTGTGCCAAAATATCTTTATTTCAGTTAAGTGGTATTGATAATTATTATGATTGTATGAATCATATAGAACTCTACTATGCTATCAAAATATGACAGGCAGCACTCACATGGAAAATGTGTTTTGTGTTTTTACTGTTTAATTTAAAATGATTTATCAAACAAAGAACAAAGTAGTTTTATAAAAAAAAATAGAATTGCAAATAATTCTACCTGTAGCCATACCACTGTGGCATCTGATCCTGTCAGATCTCAGAAGCTAATCAGGGTTGGGCCTGGATAGTACTTGGATGGGAGAGCACTTGGGAACACCAAGTACTGTAGGCTTGGGAGAAGGACCTGGCAACCCACTCCCAAAAAAACAATCTGCCATTGAAAACCCTATGAGTAGCAGAGAAGCAGTAGCAATATTGTTTTGCCTGTGAATTGATGGCACCTAACAACAACAACAAGAATTCTAGACATCCCTTTCACTACCTCAACCAATTCTGTTCTCTTCTGTTCCTCCCTAAAAATGACAACTGTTGTGACTTTCTTTGCATTCTTCCACACCTTTCCCTATTTACTTATATAATGCACTCATAAATGGAAGAAATATATATTATTTGGAGTATAATTTCATAACACAAAACATAACATTTTAAATTATCATGAACTTTTCTTCAAAGATACTAACAGATATTTCTCATGCCATATAAAGATCTAACTTATTATGTTATAGAGTTCTGCAGAATATTTCATTGTATAAAATACCACAATTTATTTAGTCAGAATACCTTAGAGTTTGTTTTCTCATTCTTGTGAGTGAATCAAAGATTGGGTGATTTTCTTCAGACAAGTTCCTCAAGTAGCCCGGTGTGTGTGTTTATATGATGCAGTTCCACGTTTCCTTTTGAGGGCTATCGAATTACTTTACAATATGATTGCTAAGTCCTACTCTTAGGATTTTTTTTTTTTTACTATTTGTTATTTTGATGATCCTCAGTTGTGAATATGGCATTACTTATCTTTCCTTGTCTTAATCTGTTATCAAAAGTACGAGTGACCAGGATGAATTTAGGAACACAAATATCCCAGAGTGCATGAAATCTCAGGTGACTAGAAGTTTCTCAAATTGAAAGATTTAAAAAAATGAATTCAATGTTTCCATATGCCTAGAAATATGAGAGATAGGCTATAACTCTGGAGGAGGCTGCCTTTCATTCACTTGGGCATGCAGTTTTTCATTAACCTGGTAGTGTGGAGAGGTTACCTTGTGTAAGGTGCTCTACTTCTTCATAGAAACACAAGCCACGCAGAGACAAGCATGTCCTCAGGACATGTACCTATCAAATTGGCAAGTAAGCAGTGGATGAGGTAGTTTGAGATAGTAATAATGCTATGAAGAGAATTAAATAGGTAAATAAGTGAGAATGACTATGAGAAAGACAACAAGTGCTCAAATAATAGCAATAATCATACCAATAGTAGGTTTAACAGGCAAAGATACTGTTCTAAGATAGCTGCATTTATTAAGTCATCTTATTATCACAAAAGGTCATAAAGTAGGTTGCTTCACCTTTCCTTTATGCAGGAGAACAGATCCTCAGAGATACTAAGTAGTTTTCTAAGTCCTCACAGTTTACAAGAGACTAAGATGGGATAGTAGGAAGAGTCTCTTGTGGAGGTGACATTTGAACTGAGTGCAGACTGATGAGTCACCCATTGAAGTCAAAGGGAAGATCAGGTACAGATTTTCCTTTTTATAGGGAAGGTGTTTAACCTATGTATGGAATAGGAAGCCCACTATGGAAACTTTATCAAAAAATATTCTGTGGAAATAATTTTGGGACATTGTATTTCTTGTAAGAAGTAATACCTGCAAACATAAGGCCTCCAAATTAGAAGAGTCTAGAAATCAGTTTTTCTGGCCTTCTCTGTGTGGCCTGGGACTCTGTGTGAATATAGATGGGGGGAGAAGGATAGGACTGGGGAGCTACGGTTTTTTCGTTCTAAGATGCAAATATTGGACCAGAGAACCAGGGAAATAACGGTTATTTGGATTTTAGTAAAGTGTGATATCATAAAAGAAAAGCTAGAGTTGGTCAACTTTAAGCGGTTGCATTATTAAACCTCGAAAGTTACTAATACTCCCTGACAAGGTAGTTCATATCATGCCTCTGGGTTCAACTCTGACCCTTGGCTTGGGCAGCCTTTAGTAATTCCTTGAATAAAAACATAGAGATATGTTGTTAAAATTTTCAATAACATAAAGCTGTGATTAAGTACAATCAGGGAGTGCCAGAATCAGAGTGAATGGTTAAATAGACTATGATTAAAGGTTATACTTGCAATATATACCCTAAAAGTGAAAATTTTGAAATTGTATATGAAGTTTCAAAGCCTACATGCATATGTATGTATGTGCATGTATGTGAGTCTATACATAAAAATTCCATTTCACTTTCCTCACAAGTACTGAGTCAACTGCCCTAGTTTATTTTGAGAAGCTTTGGTTAACAGGAAAGTGTAAAAAGGGCCACATAGAGAATAAGGATTTTGGAAATGAGACCACATGTAGATAGATAATCTGAAGAAACAGAGAGAAATTTAGCCTAAAGAACAAGAGATTAGACTCCAAGAGCTGCCTTTCCAAGTATTTGAAAGCTATTAGGTAAAATAAAGTATAACATTTAGAGCAAAGGGAAGTGGTTTAATTCTAGGCTCAGTGATTTTTGTTTGGCTAGTAATGTTAGCCTCCACAGTGTTTCTAATTTAAATTCATTGCCAGCATTCAAAAACTGAGTTTTTACATATACATCTAATTCTCGGGTCATTCTTGAAGAACTGAAAAATCTGCTGACACTGCACCATGCTTTTCTGCAGTACTTCCTGGGGCTGGAAGCTCCAATGGAAAGTAAATGCATATTTCAGTTCAGTTCACCAAAGTCCCCACCAATGCTGATTTTAATTCCATTTTTTGATCTTATACTTAGCCAAGTCATTCATATAACTAATTATCTTCCCAAACCCTTCTATTTATACAGCAGAACCAGAATGAGGCTTGGCAGTTTTAGTGAGGCATATTTCTGCTTATTAAAAAAAAATTAGTTTTGCCCAACAGTGAAGTTAGATGTCTTAAGAGTTACTAAGCTCCCTGACATTGGAAATACCAAGAGAGACTCTGGAAGAAATATGCAATGGGTGTCTGCACTGTCTGTAGTTAGGCCAAATGATCAAGGCAGCCCTTTCCCATATTCTACCATAATATGCAAAGTCAGAGCGATAGATCATGGGGAAAACAAAAATAAAGTTGAGAGAGAAGGTTGGACAGAGTGTATATCTAAAACCAGGACATAAGGAGAAGAATAAACAACCTAAAGTAAAGGTTGCCAAGAGAGTCCAGGAGTTAGTTGGAACAAATGAGACTCTAAAAGGTGGCTCTCCATTTCCGAGACAGTTGTAAACTTATCTGCAACAATTGCAATTAAATGAGGTGTATCCTGGGCAGCTGTCCTGATGCATTAGGCGGCCAATTAGAAAAGTGAAGATGTAAGATTTTCTTCCCATGCAAAGCACGAGCACCAGCTCCTGAAAGGTTGGTGTCTCAAGGGCCTCAAATCAATTTAGTGGAGGTATTTATAAAATACTTTCATCAAATCATTTGTGGCCCAGGATGGATTAAGGCTGATCTGTTTTTAATCATTATAATTACCAAACTGTTTTGTGCATTGCGTGTTCTCCGTAATCATAAAAACAACCAAAGATGCAGGCAAATAGATTCAATTTCTGTGTGCCCCTTCCTTATTTCTTAGACTTAGTCCTTTGAGGACTCCACAGTTCCAGGTCCTTATCCTCAACCCTCACTAAATTGTGTTCATATCTGATGCTTAGAGGAAGAAGAAAAACCAGCATCTTTATTTAGAGGCTAGAAGATTATGAAAATATATGCAAATTCACAGAACAGTGGGAGGAAAAGGGGAAAAGAGAATTTCCAAAGAGGTCAGTTCATTTATCTCATCCATGTCTTCCCATAGTATACATATTGTGGAAAGCATTCAGGTTTGAAAGCAATAGCTAGTTGGCTTGCTCACTCACTTGCCTTTTCATCTCTTTGAGATAACTACGTAGTAGCAAGAGAAATATGTTGAAGTGTTACTTCTGACGTTTTCCAAAATTACAGTTAAGATTTTTCACATTTCTGTTGCATCTTTTGTATAAAGCATTATCAGGGGAGCTTGTTAAAAGTATAAATTTCTGGGTTCCTCCTTAGACCCTACAAAAGCAGAATACTATGGGAGGGTGGCTTAGGAATATACATATTCAAAATTTAATACAAGGTTCTTATGCATGTAGATATGTGACAATTATTCATGTAGAGCTTCCCTTTGTTTAGAAAATGCACCACACTTCTCTTAATGATATTGATGTAATTGTTGTTGTTACGTACCCGTGAGTCCAGTCTGACTCATAGAGACCCTATGTACAGCAGATCAAAACACTCCCCGATTCTGTGCCGGTCAGAAGATCTTATTTATGTTTAAGCCCATTGTTGCACACAGTGTGTCAATCCATCTGGTGGAGGGTTTTCCATTTTTTGTTGACCCGCCACTCTCCCAAACATGATGTCTTTCTCCAGGAATTGGTCTGTCCTGACTACATGTCCAAAATATGTAAGATTCAGTCTAGCCATCCTTGTTTCCAAGGAGAACTCTGGTTGCACTTCTTTTAGGACAGATATGTTTGTTCTTTTGGCATCCACGGTATATTCAGTAAGCATCTTGAGTACTGAAATTCAAAAGCATCAATTCTTGTCCTGTCTCGCTTGTTCAATGTCCAGCTTTCACAACCATAATATCTGACTGAAAATATGATGGCATGAGTCACGTTCACCTTCATCTTTAATGAGACATCTTTACTTTTCAATTCTTTAAAGAGATCTTTTGCCAGTTTTTTCCAAAGCAATGTGTCTTTGATTTCTTGATTGCTGCCTCTACAGATGTTGATTGTAGAGGTAAGTAAAGCAAAATCATGGACAACCTCAATCTTTTCTCATTTATTGTGAAGTTGCATATTGACCCAATTGTAAGGAATTTTGTTTTGTTGATGTTGAGTTGCAATCCATACTGAAGGCTATGTTCCTTGATCTTCATCAGTAAATCTTTTAAATTATCTTTGCTTTCAGCAAGCAGAGTTGTGTCATCTGCATAACACAGGTTGTTTATAAGTCTTCTTCTAAACCTGATGCCACATTCTTCCTCATAAAGTCCAACTTCTCAGATTATTTGCTCAGCATATAAATTGAAAAGATATGGTGAAAGTATATAGCCCTGATGCACAGCTTTCTCAACTTTAAACCAGGCAGTGTTTTTTTGTTCTATTCTAACAAGTGCTTCCTATTTCATGTACAGATTCCTCATGAGTACAATTACATACTCTGGTATTCCCATTTTCTGAAGTGTTATCCATAATTTGTTATGATCCACACAGTCAAATGCCTTTGCATAGTCAATAAACATAGACATCTTTCTGATATTCTCTGCTTTCAGCTAATATTTGCCTAATATCAGTAATGATGTCTCTGGTTCCCCACCCTCTTCTGAATCTGGCTAGATTTTCCAGCAATTCCCTGTCTATATACTGTTGCTGTCTCTTTTGAAAGATCTTTAGTAAAATTTTGCTTGTGTGTGATATTAATGATATTGTCTGATAGTTCCACATTCAACTGAATCTCCTTTCTTTGGGAATAGACACAAATCTGGATCTCTTCCAGTCAGTTGGCCATGTAGCTGTTTTTCAAATCTGTTGGCATAAACAAGTAGCACCTCCAGTGCTGCACCTGTTTTTTGAAACATCCTTATTGGTATTCCATCAATTCTTGGAGCCTTGTGTTTTGTCAATTCTTTCAAGGCAGCTTCTGCTTCATCCTTCAATACCATTGGTTCCTCTTCATATGCAACCTCCTGAAATGGTTGGCCATCTACCAATTCTTTTTTGTATAATGACTCTGTATTCCTTCCATCTTCTTTTGATAATTCCTGCCTTTTTTTAGTATTTTCCCTATAGAATCTTTCACTATTGCCACTGGAGGCTTGAATTTTTTCTCCACTTACTTCAGCTTGAGAAACAAAGAGCAGTGTCTTCTTCCCTTTTGGTTTTCTGTCTCCAGCTCTTTGTACATGTCAGTATAATATTTTTTGTCTTCTCAAGTTGCCTTTCAAAATCTTCTGTTTAGTTCCTTAACTTCATCATGTCTTCCTTTTACTTTAGCAGCTCTATGTTCAAGAGCAAGTTTCTGAGTCACTTTTGACATGTAATTTGCTCTTTTCTTTATTTCCTGTCTTTAATAACCTTTTGCTTTCTTCATGAATGATATCTTTGATATCATGCCACAACTCTTCTAGCCTTCTATCATTTGTGTCTAATGCATTAAACTTGTTCTTGAGATGGTCTCAGAACTCAGGTGGGATATACTCAAGGTCGTACCTTGGCTCTTATACACTTGTTCTAATTTTTTTCAGTTTTAGTTTAAACTTGCATATGAGAAGTTGATGATCTGATCCATAATCAGCACCTGGTCTTGTTCTGACATTTGATATGAAGCTTTTCCATTGTTTCTTTCCACAAATGTAATCAATTTGGTTCCTGTATGCTCAATCTGGTGAAGTCCACGTGTATAGTTGCTGTTTATCTTGGTGAAAAAATGTATTTGCTATGAAAAGTTCATTGTTCTAACAAAATTCTGTCATGTCATCTCCAGCATCATTTCTGTTACCAAGACCATATTTTCCAAATTTTGAGCCTTCTTCTTTGTTTCCAACTTTTGTATTCCAGTCACCAGTAATTATCAGTACATCCTTATTGCATGTTTGATGTATTTCAGATTGCAAAAGCTGGTAGAAATCTTCTCTATCTTCATTTGTGGACTTATTAGTGGGTGCATAAATGTGAATAATAGTTATATTAACTAGCCTTCCTTGTAGGAGGTATGGATATTATTCTATCACTGGCAGCATTGTATTTCAGGATAGATCTTGAGATGTCTTTTTTGATGATGAATGGGACCCCATTTCTCTTTAGTTTCTCATTCCCAGCATAGTAGACCATATGATTATCTGACTCAAAATGGCCCATGCCAGTGCATTTTAGTTCAGTGGTGCCTAAAATGTCAATGTTTATGCCCTCCATTTCTCTTTTAACAACTTGTAATTTTACTAGATTCATACTGAGTACATTCCATGTTCCAATTATTAATGGATGTTTACAGTTGTTTCTCCTCATTTTGAATCATCCCACATCAGCAAGTGGAGGTCCCTGTGGCTCTACTCCATTTCTATCATCAGGGTAGACTTTACTTTGAGGAGGCAACTCTTCTCCAGTAGTCTTTTGAGTGCCTTCCAACCTGGGGGGCCTCATTTTTGAGCACTATATCTGACTGTGCTTCTTTGTTATTCATAGAGTTTTCAATGGCTAGTTGTGTTGGGAGTGGTTTGCCAGGTCCTTCTCCCTAGTCTGCCTTAGTCTGGAAGCTCAGCTGAAACCTGTCTACCATGAGTGACCCTGCTGGTATCTGAGATATTGGTCACATAGTTTTCAGCCTCATGGCAACAAGCCAGCTCCCACAGTGTGGCAAACTGACAGATATGTGGGAGATTGATGTGATTAGAAGTAGTAATATGGATTGGAGACCAAGGATTTCTGAATTTTGTTTATTATAGCTGCTGAGAGCTCTTCAAAGAATACTCAGGTTTGGTATTCTTGGTAAATAATTGACTGCATGTCAATGGAGGGGGTGAAGAGGGGAAAGTAGAAGTATTTTTAATCTTAATAGGATACTGTGGTACCAGAATGCTTTCTTGACTATCAACCCATACCATACATGTATCCTAAAAGCTTCTCTGAAGCACCCAAAGAGTAACCTGGGAGAAGCTTATGACATGTCCAGTCATGCTATTCAGGGAAGAAGAGAAATGTAGGAGATTTTTGCTTTTTTTTTCCTGGGCATGGAATTGAGTACCATTCAGCAGTACTGAAAATAACAAAGAATTATGATCCAGGTAGTAAAGCATGATAGATGATATGGGGAAGGCCAGTTGGCATTTTTATTTACCCTTTCCCATAGCAAAACAACAAGAGTGCATTCATTCAATTGGGGAATCAAAAAGGAGTACATTTAAAACAAATGATAGGAAACTTCACAGCCATAATGAACTCAAGACACTGGCTACAGATTGTCAAGGGAGATTATTGAAGCAATTAAACATTTGTGGGCAAGTAATGATAGCATTTAAAACTCAAGTAGGTAAAAGAATAAATCCTGTAATTCTCACTAAAACTGACTCCTTTTTCTTTAAGAAGTATCTATCTTCCTACTTAGAAAAAAATCTGGTCTTCAACTGAATACAAAAAGCACTATTTTGCACTCAAGCAGGTAATGGAATATTCTTGCCTAGAATCATAAAATCTATGAGAAGAATGGTCCTGTGTGTCTCTGAGACGAGAACAGCTTCATATTTGGAGACTGGCTAGAAAGGACTCTTGAGACTGCGTATATTGTTGGACTTATAGCTAAGATTTATTACCACAGTGGAACAGTAAGGATAGACAACTGTATCCCAAGGAGAAAACTACAGGCAGAGTCTGACAGAATTCTTGGGCATGGTATTTTATGCTTTCTTCCTCCCACAAAAGGTCACACAGAACACACTCTTCCCAAGATGTGAAAATGCAGCAGTGTATGTGCAATGTTTCTGCCCAGGAACATCCATTAGAGAATCAGCAACCAAGGGTTTTATTGGGAACTGTCAAAGGCTCTGTCCAAATGGATGAAAATTCTAGACTTCAGATATAAAGCAGGTGTTCAGCATAAACCATATTGTTTTCACAAACAATCAGGCACACAGATTCACCCTTATTAGTTAGTAACTGGAAAGACTCCAAGAGCCACGTTCTCAGGTGCCAGCCAAGGCCCAACCTTGAAAGCAAGTCTTTCTAAGGATAATAGTTGCAGACCTCTTATGTCAAATATTTTCTGCACAGGGATAGATGACAAAGGAAGTTAATAAGAAGCTAGGGTCATAAGAATTTTTAACTCTAAAAGAACCCAATGCCTGTCACTATAGATACCATACTATGGCAAAATATGTCACTGAATAATATAAGAGAGCAAACCATTTTTCCTGTTTTAAGGCAAGAATAAACACTTAATAACCCATTTCTATAAAACTTTATTTTCTTGTCTTGTCCTTTGTCAATTGTCCTATTTGCTTTTTCCCATGAAGCTTTTGTAGTCTGGATCTGACATTAATTAAACTAAAAATGAGGACAATTTAGAATATCCAGAAATCCAGGGCTAGCATTTGTCTACTTATTTGTTGCTTCCTTACATTAGAAGCAATATGCTTTCTCCAAAAAGATGACCTTTAAAATTGCTTGATATACTACCACAAGCACAATCATAAAAAAGCTTCACGAATTTCTAGTTTCTAGTGTATCACAGGGCTGGGATTTAGCTCAGTTGGTACAGTGCCGCTCTGCAGTCTCTGAGGTCCCGAGTTCACTTCCCAGCACCACAAAAATGGGAGAAGGATATGGCAATCCACTCCCAAGGCAATCCCGAAATAATCAGCCATTGAAAACCCTATAAAGGTCACTATGAGTTGGACATGACTCGACGGCACCTAACAACAACAACAACAACAGCAGCATATCAGAAGTCTCCAAGTCTTAGTACTGAAATATAGCATTGGATCTATTTCAACAGTGGAGAATGAATGCAGAGGAGTTGGGTATGGAGTGATAATGCATTTACATGTAAGTAGATCTTGAATGGTGGTTTTGCACACTGAGGAATAAAATTTCATAAGTATATTTTTAAAATCACCTCTCAACATAAACTACCATTTCTAGATATAAATATATTTATCTGAGTGAAATTAGGAAAATAATTTGTAGGACGTTTGTAGCTTATATCTTGTCTTAAGTGTAGTTATAACTCATTGTAAAGAGGTTTATTTGCAATCAACACATGCTTTTTTTAAAAGAAACTTTTACACTTCCAATTCTATTTCAGGATCTGGATGTTTCAAGCCTGGAATACTCCAAAAATTAACTTTATAATCTTCTTGTTTGTAAGACCTACCCATCCAGTATGTATCATTGCCAAATGAATCTTCCCAAATATTCTGCTAATGTTATTCCATGCCTAAAATCTTTTATAGGTTTCTTTTAGCTTGAGAATAAGTCTTTCAGTCCTAATCACTACCATCACTCCATAATATGGTACCAATTTAACTCTCCAGTTTAAGATGTAATCACCTGTCTGGACTAGGATGACCATATTGGATTTGTAAATACAGTTTGTTCTGTTGTGCCTCCAAGCAAGAGAGAAACAACCAGACTGTTCTACCCCTATCTCCATGTATTCAAAGCTCATCCAGAAATTTATATACTGTAGAGGTCTTCCATTTTGGACACGGGTTACCAAATTCTTCCTTTTTGCTTTGATGAAGGGAGCCTTTTTAGGGCAGTTAGAGGAAATTTAGTCAGGTAAATGTTGCTTTATCTGCTCTCAGATAATTCATTAAAATATTCCTACCTCCCCAAGTCTTCTGACCCCTTCTTCATACTCTGCCCAGCTGGTTGCAGTATTTTACTTCATCTACTGAGTGAGCCACACCCTAACAGTACATTAGAGTAGTTCCAGGTGCATTTTCTATGGCATTATATCCAAAGTCATGGAAGAATGTTCCCTAGTAATGCTCTCCCTTCTTCACTCTTGTGATCCACCTCCAGACTTTTCCCTCTGTTTCCTTCCTGTGTAAATTAGCCAGGTTCTTCCATTATTTTGGTGAGAAAACTATTTCTCCTTTAAGGAACAGGACATATCTTCCTTTTTAGGTTATGTTGAAAACCATCCATAATTACTGACTTCAAGGCATTACATAGAAGCACAGTAGAATGAACATTCTTTTGAAAGTAACCTACTTCAAGTGTGGTCTTCTGTAAGCTCTCCAGGCAGAGTGAGACAGTTTTTCTCCAACAGAGAGAGAAAGGCTACTTCTGTTGGCGTCTGTGTTTAAGGCAATCTGGGAGTTCAATATTCTTACACTTGTCACTCAAATATCTTAAGTTTAGATCACAGTTTCTATGCCCTCCTATAAGAGCTCTAAATTTAGCATAAGACATCTATGAGGGCTAGACACTCAGTCTCCTTTGTAACTCTGCCACTTTACAACTAAATCCTGAGTATAAATTTCAGCCTGATTTGCCCTCTTTCCGTAGGAAAAGGATATGCTTAAACATTTCCATGGATGACTTCTGGCCTTTGAAGCTTATCATTCTCTTTAAAAATTTCAAAACAATTACTCTGGAATGAAGTCAGTGCTCTCCACAATCCTTATAATTATTGCTAACATTACAGCTTTTATATTCATGAATTACTTTTCATGGATACTTCATGGCAGTCCATCACAGATGAGGATTTTACTAATGTTTTTGCTACAGAATACCAGGAGTAATTATACTCAGTTCCTAACACCATTGATGGTTTTATTACCAATTGAACAGTGAGGGATCCCTTCTTAGATTCCCACAATTTAAAACAATCTAACATGCAAGAGTTTGAAATACAGAAGAATATGTTGTGTAGTTGCTATGATTGGCTATTTTCCCTCAATATCAGTATGTGTGTGTGTGTAGTAGAGGTCCCACACAATTTTTATGTTAGTTAATGTGGTTTTAAGCTTTCTTATTTGCTCCCCACTTTGAATGTTCTGGGAAAAAAAAACTCAGTAAACTTAAATGAAAAATAACTTGCAAAGCAAATATGAATAAAATATCTTTTGGATGATATAAATATAATCCCTCTACTGTCAGTTTTAAAGTAAATCTTTTTAAATAAATATATATATGTTATAGTTGGTAGAGATTTTCTGAAACAAAACTGAGGTCAATAAAATTGTAAGGAAATATTTATCTCTTTTCTTTATTATTCCACCTTTTTCTGTCAAACTGGAACTCTACTATTTAGGAAATATGGAATATTTGTTTCTACCTTCCTCACTCATTCATTTCTGCCCACAAGAGGAGGCAATATTTGGCTGGAGGATAGATAGAAGGAAGGGCTCTAATCTTTGGCAGCACATTCTCTTCACCTCTGTCTTCTGGGTGTCTTGCTTGTAGCATGAAGTATAAGAGCTTTCTCAGAGTTAATACTGACCATTGAGGTGACACAAATGGTATTGATTGGTGGAGGCTGGTCTAGATGGAAATGTGGAGTGATATTTTCCATTGTTTGAGTATGTGGCAGAGTATTTTCTCTGCAAAACCAACTAATCAAATCTCACCTTGAGTTGGTTCTAATATCTAGAGTGTATCAAAGCAAATTGGAGATTTTCCTTCTGAGCCACCATGTTTTACTTGTGAATAATATTTACAGAATAGGAAAGTGGTTGTAGCTATGTTATCAATTTTAGAAGACTAAGCATAATCTTTTCTACATACATTTGAGTTCATTAGAGCTAGAAAATGAAGCTATGGAAATTTAAAATTACTATCAAAGTTTGGGTCAACTTGTGAAATGCGTAGATTAAATTAAGGAATGAACAATTTCCTTCATAAGCTTTAAAAATTTTTAGTTGTTACATAAAAACATAAAACTCATACATGTTAAGGGGATACCATGATGTTTTGATATGTATATACATTGTGTAATATTTAAGTTTAACATATCTATCCTCACACATTTATCAATTATTCCTGATGAAAACATTCAAATTCCTTTCTTTGAGCTTTTTCAGATATCCAGCCCATAATTATTATCTATAAACGACCCCGATTAGCCTTAAGCCCAAAAGAACCAAGTTAAAGGTACTACACTATCTGATTTCAAACTATACTACAAAGCTATAGTAATCAAAACAGCATGGTTTTGGCATAAAAACAGACATAGGCCAGCTGGCCAGGATGTCTCATGTCTTTAATCTCAGGGACATAGGCAGTTGAGGCAGAAGGATCACAAGTTTGAGGCCACAGGCAGCGTGTGTAACTTAGCAAGACCTGCTTCCAAATAAAATTAAAAAGAAATAAAAAATGGGTTTGGGGTACATTCCAGTGGTACACCACTTGCAAAGAATGTGAGAAGGCCTGAGTTCAACCCCCAAGTACTAACAGACACAGACTGATGGAACAGAATCAAATGCTCAGAATACCTCACACATCTATTGACAGCTGAACTTTGACAAAGGTGCTGAGAACATGTGTTGGATAAATGACAGTCTTTGCAACAAATGTCACTGGGAAACAGGATATCTACCTGCTAAAGAATGAAACTAGGCCCCTCTCATCAGTTAACAAAAATCAACTCAAAATGAACTGAAGACTTGAATGTAATAATTGAAACAATAAAACTAGTAGAAGAAAACACAGAATGTTGGAATTGGCAAGGTGTTTTACTCAAAACCCCCAAAGCACATGAAGCAAAAGCAAAAGTAGACAAATAGCATTACATCAAATTAAAAAGCTTTTGCATGGCAAAGAAAACAATCATCAGAGTGTAAAGACAACCTACAGAGTGGGAGAAAATATTTTCAAACCATACTTCTGACAACAGATTAATAACATATGAGGAACTCAAAAACCTCAATAGCAAAACAAAACAAAAAAACAGTTTAAAATAAATGGGCAATAGACCTCCAGACATTTCCCCAATGAAGACATACAAGTGGACAGCAAATATGTGAAAAAATGCCCAGCATCACTAATCATCTAGGAATGCAAATCTTCATAAGCATTTTAAGAGAACTCCTTAATATTATAACCTTAACCTGAAGTTTGTAAATCAATAGTATTTATCTCTTCTAATCAACCAAGACCTTTGTGTTTCATGATCAATACTTAGAGAAATATAACATGTTTAAAATGTATAAAATGAATATAAATTTAACTGAAATTCTGTGGTAAAAGATATGGAAATATATTGCAACCTTTTCTTTATCAATATAATATATAATACAACTCAGGATTACTTCTCTATGTACCTGCATCAATAATCTCCCATTGTTTCATGTCTTCATTAATAACTTTTAAGTCAAAGATTAAGTTTCTGATTTCAGTGATATATTTCTATCCACAGCAGAAGTTTAAAATGTGGACTTTGTAAATTTCTGTTTTTATAAGAGAAGTCTGGTTTTACTTGCAGTTTTAAACTGCATTTCCTAACCCTAATTTAAATGGTCCAAAATCTCTTGGCAAGTAGGCAAGTCATTGGCAACTTAGAAAACTTTCCATTAGTATATTCCCTATAATAATGAGCAAGACCTCTTATGTTAGAAAGTGCTCCAGCCATTGAAGCAGCACAGTTTTGTAGGATGTGAGTGTATTTCGGTCTTTAGAGACATTTTTAAAGGTGTAACTCTATCTCTGCCATTTTCTCTTTTTGTTCTTTCCTACGATCTCTTTCTGACTAGTAAAACAGACCTAAAATGTCACGGTTGGTTGTCATTCTAGATATTATAGCTTACATAGAGTATTCTCCACATGATAAACTTAAGCTTGTAAAAAAAAGTTAAACTTCTTTTTAGCATTTCTGGACCTCTAAATTGTATACTGAGGTTTTTATTCACACATGCAGGCTGTGATCACAAATGTACCAATGTATTTGTTGGTCAGTTCATGGAGACTCAGTGGTTTAGACTGGCCATCTCCAAGGACACAATTTTCTTTATTGAGGTAATGTGGATTTAACAAGAAGCACAGAACTTACATGCAGAGTTTGACAAATTTACGCATCCTTGTCTTCATCACTCAAATTAAAATATACATTCGTATCAAGCCGGAAGTATTTTCCTGTGCCGTTTTCTAGTCACCCACTAACACTACCACTTTGCTGATAACTACAAGTTCTGATATCTATCACAAATGATTTTTTGCCTTGTTCCTAAATTTCATTTAGATTGAATCTTAAAGTGTGTACTATTTTGTGTCTGCCTTCTTTAGCTCAACAAATTGGCTTTGTGGACCCATGCATATTGTAAGAATCATTAGCTTACTCATGTTTATTGATGATTGTAACCAGTTATGTGAATATATCAGTATGCTAGGCAAGTACTCTGGTGCTGAACTGTGCTTCTACATCCTTTTTTATTTTTCATTTTGAGATAGGATCTCATTAAATTACACAGGCCACCTCTGCCCTTGAACCTAAGATCTTCTTGCCTTAGCCTCCTGAGTAGCTGGCATTACAGGTATGTGCCATGGTGCCTGGTTTGTAGATACTTTTTATTGCTCTTGGGTAAATACCTGCTAGTAAGTGAATGAGTCATAAAATAGGCATGATTCTTGTGTAAGGAACTGCCAGCATTTAAAAAAAATATTTATATAGGTTAGTGGATTACAGGGTCTGGGATTTAGCTCAGTTTGTAGAGTGCTTGTTTTTCTCACTCTGAGGCCCTGGGTTCAATCCCCAGCACTGCAAAAATGGGAGAAGGACCTAAAAACCCACTCCTGAAACAATCACCCACTGAAAACCAGAATAGCAGAGAAGCAGTGACCAGGCATGACACAGTGTCAGGGAATATTTTTATTCTGTTGTACATAGGGTCATTATGAGTCTGACCTGACTCAACACTACCTAACAAAAACAACAATCCATTCTGCAACTATTAAATCAGTTTTGCATATACCTCCATCTTCAACATTTTATAGAACAAGTGACAGAGGCAAGAAAAAAAGGAGTTCATAGAGTTGTATCCTGTATTTTGCATTTTTTCTCTCTCTCTTTACCCCTTATGTTGCTCCCCCTTCCCCCCTTTTCCAACATTCACTCCCTCCCACTGGTCCCATCCCCCCCATATCAGATCCACTTGTGTTTTCCATTCTTAGATAAGTATTATTGTACTGTGTGTGTGTGTGTGTGTGTGTGTGTGTGTGTGTGTGTGTGTATGTGTTTCTTTTTTCCTTTAAGGTAGATTTAGCTCCCCTATATGAGAACATGTGGTATTTCTCTTTTGAAGTCAGGGTTATTTCACTTAAAATGACACTGTCCAGTTCCATTCATTTTACTGCAATTGACATAATTTCATTCTTCTTTACTGCTGAATAGTATTTTGTCATGTAATATACCACAATTATTTAATCCAGTCCTCTGTCAATGGATATCTGGGTTGATTTTATACCCTTGCAACTGTGAAGAGTGTTGAATTAAATATGGAAGTACAACTGTCCCTGTGGTATGATGACTCATCTTTTGATGGGTATATTCCTAAAAGTGGTATGTTGATTTTGGTAGGTGCTCTTGAGTTGGGCCCAACTCATAACAACCCTATATACAGTAGAATGAACCACTCCCCGATTCTTTGCCAGGCATAAGATCTTATTTATGTTTAAGCCCATTGTTGCAGACACTGTGCCAATCCATCTAGTGGAGGGTTTACCTTTTTTTCATTGACCTGCCACTCTCCCAAACATGATGTCCTTCCCCAGGGATTCATTGGTCCCTCCTAACAACATGTCCAAAATACATCAGATGTAGTCTGCCATCCTTGCTTCCAAGGAACACTCTGGTTGCACTTCTTCTAAGACAGATCTGTTAGTTCTTTTGGCAGTCCATGGTATATTCAATATTCATCTCCAGCACCATAATTCAAAAGCATCAATCCTTCTCCTGTGTTCCTTGTTCAATGTTCAGCTTTCATGACCATCTGATAGGACTGAAAATACCATGGCATGAGTCAGGTGCACGTTTGTCTTCAAACTATGCTACAAAACCATAGTATTTGTCTTCAACGTTTCATCTTTACTTTTCAATACTTTAAAGAGATCTTTTGCCACAGCTTTCTCCAGAGCAGTGCATCTTTTGATTTCTTGACTGTTGCATCTGCAGGTATTGCTTATAGAGCCAAGCAAAGCAAAGTCATGGACAACCTCAATCTTTTCTCCATTTATTGTGAAGTTGCATACTGACCCAGTTGTAAGGATTTTTGTTTTGTTGATGTTTAGTCACAATCCATACTGAAAGCTATGTTCTTTGATCTTTATCAGTAATTGTTTCAAATCTTCTTCACTTTCAGTTAGCAGAGTTGTGTCATCTTTATAATGCAGGTTGTAAATGAGTCTTCCTCCAATCCTGATGCAGTGTTCTTCATAAAGCCCAGCTTCTTGGATTACTTTTAGTTTTCTAAGATACTTTCATATTGATTTCCAAAGTGGTGGAACTAATTTACAGTACCACCAGCTGTTTAAAAGTGTCCCTTTTAATACACATTCTTGTCAACATTTGTTGCTAATTGTTTTGTTAATCCTGATCAGTCTTACTGGAATAAGACAGAATCTGTGTTGTTTTGATTTGCATTTCTCTGGTTGTTAGGGATATTGACCATTTTTTTCATGTGCTTTTTGACCACTTATATTTCTTCTTTTGAGAACTGTTTGTTTGGAAGTACTAGATTTTTTAAACGAAGTTTTTATACAATTTTACACTCCCATTAACAATATGAGAGTTCTAGTTGATTCCTCCATATTTTTGTCAATGGTTGATATTGCTATTCAATTTTAGCCATTTTAACAGTTATAGGCCTGCAGCTATAGCACTGTGGCATCTGATCTCGACAGATCTCAGAAGCTAAGCAGGGTTGGGCCAGGTTAGTACTTGGATGGGAGACTACCTGGGAAAGCCAGATACTGTAGGCTTGGGAGAAGGACCCAGCAACACTCCCAAAAATCAGTCCGCATTGAAAAGTCTATGAGTAGCAGAGAAGCACTAACAATAGTGTTTCGCCTGTTGTACTTAGGATTGCTATGAGTTGGACACTGACTCAACTGTACCTAATAACAAGAACAACAGTTGTATAGTTATATCTCATTATAGTTTTAATTAGTATTTCCCTGATGACTAATAAAGTTGAATATCTTTTTATGTATCAGTCATTCATATTAACCATTGCTCTCTGCATTTATTACATTTCTGTTGAAATATTTTTCCCCCTTTTAAAATGAGGATTGCTTATATTCTTATCATTGAGTTATACTTGTCTTTATATATTTGGATATGGATGCTTTGTCAGATATGTTTATTACATATATTTTTTCCCAAGCAAATCTTGCCTTTTCATTGCCTTAATGGTGTCTTTCAGTAAATGTAAGTTTATAAGAAAAGTCCAAGGGCAATCTTAAATCTAGCACACTTTTCTATTGCTGAAAAATTGGAACAGGATTTTTTTTTTTTTCAAAATTGACCAATTAAATACTCTGGAAATATGTTCAATGAGGTGCTCTCCTTTGTGATGATATTATCAGGTATCATAAGAGACTCTTTAGTGGTTACCATTCTTAGAGATTTTGAGAATGTATATGGGAGAGAGGCAGAAATTACCATGTAGTCAGGCTTGGTGGATTTGTGGACTCCAAATGGCTGACCTGGTGGGTTATAATACCACCAATGAAGTGAAACTCAGAGGAAAAGTAAGATTGAGTAGGATCATCATATTCTAATGGGAGAAGGGCCTGGCAACCCACTCCCAAGGCAATCCCGAAACAGTCAGCCATTGAAAACCCTCTGAGGGTCACTATGAGTTGGATACCGATTTGATGGCACCTAACAACAACAACATCATATTCTAAAGGCTGTCATCAAAGTATGGTAAGGGGTTGTCATTTTCCAAAGCAACAGCCAGGCAGCATGTACATAGTGCCTGATAACACTGGGTGCTTACTATCTATATTGTGGCTGAGAAATGCAAGCAAAGGTAAATTCTCACGAAATGAAGACAGCTTAAGCTTCAGAGTCCTTGACCCCTTCTGAGACCTTGGAAGGGGCACTGGCCACACATTTTCACAATCATGCCTTCTTTTATAAAAACAGAAAAAAAAAACCAAGACATTTAAATCACAATAGGTTAAGATCATAGTCTTTCTTCACTCAGATTCCCTCTCATGCCTGTCTTCTCCATTTGCCAATTAGCTTTGGAGTGTTTGTGAACTTTATGTGGATTAAACTGGGAAAGTTGGAAAGGAGATATATTTAATTTTGACTTGGTGGGATGTATGTATGAAGTTGACAGTTACCCATGTTAATTATATGGTTGCTGTTATTCTGCCATAGGAATGGCTTCTAGGCACACTCCTACAATCCAGTGTATCACCTTCTATGGTGCTATGAATTACAATCCAGAGAGAGAGGTTATACAGTGGGAATATGAAGCTATGTTTCCATGCCAGGCCCACCCTATCAGCACATACATAATGAGGCAGGAACAGGGTCTTAGGTGGATAGACCAGAAGCTGTGGAGCAGTATTGCAATACTTAGACATACAAATGTGTAAATGATGGATTCAATTTTCATTAACTATCAAAATAAAAGTTCATACTTTTGAGAAATGTGCTCAGTTATCTGTACAACATAGAATTAAAAACATTTTTTAAACTTTTTATTGGAATGACATGAAATACAATATAACCAAAATTTTATGTTTCTAAGGTACAGTGCTACATAAATAGTAGGAAAGCTAATTATATATGCTTGTGTATGCATTTTATTTATCCTAAAATATGAGACATTGCACAAAAATACTTGACATTTCTTATTCTGAAGAGAATTCAGTGGTTCAGGCAAAATGGCACATGATGTTGCTACCAAAAGAGGGAAAAAACTATTTAAAAAATGCTAGTCACAAAACTTTCATATGTATTTTTCAGTAACTTAATGTGTATATTATAAGAATTACTTGATTATGCAATTATATGGCTCAATACTGTGGAGTCACTATTTGAGATGAATTTGCTTTTATGTGTCGTTGATTTTCAGATTTTCAAAATTTTTTATTTACTTATTTTTTGCAGTACAGAGGAGTTGAACCTAGGACCTCATGCATGCTTAGCAAGCATTCTATCAATAAGCTACACCCTCAGCCCATCTTTATTTTGAGTCAAGCTGTCTATGGACTTGAACTCACAATCCTCCTGCCTCCACCTCCCAAGTTGCTGGGATTTCAGGCATGCACTACCACTCCTGGCTTAAAGAAAATTTAAGAGTAATTAAATGAATGAATAAGGCTCTTGAACTGTTAAATAATCCAGATAACGAAGAAAAGTGAGTCACACAAGTGCATTGGAAAAAGGTTAAGTTCCTTGCTAACTTGAAACCAATTACTTGCATAAATGAATATAATATAATATTCACAATACATTATTACAAGAAGGACATCATTGACAAGATGGTGAAGAGTAGGATTTTTTTAAATTATTTAATATTAGTCAGTTATGAGAACAATTTAAATGCCCTGTAATCTTGTAGGTCATACAAGGGAGAAACTTGTTAGTAATCTTAAAATGGGTGTATTATAATCAATGATAAGTTTTGACTCTGAAAACATCCTTTCCAATCTATCAGTAACAAAAGAAGCATTAAAAGTGGGCGCTGATTTGATTTTGATTTCTTTTCTAAATAATCACATTCACATCATATTTGGTGCCTGAAATTTTATATTCTTCCTCTTAAGGAGAAACTCTCAAATTATTTGCCTTTGAGTTCCTTAGCAAACATGCTGGGAAAATCCACATACATAGAGCAGAATGTCACTATATGGGCTGGGTGGTGGAAATCTTCTTATAATACTGATCGTGGACACACTCAGTCCTCAATCAAACACTGAGCTCCTAACACACACTTCATCTCACATCCTCGTGCCTGCATGTCATCTCAATTTTTAAAATTTCTTCTTTCACTTCTAAATAATTTTAGGCTTTACCTATGAACACCCTCAATATCCTCACAACTCTTAGAGTTACTAGTCATGGCATTATTAATAAGATTAATGTTTAAAATAATCTAAAGCTAGCCAGATGCGATGGCACACGCCTGTAATCCCAGGGACTCAAGAGGCAGAGGCAGGAGGATTGCAAGTTTGAGACCAGAGACATTCTGTAATTTAGTGAAACCCTGTTTCAAAAAGTTAAAAAACAGGCTGGGGGTGTAGCTCAGTGGTATAGCAGTTTCAAAGCATGCAAGCGCAAGGACCTGGGTTCAATCCCCAGTACAAAATAACAAAAACAAAACAACAATTAAAAAACCTAAAACTAAGTATACACTAAGCAAATGTTCAATAGATTAACAATGAATCAGCTGAGACTAAAATACTTGTATGGCATCTAATGTCTTCTTTTAGCCACATGCAAAGGGAACACTTTTGTGAAGTAAAACTTCCACCACTTTAAAATAGATATGGTAAGTTAAAATAGTCATATTTTAAAATAGCTTCCTTATTCAGAGTATAGAAAAATGAAGCAGCTGTATACATAAAATATACTCAACAAGCAGACAAATGCCTACAACTGCAGTGTCTGTTTTAGGTCATCCATCTCTCCATTTTCTTCAATTATTGACCATGTTAACATTTATTCCTGTAATAAGTCCATGGTAGAGGATATCTGGATGGTTCTGATGGAAGATGCTTTGCAAAAGTGGAATTAATGTAGTCAAAGGTATCGAAGCATTAGCCCACCCAATATTAATCATTCCTATAAATGGGAGCATCTCTCATTTCTTTATTCACTGCTCATTCTCCAAAATAAAAATTATCATATTCTATCAGTAGATATTCCTTCCTGAAGTTTAACAACTTATTTTTAAAATATAGTGGAAAGTTGAACATATAATTGATTTTCATTCCTTTAGAAATTTGTATAAACCAATGTATAAGTGCCTTCTCCTGTCTCTAGAGACTGAACACCCTCTGCAGGTAACAGGCAGTTATTAGAGCGTGAGGGGTGGGGAAGAGGGAGAGGCTGTTGTCCAATCTGGATTGTTAGGGGATTCAGAGTGGAGAGTAATGAATAATAAGACAAGAAGTGCCTGAGAACAAAGTAAAGGAATTGAGAGATAATCAAAGACAAATCTCATTTATGTTCCCGTTAGTTTTGCCAAACAGTTTGTGGAATATATTTCCTCAAAAATTTTTAAGTTACTCTATCTCATCACAAGGTCTCCTCCAAAATATCACCTGCTCAGAGTCCTTCACTGCTCTCCTGAATTACAGGAGCTCTCCCCGGACACTCTCTGTTTTACATTTTATTGAGAATCTTCTCTCTCTCTAAAAGCCTTTGTAAAAACATGTTTACTGTTACACTCTGATGCTAAAATACAAGTGTCCTCGTGACACTTTTTTTTTTCCCCATCACTGTTACAACATAACTCCTAGAACAGTGCCCAGGACTTGGTAGATTGGTTAGAAGTGTTTTAAGACCTCATAAATTCTTAAAGTTTAACAGCTTCTTGCTTCATACACATAGATATGCCAAAATGAAGACTCAAAATATGTATTAAACACTGCACTTCAAAGACATGATTTATAGTAGACATAGGGTAAAGAATGCTAGAAATCAACTCTAAATTTTACAAAGGCAAACATTGTGTGCATCTTAAACATAAATACATATTTAATCATTGCATTAGTTTTAAGCCAAGATGTACATTTCATGGACTGGTGAAGTCTTGCCTAAGAGCATATTCTAGTCATTGGTATGTTCAATAATTTAGTGGCAACCCTAAGTCTTCCTTTCACCTATGATCTCTTTAGAGCTTCAGATAAAAGAAGACACAGGAAATGTTGCAATAGATGTTCTGTTTCTTTTTGACTATATTCACACTGCTACTAATTTGCAAAACTGGCAGAGTCAGAGAGAAAGAAGGTGAAAAGCATTTCAAGTAGAAAAAACATCAAAAGATATGCGGTAGAGGACTTCTTGTTGTTATGTACTAACTAGTCAGATCTGACTCATAGTGACCCTATGTAAAACAGAAGGAAACACTCCCCTATTCTGTGCCAGGAACACAATATTAACTTGTTTAAACTTATTATTGTAGACACTGTGTCAATCCATCTAGTTCAAGGTTTTCCTTTTTTTCATTGACCTGCCACTCTCCCAAATATAAGTTCCCACTCCAGGGATTGGTTCTTCCTGACAATATATCTAAAATACGTCAGATGCACTCTGGTTGCACTTCTAGGACAGATCTGTTGGTTCTTTTGGCAGTCCCTGGTATATTCAATAGACGTCTCCAGCACCATAATTCAAAAGCATCAATTCTTCTCCTGTCTCCCTTATTGAATGTCCAGCTTTCACAACCATGTGATGGGACTGAAAATACCATGGCATGAGTCAGGTGCACCTTCATCTTCACTGTGACATCTTTACTTTTCAACACTTTAAAGAAATCTTTTGCAACAGGTTTTCTTAATGCAATGTGTCTGAGCACTGTTTCCATGTGTGTTGATTGTAGAACCAAGTAAAGCAAAATCTTGGAAAACTTCAATCTTTTTTCCATTTATTATGAAGTCACTTACTGACCTAGTTGTGAGGATTTTTGTTTTGTTGATGTGGAGGTGCAATCCATACTGCAGACTATGTTCTTTGATCTTCATCAATATATCTTTCAAATCCTCTTCAGTGTTATCAATAGAGTTGTGTCATCTGCATAACGCAGATTGTTAATGAGTCTTCCTCCAATCTGGATGCTGTGTTATTTATAATGTCCAGGTTCTTGGATTATTTACTCAGCTTAGAGATTGAAGAGGTACAGTGAAAGGATACGTCCCTGGTGCACACCTTTCTTGACTTTAAACCACACAGTGTTTCCTTGTTATGTTCGAATGGCTATCTCCTGGTCCATGTACAAATTCCTCATGAGTACAATTAAGTGCTCTGCTATTCCCATTCTTCACAGTGTTATTCATAAATTGTTATGATCCATGCAGTCAAATGTCTTTGCATAATTGCTAAAACATAGATATCTTTCTGGCATTCTCTGCTTTTGGCTAATATCTATCTGACATCAGCAATCATGTCCCTGGTTCCACACCCTCTTCTGAATCCAGCTTGATTTTCCAATAGTTCCCTGTCTATAAACTGCTGTAGTCATTTTTGTATGATCTTTAGCAAAATTTTATTTGTGTGTGATATTAATGATATCATTCAATAGTTTCCACATTTGGTTGGATCCCCTTTCTTTGGAATAGGTAAAAATATGCATCTTTTCTAGCCAGTTGGCCAGGTAGTTTTCCAAATCTCTTGGCATAAACAAGTGAGCACTTCCAGTGTTGCATCTGTTTGTTGAAAGGGCAATGAACTTTATAAGAGAGTTTCTTACATGAGACTCATTGTCTCTAAGTCCATGAGTGATTATCATTTTAACAACAATGAACCTATCTTTTGCCATAGAACTGAAATAAATACTTTAGATTCTATAAAATGATTAATTATAGTAGAAATAACAGAATATGAATTACAAAAGACAGAGAAAGAAAGTAATTACTGAGGAGACACAATGCTTCCAACTTCTAGAATGATTTCTTTTTTCTTTCTGCATGGAGGAAAAGGAAAAGAGAGAAATCATAAAAGAAAATGTCACTGTAGAGCTACCCAAAACAAGACAAAGAAACTGGACTAGGTTCTCACAGTGTTCTGGTAGTTCCAGTTCTAACATTAATTATCTGTCTCTGAGATTTTTAGTGTGTTTCTTTGGCATGGCACCTTCAGCTTCTCTGAAATATTGCTTTCCCTCTCAGATTTTTGTATGGACCTTAGCTCTATAGGTTAAATTGAGTTTATGCTTCTTTTAATTCCATGTCCCATGTCCAACCCAAGATTTCCAAATGACTTTAATTCCATCGTGCATCTTGCATATTCCAGGAATTCATGTCCCCTGTTATCACTTTTTCCAAATGATGATTGTTTCTCTCCTGGATTCAAAAATACTGTCATAAATAGTCTTTCTGCTTCAATCTGGCTTCCTCTACATTTTATTGTCTACATAACAGCTAAGGCACTTATTTTAAATAATAAATGAGACTCTTCAGTGAATTAAAATTTCCATTTGAATAAAATCTATTCTTTGCCATCCATTCAAAACCCCATGTGTCTTAGTTTCTGCCTGCCTTTTTGCATTTGTCTCAAACCACTTCCCCTTCTGACAACTGTCTAGCCACACTGGGCATTTGTCTAACTTCTAAAAACATTCACTGTGTTCCTGCCTCAAGTCCTCTGTTGCATCTGCTTAGAAGACTCTACCCTAGGTCTTCATGTTTTTATCATGTCAATTGTATCACAGTCATCACTTCTTCAGACAGATTTTTCCTCATCCTACAACCCTATGTTGTCTCACTTCCATTTTACTCCAAACTGAAATCCCTTTTGATGTTTTTCATATCATTTACCAACATCAGAAAGATGTTGTCATCTGTACACAGGTTTGTTTTATTCTCTTCTATGAAATTAAAAACTCATTAAGGGTAGAGAATTTGTTATTCACTATGCATATCACTGTCTGTAGCCCTAGCACCCTGCCATCTAATCCCCCCTAATCTTGGAAGCTAAGCAGGGCTGGCCTGGTTAGTCTTTGGATAGGAGGCTACCAGGGAATACCAGGTAGTGTAGGCTTGGGAGAAGGAGTTGGCAACCTACTCCCCAAACAATCTACCATTGAAAACCCTAAGAATAGCAGAGAAGCACTGACAACAGTGCTGGTCATGACACAGTGTCAGAGTGCGTTACCATTCTGTTGTACATAGTGTCTCTATGAGTCTGACTGGACGGCACCTAACAGCAACAACCAAATGTTAAGCTGGGCAATTCACATGGATGATTTCATAGGGCTGGGGTACAGTGCTGTTCTGCACTTTCTGAGACTCTTGTTTCCATCCCCAGTGCTGCAAAAAATGGGAGAAGGACATGGCAATCCACACCCACAGCAATCCCCAAACAGCCATTGAAAACCCTCTGAGGGTCGCTATGAGTCAGAATTGACTTGGTGGCACATAAAACAACAAATTACTTTCCCCAGTCTCTAGAATAATGCTTGGTGCATGATGAGCGCTCAATAAAAATGTACTTGAGTGAATGACTAATGAATGAATCAGTAAAGACTGGTAACAAAACAGCTAGAGATGATATAAGATTTTTTTCATCATTAATAGTACTCAGATTTTTCTATTATCTATCAAAGAATAACATAATCATTGGAGTTAAGATACTTCCATTAGATGATTAATCTAACACTTATCATTGGAGATGTATTTTTGGAATTGTTTCCCAACATTAAAGTGTATGCTTTCATTGTCTCCATTTAATTATAGGGCTGGAACAATAAAGACTTAATTATAATTAGTACCTAGTACTAGACATTTGGCTTTATTGGGGGGATTACTCATTTTATTTCATGCTGCATGCCCCCTTCTGCAAAATTCAGTGCAATTCTCTCCTTTGATAGTCTTCAGTGATTCACAGCCCTCACCTGTCCCCAATGCATTTTAAGACGATGACAATTAAAGGAAAAAGAAGATTTTAGCAAGGCTAAGATGCCTCAGTGCTTTATCTACTTTTAGTTGAATACTGAAACCCTTTCTTTATACAGTGAAAAGAGTAAGAATTAGACAAAGATTACAGAGCAAGGGCAAAGTGACCTAGCACAGAGATATGGACATCGATTCTAGATTTAACAACTTTTCAGACAGGAGGATAGAATAAGTTTTAAGACCAGAACAAGAGAAATCTTTTGGGATTCCAATTGTTTTAACTAACTCTATGTCAGGTCCATGAACAATATGTACTGGTCTTCTCAAGGTTGCACTTGGTTATAGCACCTGTGTCTATAAAGACTGAGAAGATCACTTCTGTACCAAGCATCTGCTAGCTGAAGATAAAAGAAGTTACACTTCATTGTGCACTAATGTTCTCATTCTACTTGCTCCCAGAAAAAAAAAAGGAATACTTTTACTATGAAAGAGGTAGTCTAAAGCAGCCAGAATGCCTTACTCAAAATTACCAAAATTTGGCCTGCCATGACAGAGAATTCACTTTCAAATTAAACCATAAACTACTGTTTTTCATTACTTCCCTAAACATTTTGAAAATGAATAACAAATTATTATTATACCCAAATTATTTTAGAAATGGTACTTTACTATAGATAGATGCTTAGAATAAAGACCTACAAAGACAAATTTCAGTAAGCTGTGCTGTAAGCACTCTTTTTCTCATAATAGCTAAATCTAGAGCTTTTCCATGAAGCTCTTAAGATTTATTGAGTAAATAATGCCCACATTACCATGGTTTTAACTAAGTCTGTACTTCACAAATAAGGGGAGGTACCCAAGGGCTGAAAAGCAACATATTGTTAAGAGCCTTTGAAGATATAATCCACCCAAGGACAAATACATTGAGATAAATAATTTTTAACATTTTAAATGTGTGTCGTAAATATTTAAAGATACAAAGATATTTGAAAACAACAACTTTAAGTTGAATAATGTTTAAAATATAATGTATTTGTAGAATGGATGAGGATAGATTGCTTCATATAACACATGTAGGTTTTTCAATATCTGTGTTCCTGATTAAAATATTGACATAATTTTCTAAAACATACAGTCTCTTATGCAGCTAAAACTAAAGTAGATAAAGTATTTTCCACTTCAATTAAAATTAAGAAAGTTTTGTGAGCTGTAGTTTCCAGTAGGTGCTAAAATGTTAATTACAGTATTTCTAAAATCTCATATGGAAAAGCCACCTTTAGAATTGAGCTTGATGATGTAATTCATGTCATATTTATGGCTATCACTAATTCTCTAACACTATTTGAGTGGAAAGTTTTGCTCTCAACATTTGCTACAAACTGCAAAGTTCTTATAATGGCATAATTTCATGTGGTTTCTCAAATCCAGTTTATATCTAGGTGGCTTTTTTTGGTGCACAGTCTGCAAATAAGCATATACATTCATGGACACAATTGAAGAAGGTTTGAGTGGTGTGCAGATCATGTGCACAAATACAGAAACAATTAAGGCCATCCTTCTGCCTATGTATGGTGTGCATGGGCATGCACTGCACAAATTTATTAGCAGCAGTACATCTCTACAGACACTTTGCAAGTCAAATTTCTTATCTGTTTTCTAAACCATGATTGGGTTGCTAGTAATCTTTGGCAACTAGTTAACTATAACAATTTCATTAATTAATGCTCTCTCTATATATTTCTAACTCTAGAACTGATAACATGAAGCATGCCTGATTGCAAATATTGGTTTATGAATTATAATAATACTATGATTTATTAATGCTCTGGTCTACATCTGTTAGAGGTAGCTTTTTGCATGCCTCAGTGGGAATCTCCTTGATTTGTTGAATGTGAAAGAAGAGAAAACAGGCATGTAAATCATTGCTATCCTGAACACCATCCTCGTAATGTCTTGGGTTGGGGTGGGAGGCTATGGTTTACTGACCCTAAAAGAATATGGACTTTTTATGTAACATAATTAGTGACCAGAGCAAACACTTCTGTAGTTACTTAGTTGGATTAAAGCCAGGGTTTATGTCTTACACATATAGCAATCTTAACAAATTTATGAGAAGGCTTAACACAATCATTGGTGCAGGGATACCAGCTTTATTTATGTCAAGACTAATTGCAGTCCAAAATCCACCTGGCTTACCCTTCTTTTCTTTTTATACTCTAGTAGAAAATAAATAAACAAAAGTAGACATACCATAGGGATTACTTGTAAGTAACTTTATTAGGTAATGAGGTTGTCGAATTGAATTTTGTAATACTGAACACAGTTTAAAAAAATAGTACTGCCTGTATATTTCTACAAATGAGAAAACAAACTTCTATAATGATTTCTGAAATCTCTACAAAGAGAAGTAGATGACATACCAAAAACTGCCTTAGAACCATTGGGAAGATTAAATAAATAAATAATTTCATAAGATACCTGGTCATTTTAATCCAAGAGGAATAGATGTTCTCTTCCTGATACAAATATGTGGGTACCTGAGTTGTGTTTACAAATCAGACGATTGAATTATTTTACAAATGACTTGAAAAGGATGAGTAATGCAAAATTTCTATGAACATGGAAATAAATCTATTGTTAAAATATGAGTCAACTGTTATTACTGCACTAACAGCTTTGATTTCTAAAATGAATAATAAATACTTAACTACCTAGAAGCCTATGTCATCAAAATATTTAACTTTGTCACCTTAAAAATTCAAAACTTGATGGCAATGGTTTCCAAGAAACATAAAGAATTGACGATATGTTTTTGTGGTTGGTACTGAAATGTACCACCCAGATCTCCTGTCAAGGAGAAAGGAACCTTCAGCTGACAGGCCCCTATAGAGACTGCCTCTGGTGAAGGGAGCCTCCTTTCTCAGGACATGCCTCATGTGTGACCGATACATAATGACCACACCAATAGGAGTATAAAAGTCTGCTTCCTTTTGCCCTCCCAGAACAACGCTGAAGGCTATGCTGTAGTTGTTGTTGTTAGGTGTCATCGAGTCAAGTCCGACTCATAGCGACCCTATGTACAGCAGATTGAAACACTTGCCGATTCTGTGCCAGGCCAATGATCTTATTTATGTTTAAGCCCATTGTTGCAGACACTGTGTCAATCCATCTGGTAGAGAGTTTTCCTCTTTTGTGTTGACCTGCCACTCTCCCAAACATGATGTCCTTCTCCAGGGATTGATCTCTCCTGACTACATGTCCAAAATATGTAAGACGCAGTCTGGCCATTCTTGCTTCCAAGGAGCACTCTGGTTGTACTTCTTCTAAGACATATTTGTTGGTTCTTTTAGCAGTCCATGGTATATTCAATAGACTTCTCCAGCACCACAATTCAAAAGCATCAATTCTTTTTCTGTCTCCCTTGTTCAATGTCCAGCTTTCACAACCATATGATGCCAATGAAAATAAAATGGCATGAGTCAGATGCACCTACGTCTTCAATGTGACATCTTTGCTTTTCAATACTCTAAAGAGATCATTTACCACAGCTTTTCCTAGAGCAATGCATCTTTTTATTTCTCGACTGCTGCTTCCATGGATGTTGATTATAGAGCCAAGCAAAGCAAAATCTTGGACAACCTCAATCTTTTCTCCATTTATTGTCAAGTTGCGTGCTCACCCAGTCATAAGGATTTTTGTTTTGTTGATGTTTAGTCATAACCCATATTGAAGGCTATGATCTTTGATCTTCATCAGTAAATGTTTTAAATCTTCTTCACTTTCAGCAAGCAGAGTTGTGTCATCTGCGTAATGCAGGTTGTTAATGAGTCTTCCTCCAATCTTGATGCCATGTTCTTCCTCATAAAGTCCAGCTTCTCAGATTATTTGCTCAGTGTATAAACTGAAGAGATAGGGTGAAAGTATACAGCCCTGACGCACACCTTTCTCAACTTTAAACCACTCAGTGTTTCCTTGTTCTATTCAAACAACTGCCTTCTGGTTCATGTACAGATTTCTCATGAGCACAATTAGGTGTTCTGGTATTCCCATTTTTTGAAGTGTTATCCATAATTTGTTATGATCCACACAATCAAATGCTTTTGCATAGTCAATAAAACATAGATAGACATCTTTCTGATATTCTCTGATTTCAGCTAATAGCCACCTGACAGCAGCAATGATGTCCCTGGTTCCCCACCTTCTTCTGAATCCCACTTGATTTTCTGATAATTCCCTGTCTATATACTGCAGCAGTCATTTCTGAATGATCTGTAGTAGAATTGTGCTGGTGTGTGATATTAATGATATTGTCCGATAGTTTGCACATTCAGTTGGATCCCCTTTTTTGGGAATAGGCACAAATATGGATCTCTTCCAGTCAGTTGGCCAAGTAGCTGTTTCCCAAATCTGTTGTCATAAACACGTTAACACTTCCAGTGCTGCATCTATTTGTTGAAACATCTCTATTGGTATCCCATCAATTCCTGGAGCCTTGTGTTTCACCAGTTCTTTCAAGGCAGCTTCCACTTCATCCTTCAACACTTGGTTCCTCTTCCTATGCAACCTCTTGGAATGGTTGGCCATCTACCAATTCTTTCTTGTATAATGACTCTATGTATTCTTCCCATCTTCTTTTGATGTTTCCTGCATCATTTAATATTTTCCCTGTAGAATCTTTCACTACTGCCACTCGAGGCTTGAATTTTTTCTTCACTTCCTTAAGCTTGAGAAACACAGAGTATGTTCTTCCCTTTTGGGTTTCTGCCTCCAGCTCCTTGCACATGTCAATATAATATTTGTTTTTGTCTTCTCAAGCTGCCTTCTGAAATCTTCTGTTTAGTTCCTTAACTTCATCATGTCTTCCTTTTGCCTTAGCTGCTCGAAGTTCAAGGGCAAGGTCCATTGTCTCTTTTGACATGTAATTTGGTCTTACTTTTTTTCTCGTCTTTTTAAGAACTTTTTGCTTCCTTCTTGAATGATATCTTTTATGTCATGCCACAACTCTTCTGATCTCCTGTCATTTGTGTCTAATGCATTAAACCTATTTTTGAGGTGGTCTCTGAACTCAGGTGGGATATACTCAAGGTCATACCGTGGCTCTCCTATACTTGTTCTAATTTTCTTCAGCTGTAGAACTCATGTAAATTTCTGGTGAGGGCTTTAAAACAATATGGCAGCTCAACTTCTTCCTCTGGCCAATCCAAAAAAAAGTAAAGAAGATATACAGTTTAGGCGACTCTATAACAAAATAACAATTGCAATTATTTCTTCAGAAAAGATTAATTGATTAAGCTACTTCGTTAAACCTGTGTTAATTTCTCATTTTTCTCCAATTACTAATCAGAAAAAAATGAAAGTCCTAATGATTGATGAATTGTTTCAAGGACAGGGTATAAATGAAAAGATTAGTGGACCAATGACAAAACTTAGGAAACATCAAAGTTCAAGAGACAAATTTAGGAAGAATACAAAGAAAGGCTCAGGAAAGAGGCACTAGTAATAGTAGGAAAATGCTCAATGTATTTTCATAGAATCCAAAAGTGCACAACTTTCAAGGAAGCATTTTCATAGGCAAGAACAGTTCCAGTGAAATCGAGACAGAAGAAAAGTTCCTGGGGACTGATGTACTATCACTTTGAAAAAGTGGTTTTATCAACCCAAATGGAAAGTAGCAATACTTTTGCTTTAGATTACATTCCTTTAAAAGGCTATGGTCAGACAATTCCTTTGCAAGACATTTACGTGTAGAGATGAGACAGGGTAGAGAAGGAAGCCAAAGAAGAGTGTTGAATTATCAAGCAAATTACTGGTTTGGATAACTGGAGTACATCAGAGAACTCTGCAGAGACAGCGTAGAAGATGCACTGGGATTAGAGTCAGTCATTGTTTGAGGGCTAGTTGTTGTTAGGTGCCCTTCAGTGGGGCTGACTCACCCCAATCCTATGTACAACAGAGCAAAACACTCCTTGATTCTGTGCCATGCACACAATCCTTTTTTATATTTAACCCCATTCTTGTAGACACTATGTCAGTTCATCTGGTTGAGGGTCTTCCTTCCTTTTGTTGACTCGCCACTCTCCCAAACATGATTTCCTTCTCCAGGGATTGGTCTCTCATGACAACATGTCCAAAATATATCAGACACAGTCTAGCCATCCTTGCTTCTCTAGAGCACACTGGGTGTACTTCTAGGACAGATCTGTTGGTTCTTTTGGCAGTCCATGGTATATTCAGTACTCATCTCCAGTACCATAATTGAAAAGAACCAATTCTCCTGTCTGCCTTATTCAGTGTCCAGCTTTTACAATCAAATGATGCAATTGAAAATACCATGGCATGAGTCGGGTATACCCTTGTCTTCAATGTGACATCTTTATTTTTTAGCATTTTAAGGAGGTCTTTTGCAACAGCTTTTCCAAGTGCAATGCATCTTCTGATTTCCTGGCTGCTGCTTCTGTGGGTGTTGACTGTAGAACCAAGTACGGAAAATCATGGACAACCTCAATCTTTTCTCCATTTATTGTGAAGTTGCTTACTGACCCAGTTGTAAGGATTTTTGTTTTGTTGATGTTGAAGCCCAGTCCAAGGCTGTGTTCTTTGATTTTCATCGGTAAATGTTTCAAATCCTCCTCACTTTCAGTAAGCAGAGTTGTGTCATCTGCATACCACAGGTGATTAATGAGCCTTCCTCCAATCATGATGCCATGTTCTTCTCCATAAAGTCTAGCTTCTTAGATTATTTGATCAGCATCGAGATTGAAGAGATACAGTGAAAGGATACAGCCCTGATCCACACCTGATTTGATTTTTAAACAGGCAGTGTTTCCTTGTTCTGTTTGAAGAATTGCCTTCTGGTCCATGTTCAGATTCCTCAGTAGTGCAATTAAGTGTTCTAGTTTTCCCATTCTGCATAATGTTATCCATAATTTATTGTGATCCACATAGTCAAATACTTTTGCATAGTCAATAAAACATAGCTAGACATCTTTCTAGTATTCCCAGTTTTTGGCTAATGTCCATCTGACATCAGCAGTGATGTCCTTGTTTCCATGCCCTCTTTAGAATCTGGCTTCATTTTCTGGCAGTTCCCTGTGTATGTACTGCTGTAGTCTCTTTTGAATGACCTTTAGCAAGATTTTGCTTGAATGTGATACTAATGTCATTGTTCAGTAATTTCCACATTCAGTTGAATCATCTTTCTTGGAAATAGTCACAAATGTGGATCTCTTTCAGTCAATTGGACCAGGTAGCTGCTTTCCAAATCTCTTGGCTTAAGCAAGAGAGTACCTCCAGTGCTGCATCTGTTTGTTGAAACATCTCTATTGGTATTCCTTCAACTCCTGGAGTCTTGTTCTGCCTATTCCTTCAAGGGAGTTTCCACTTTTTCCTTCAGGACCATTGGCTACTGATCATATGCAAACTCTTGAAATGGTTGGTTATCTGTATATTGCTTCCATCTTCTTTTGATGTTTCCTGTGTTATTTAATTTTTTTCCCTGTGGAATCCTACACTATTACCACTTGAGGCTTGAATTTTTTTCAGGACCTTAATTTTGAGAAAAACAGAGTGTGTTTTTCTCTTTTGGTTTTCTATCTCCCACTCTTTGCACATGTTATTACAATATTGGATTTTGTTTTTCTTGAGCTGCCCTGTGAAATCTATTTAGTTCTTTAACTTAATTATGTGGTCCTTTTAATTTATCTGCTCAACATTCAAGGGCAAATTTCAGTCTCTTTTGACATGTAATTTGGTATGTTCTTTTTCTCCTGTCTTTAATAAAATTTTGCTTCCTTATGAATGATACTTTGATGTCATGCCACAATTCATCTGGTCTTAGATCATTATTTTCAAATGCATCAAACTTGTTCTTGAGATGGTCTCTGACCTCCAGTGGGATATACTCAAGGTCATACCTAGGCTCTCATACACTTGTTCTAATTTTCTTCAGTTTCATTTTGAACTTGCATATGAGCAGTTGAGGGTCTGATCCCCAATCAGCACCTGGTCTTGTTCTGACTTTTGATAGCGAACTTTGCCATTATCTCTTTCCACAAACATAGTCAGTTTGGTTCCTGTATGTTCCATCTGGTTACTTCCATGTATATGCTGTTGTTAGGTGCTATCAAGTAGGTATCGGACTCATAGTAACCCTATGTACAACAGGCAAAACAGTATTCTTACTGCTTCTCTGCTATTCATAGGGTTTTCAATGGCAGATTGTTTTTGGGAGTGGGTTGCCAGGTCTTTCTCCCAAGCCTACAGCACCTGGTGTTCTCAGGTGTCTCCTGTCCAAGTACTAATGAGACCCAACCCTGCTTAGCTTCTAAGATCTGACTGTATTGGACACCACAGTAGTATAGCTGTAGGCTCCATGTGTATAGTCACCATTGTTGACAAAAACATATATTTGCAATGAAAATGTCATTGATCTGACATTTTGTCATGCAACCTCTAGCATTGTTTCTATCACTAAGGTCATATTTTCTAATTACTGAGGCTTCTTGTTTGTTTTAAACTTTCGCATTCTAGTTATCAGTAATTACCAGTATATATTGATTGCATGTTCAATCTATTTCAGATTGAAGAAGAAGTTAAAAAACCACCTATCTTCCCTTGTAACCTTAGTTGGGGGGTGCATAAATTTGAATAATAGTAATATTAACTGGCCTTCCTTATATGTGTATGGCTATTATTCTATTACTGACAGCATTGTACTTCAGGGCAGATCATGAAATGTCTTTTTTGATGATGAATGCAACCCCATTTCTCTTTTAGTTGTCATTCTCAGCATATTAGACCATATGATTATCTGATTCAAAATGGCCCATGCCAGTCCATTTTAGTTCATTGATCCCTAGAATGTCAATGTTCATGTGCTCCATTTCCCTTTTGACAATTTCTAGTTTCCTAGATCCATACTACATACATTCCATGTTCTAATTATTAATGGATGTTTATAGTTTTTCCTTCTCATTTTGAATCATGCCATATCTGCAGATGAAGGTGCCTGGGAGTTTACTCCATTCCTGTCATTAAGGTAGACTGTATGTTCAGGAGGCATCTCTTCCCTCATCATCTTTGGAGTACCTTCCAACCTAGGGGGCTCATTTTCCAGCACTATATCTGACAGTGTTTCTCTGCTATTCATAGGGTTTTCAGTGGCTAATTATTCCAGGAGTAGGTTAGCCATGTCCTTCTCTGTATTCTGTCTTAGTCTGGAATCTCAGCTGAAACCTGTCCACCATGGGTGATCCTGCTGGTATCTGTAATACCAGTGACATAGCTTTCAGCATCATAACAACATGCAAGATCCCCAGTACAGCAAACTGACAGATGTGTTGGAGGAAGGGATACTAGAGAAATGTTAATTTCCTGATTTCCAGCTGGTAGGTGTGTGTGTGTGTGTGTGTGTGTGTTTAGAGAGTGAGGTGTTGAGCAAGCTCCAGTGACCAGAGAAACACTTCAAACATACAAGCAGTGGAACCATGGTTATGGGTAGAATACCAAGTGCTGTTGCTCTGTTCTACAACCCAGATAATCTATATCTAAGTATATATCTAACAAAAATGCAAATATATATTTTACTAAAGACATGTATGTATTTCATAGCAGCATTAAAGTAACAGCTCCAAACTGGGAAAAACACAGTGCCCATAATGTTGGCTTAAGTATATTATTTTATAATAGAGTATTAGTAATGAGAATGAATAAACTACTGTCATATGCCACAACATGGATAAAATTCACAAATATCACACTGAAAGGAAAATACCAGACAAAGAAGACTATATATTTTATGGCTCCATTTATATAAAGTCAGAATCAGGTTAAAAATAACCTGTGATGCTGGATGTGAGGAAAGCAGTAGTTATCTTAGAACAAGTACTATGTGTGGTGACTTGTTAGCAAGACCAGGTACCATTCTGTAGTGTGGAATGTTCTATATTTTGATGAGAGTGCTGGTTAGCTATGTGTGTTCTCTTTGTGAAAATACATTGAGTTCTGCACTTATAAATTGTGGTTTTTCTATGTGTATGTTACCACCTATTTTCATTAGCTTTCATGTTGCTGTGAAAACATATCTGACTGGAGAACTTCAAGAAGGAAAGTTTTGTTTTGGGCTAATGGTCTCAGATGGTAAGTCCATCATGGCAGCGAGGCAAGATGGAGTAGTGACAGGAGCGCATGGGGGAGGTGTTCACATCATGGCCACAGGGAGAGAGAGAGAGAGAGAGAGAGAGAGGACCAGAGGTCCAAGCGATACCTTAAAAGGCTCAACCCCCAGTGACCTACTTCTCCTCCATATGTCCCACCACTGAAAGCTTCCACAGCCTCCCAAACTAGTGCCAGTTTCTGTAGACCAAATCTTCAAACCCATGGCCTTTGGGAAACATTTTAGATTCAAACTATAATATCTTTCAATAAAAAGTTTATTTTAAAAATTATTAACATAAGCCCTTTGAGAATGAATGGCAACATGGAATTCATATTCCTTCTGAAAGAGAATTTCTGACTTCATGAGAAAGTGAATGCTTCAACCTTTAATTACATTCTTTAGCAATTATATTGGAGGGTACAGGAGACTTCAGCATCTCTTCCTGTGATTAGATGAGAATACTCTGGAGAAATGACTAGGACATGCCAAATGTTAAATCTTCATTATCATATGTTCTCTTTTACAAGTTCCTAGCTTCAGCTCTATTTTTACATTTCCTTTAACAGTTCCATAGTTCTGAACAACTATGGCTGCTTTTTGTGAAATCCATCTCATTATGAAACCAAAAGAAAATGTCTTTGTTTCTTCTGATCAGTTCAGTTCTTAGGAATCCTTTGTGCAAATAATCACCCCCATATCTTTCCTAAACATATTAAACATTTCATGAGATACTGACCTCTAGGCAGGTATAGCTGTACTTTTCTCTTTTTTGCAGAAGCACAATTTATGTGTTGTCCACTGTCTTTTAAAAGGATATGCCCTTCATTATCCTTTTGAGAGCAACCAAAGACAGGGTAAGCAGTCATCTGGGTTCAAATATAAATGGAGACAGAGCTTAAGCATTTTTAGAAATGTAGTCAAAGCCAATAGGAGCTGCTTTAGAAATGCAAATGAGTAGTGTATTGCCAGAAGGCAGATGTTGTAAGAAAAAAAGCATGGATATGTAGCATGATATCCTGGTAGAGGTTACAGTTGTGATTTTTCTCTTTTCTGAGAGAGAGGTAGTAGAAAACCTCTTTAGAACTAGTAAAGATATTCTTTGATCACATTCTCCAACTCCTCGAGTTCATAGAGAGATTCAGAATAGTTACATATTTAACTGTCAGCCATTTTACAGTCAGGTATAGATTTCCATATTCTTTCCAGAACAGAATACAATAATGAACAAAAAGAAGTACAAGAAGGATGCAAGGAAAATAAGACAAAGGCACAGATGATAGAAGCTACGTTTGGATGTGATAACACAACAAGGAAGGAGCATGGATCCCTCCATAAGAATTCTTTCTCTTTAACCAGGAAGAAAATTAAACATTGAACAGAATGAGTAGTCATTGGGGAAACCTGTATGAAATTGCTTAGTATTTAATTTTGCACAAATCCACCTGAAGGACAGGAATACATGTGCAATATATGTAGCTTTAAGGTTTGTATCCTAACATATGCTAATAACTGACATTGTTGAACATGAAATTATCTGTTTGTTCTAAATGCTGGGAATAGAGGTAGAAAAGAGAAATCAATTGTATTGAAGAGACCCAGAGAGAATGGGAAGGAGGTGTAAAATTTAGCTCAAGGTATTGATTTTTAATGGAGATTTGTTGAACTTTCTACCTGTTTTCATCTACTTTGAAACATTTAAATATGCAGTAATGTTTCTTCTTCCATTCTGACTCAGCCTCACTTTAAATTTCTGATTTAAAGTAAAAGGAACAAGGGAAAGGAGAGGCTTGGAACAGAGATGATGCTTAAGCATTTATAAAAATAAATAAATTTAAAAGTTTGCAGCAAGTGGCCCAGTAAAATTTCTTCTACTGGGCAATGCTGATTGCTATCCACTTTGGTAATAATGGTAAAAAACTTACCAGTCTTAATGATCCTCTGAGATTAATGATTGTGTTTGTTGTTGTTGATGTTAGGTACCCTGGAGTCAATATCCAACACATAGCCACCCTACATGTAACAGGCCAAACACCATTGTTAGTGCTTCCCTGCTATTCATAGGGTTTTCAATGACTCACTGTTCTTTGAGAGTGGGTTGCTGGGTCCCTCTCCCAAGCCTCCAGCATCTGGTGTTCCCAGGTGGTCTCCCATACATGTACTAGTCAGGCTCAACCTTGCTTAGCTCCTGAGATCTGACCTGATCGGGCATCACACAGGTACAGTTGCAGGCTGTGACTGTGGTAGCTAGCTTTTATATCCCCGTGAAGAAAATATCCGACAGAAACAAACTTCAGGGAGGAAGGATATATTTCAGATCACAGTTTCAGAGCTTAGCCCTTATTGGAAGAAGGGTATGCCTGAGGAAGGAGGTAGCAAGAGCACATTATGGAGCCTGTGGTAGAGGATCTTCACATCACAACAGTAGGAAGCAGAGAACCAGACTGGAATCAGGGGCCCTGGTAAAACCTTAAAGCCAGTCCACAGTAACCCACTTTCACCAGCTAGGTCCTACTTCCCAAAATTTCACAGCCTCCCAAAATAATGCCACCAGGTGGGGGCCAAGCATTCAAACATGAATCTTATATTCATGAAAAAGTTCTCCTGTGATTGACTGAACTTTAGACAAATTTCTTCCTGACTAGAAGACAGTGACTCTTCTTAGAGCATTTACTTTAGAAAACTTGCATTTGTAAATTCTGTCTGCTCCTTTGATATGCAAATCTTCTACAAACTGTGAACTCATTCAAAAGCACCTAGGAGCCATCCATTTGCAATGTAATCATCAAGGTACCAAGGCTACCTTCCAGACTCTGTGGGATGATGGAAGCCTAACTTTGATGAGCACTAATTAGCAAAGCAAACACAGATGGCCTAATTACATGGACAGTCTTCCCCATAATACCTCTCAGTACTTTATTTTTCAATAGAGTTGAGGTCCGTGTCTCCTTTTTCCTTTATCTTAAATAAAATCTCCCTGGCTTTTTGAATTGTCGGGGTATAATTTATATTTTACAAAACCTTTAAAAATGTTGTTTTTTAGTATGAGTGCATTTGAAGAAGGCAAAGAGTCTATGAATTATGTAGTTGTAGTACATGCTGATATTGGAGGGCTGCCCCTCCCCTTATGACAATGGCAATGCAATATTTAGCAACTCCTGTATTTTCAAAGGGAGAATTCCCTGAAGTTCTAGCCAGGAACTTGGCCACAATTGATCCTTCTGACTTCAAAACAATGAAGTAAATGAAGGGAGAAATGGATATAGTCGGGTAGGTGGGAAGCTGCAAAGGCCTTTTGTTTCTATAAATGGAACCAGTTTGCGTGAAGTTGATTCTTACCAGAACCTCAAACTTCTTCCCTGCTCTTGGCATTAATATTAATAGCTTACCTTCTGATCCTGTCTTTCATGTACCTGGAAAGAAGCTAGTCTCCATCCTCATCTTGGTCTCCCTCATAGGTTAGAGTTCAACCTTAATCTGTTCCTCTTTTGCACTGTTGTTGTTGTTAGATGCCATATAGTCAGGCCAGACTCAAAGTGACCCTATGTACAACAGAGCAAAACACTCCCTGGCATTGTGCCCACCACTATGTAAGTGCTTCTCCGCTATTCATAGAGTTTTCATTGGACAATAATTTTCAGGATTGTTTCAGGAATGGGCTGCCAGGTCCTACTCCCATTTTTGCAGTGCTGGGGAATCTAACCTAGGGCCTTGGAGAGCTCAGAGCAGCACCCTACCAACTTACACTAGAATCCTCAAAAAGATTTCTCCTCCTAAAAGAAAATAAGCCCAATGAGTACAAAGATTGGAATTGTTTTGTTCTCAGGGCTTTGCATGTGACACACATTTAATGAATATTTGTTGAGTAAATAAGTGAATTCTAGAATTAGATATATTTATGTTTGTTTTATGGCTTTGCCATTGGCTCATATAAATGTCAATTTTCTAAATTTTTCACTGTTATTCCATTTCTAAAATGAAATGTTTTATCCTTGGGTTCAAATGAATTTTTGTTTATGCAAACAAGAGGCTATTTGCTTGATTTATCTTTTCAGAGTGTGGAGATCTCTTCCAAGTCATCATTTTCTCCTCTTCCCTAGTTTAATGTAGTTTAAAACTAAGCTAAGAAAGCAAATATTTCAAGATTGATGACATAATTTTTATCTGTAGATGAGGAAAAGTTAACACACCCATTGCTAGGACTAAGCTCTTGGTAATCAAAGAACCCATAACACAATAAACCACTTAAAACATGAACCTATTTCTCACTTTTTAATATCTTATCAATGGGAATGTTACTATTAAATATAAACTATATATGTTACACAGAAATATCCATAATATTGAACTCTGATATAATGCATTATTATATGAATTACGCTGTGTTAACCAGGCATATCAAAAAGCTTCACTATAAGTAAACAAGAGAAGTCCTTGATCACACAGAACAAGAACTCTGGAGGTAGGTAATCTAGTGTGGCGTTAATGGATCAGTGATGTCATGTAGACTTAAATTCTCTCTGTTTTTCTTGCTTTTCTTGATATGATGACTTTTGTCTCCTTGCCTCCTTGTTAGGACTAGATGGTTGCTTCACTTGGCAACATAGTCAGGAAGATGCCAGTCATATCTATCCATTTTAATAAAGAAAAACTGTTTTTGGATTCCCCACCACCACCTCCCATTTATCTCTCTTGGCTACTCTTAAGCTGATCACAGGCCAATATTAGGGGAGAAATATGAGTGGATTAGAGTATCGTGGTTCATTTCCTTGGACTGTGTAGGAAACCTACCACACTATCAATAGAGTAAATCTGGATTTTGTTAGAAGATAGAAATAGGAGTGGGGAGATTTGGACTTTGCTTAGGCAGTAGATATTTTCTACCATGCTTTCTATTTTAAAACCAGCACCTGCTGGGATCTTACTATGGATCAGGTGCAGTAAACTTTACCTGAATTAAATTAGTGCTCCCAGTAACTCTATGAAATAGGGACTCTTAGGATTTCCATTTTACAGATGAGAAAAGTAGACAGTGGAAGCTTCAGAAATTTGCCCAAGTCTTATAGCTAACATGAGAAGAGCCTGGACTTGAGCCCTAGTAGTTGCCCCACTACTTTTCTGTGTTGACTAATCTTACCTAATAGCATTTGTAGATTAATAAAATAAGTATAGCACCTAAGGTAATTTTCTGTTACATAACTTTTGGAAGAGAACTATTTAAAACTGAAGCAACTTCACATGCTGCCAAACTGATTTTGATTTATAAAGCATCTAATGTGAAGTTTAAATGAAACTTTTCCTGTTAGCATCAAAATGTTGAAGAATTCCATGCTCAATATATATTTGTTAATTTACATTGAATTCTACAAAGCTTTGTGACTACTATGTGACAGAAACCATATCAGAGCTGGATAATGAAGTTACTCCAGTGAATGATGTAGGCTCATGAACAAACAATTTTAATTATGACATGATAAATGTTCTTATGAAGAAATGTACAGTTATTCTCAGGCTGACAGTTTACCTAAGGCTATTTGCATCTAGGGTTACTCTAGGGAAAGGTGTTAATTGAATTGAGCTTTGAAAGAATAAATATATCAAATCTATTGGTCTCAGTAAAGGTGATCGGGTGTAGAAACAACCTTGAGAAACTGGAAGCTGTAACAGCTTTACCTTTATAAAGCATAGGTATATTGAGTTCACACTTAAAAAAATTAGATGTAACTGGCAAGGTCTACAATGAATATTATCTTTATAGAAGAGTTATCCAAATGAATCACTGTTAATATATTAAAACTTAGATGCTGAAACCTATTCCCCTAAAGCCTGCAGCCATAGCCCTGTGGCATCTGATCCCCTCAGAACTCAGAAGCTAAGCAGGGTCAGCCCTTGCTAGTACTTGGATAGGAGACCACATGGGAACACCAGATGCTATAGGCTTAGAGGAAGGACCCAGCAACCCACTCCCTAAAAACAATCAGCCACTGAAAACCCTATAAATAGCTGGGAAGTGCTAACAATACTGTTTCGTGTGTTGTACACAGGATCACTATGAATCAGATACTGACTACATGTCATCTAACAACATTCCCATACAGGTTAAAATTCTGAGCTGTGAATGTAAAATGTGTAGCTTGGTGATCAACTTTCAGTTAATTCATGAAAGGAATTTGAGAATAAACGCATTATAAGCTCATACAAATATAACTGACTCTAGAAATGTATTGAACTTTGTACGCACCAATACTTTTGTATGATTATCAAAATCTAATCAAGTGGATAGATGACAAAGCACATATAATAAAACATCGGTTGTAGATTCTGCATAGGTGGATATATGGGTTTTCATTACACAGTTTTTTCAAGTTGTCTGTATTTTAGGCATATTTCATAATAAAATATTGGGAAATAAAAGCAATGCAATGTTCTTCCCAGAAAGATTGTAAATTGCCAGAGCATGTAGTTTACCCATGTAACTCTTGAATATGTGCAATGCTAGCTGTTTTTTTTTTTTTTTTGGTACCTAGGGCTGTAGGTGAAGGTACTTGACTCAAATTTAAAATAATCAAAGCATCTAATCCCTTACCCTTAGTTACTGGTTTAAGTAAGAATATGTCCATAAAGATAAGGTGTTAAGATATGAGAAAAGTTTGGTGTCTTCAAGAGGAGAAATTGTTTTCATGTTTTTGAGAGCATTTCTTAAATCATTTGATCTTTCTTTGGGATTATAGAAGAAGACCATCATTCTAGGACATATTGAGAGCCATATTCTGACAAACATTGGGAGCCTGGAACATATCCTTATGGCCCTGAATATTGAGCTGCTCAACTGAATTTTTCCCATCTAAGTACTAACCAGGTATGACCCTGCTTAGCTTCTTAGATCAGTCGAGATTAGACAAGTTTAGGATGATATGGCCACATTGTTTTTGTTGTTAGGTGCTGTCAGTCAAGTCCAACTCAGCGACCCTTATAGGGTTTTCAATGGCTGATTGTTTCAGGATTGCCTTAGGAGTGGATTGCCACATCCTTCTCCCATTTTTGCAGTGCTGGGAATTGAACTCAGGATGTCAGAGACTGTAGAGGGGTACTCTACCAACTGAAACATAATAAGCTAAATTGTTAAGTGCAATCAGTTTGGGTCATAGAGTTTTCAGTGGCTCATTGTTTGGGATTGCTTTGGTAGGGAGTGGATTGCCATATCCTCCCATTTTTGTGGTGCTGGAGATTGAATTGAGGGCCTCAGAGAGCACAGCACAGCACAGCACAGCACAGCATTCTACCAACTGAGCTAAACCCCAATATAGCCATAGACAGAAGCAAATCTTCTCTATACCTTATCTTTCCAGATAAACATACAAATAAAACTTCTTGTAAGATAATCCAGTGTGTATTCCATTGAATATACATATTTACCATTTTCATATGTGAAATAAATACAACATATACTCATAGGAAGGAGACTATGAATAATGATACTGAAATTTTACAAGATATATAAATACATATGCATTCTAACCCATGCAAAACACCTACAACTGAAATATCTATATAGAAAATGGATTATTCCAAGTGAGAATCAGAAACTCACGTTAAATATAAATAAGCACTTTTAAAAGTTATAGCACTGTATTTGGTCCTATTTGTGTGTAAATTTTCTATAGATATCTTTTAATAGTTACTGTTAATGATAAAAGCAAAATAGGTAATAATTTACTTCAGAGGACTACATATCTGACACTTGACCTGTACAACCATATTGGCATGTACGTGCACACATTTACATGTACACACCCATGCATCTATATAATACAATACTACCAGCACACATCAATTAGTGGTTAGTCAACTTTTTGTTGTGCTAACATTATAGAGTATACTTACACAGACTTAAACCTAAATATTACAGCGTGGAAACAGGGACATCCTTGCCAATGTCAGATAGATATTGGCCAAAAGGAGAGAATATCACAAAAATGTCCATCTATGTTTTATTAACTATGCAAAGGCATTTGATTGTGTGGATCACAATAAATTATGGATAACACTGTGGAGAATGGAAATACCAGAGCACTTAATACTCATGAGGAATCTGTACATGGGCCAGGAGGCAATCATTTGAACAGAACAAGAAAATACTGCTTGGTTTAAAGTCAGGAAAGATATACATCAGGATGTTGCCTTTTACTATACCTCTTCAATCTCTATGCTGAGGAAATAACCCAAGATGTTGGACTTTATGAAGAAGAACATAGTATCAGGATTGGAGGAAGACTCATTAGCAACCTGTGGCATGCAGATGTCACAACTTTGCTGACACTGAAGAGGATTTGCAACATTTACTGATGAAGAACAAAGAACACAGTCTTTAGTGTGCGTTGTACCTCGGTATCAAGAAAACAAAAATCCTTGCAACTGGGTCAGTAAGCAACTTCATGATAAATGGAGAAAAGATTGAGGTTGTTTAAGACTTTGCTTTACTTGATTCTATAATCAACACTCATAGAAGTAGAAGTTAAGAAATCAAAAGATGCATTGCATTGGGAAAGTTGTTGCAAAAAACCTCTTTAAAGTGTTGAAAAGTAAAGATGTCACATTGAAGATGAAGGTGCACCTGACTCATGCCATGGTATTTTTAGTCCCATCATAAGGTTGTAAACCTGAACATTGAATAAGGGAAACAGGAGAAGAATTGATGCCTTTGAATTATGGTGCTGGAGAAGAATAATGAATATACCATAGACTGCCAAAAGAACCAACAGATCTGTCCTCGAAGTGGTGCAATCAGAGTGCTCCTTGGAAGTAGCGATGGCTACACTCTGTCTTATGTATTTTGGACATGTTAGGAGAGACCAATCCCTGGAGAAGGACATCATGTTTGAGAGAGTGGCGGGTAAATGAAAAAAGGATGAACCTCAACTTGATGGATTGACACAGTGTCTGCAACAATGGGCTTAAATATAAAAACGGTTGTGTGCCTTGCTCAGTGTCAAGGAGTGTTTTGTTCTGCTGTACATAGGGTCACTATGAGTCAGACGCAACTCAACAGCACATAATAACAATAATCACAGACTGAGGATTTTTTGTTATTGTTGGAAAGGATATATTGTTTCCTTTATGGTGGGGAGTAAGGGTAATTTTTTATTTTGTGTAAGGTTCTACATTGTAGGTTCTGGCTGATTCTACTTGAGACTGTCACCAAGTATAAGGCATTGCATTCCTATTTCACGTTTAATTTCACAAACATAAAATGGTGTTTTTGTGTGGCTTTAGATGAATGACTTTGTGTCAGGATGTGAATATATGGAAGACAAGACACAAATTCTGCTTTTAATAAACATCACTTTACAGAAATATCTTGAAAGCAACAAATGCTTAGTGTGGATTCTCTCTAAAGGCCACAGCTGTGTGCTTCAATGGCAGTAGATGTCTGCAGTGTTGATTTTCAATAATGGTCATAGTACAATTGAATTGCATCCTTCTTCCAAGAAAATATATTGAAGTCCTAATTCCTGGTACCTAGGACCACATTCTTGTTTGGAAACAGGGTCTCTGCAATTGTGATTAGTTATCTTGAGCTGAAGTTGTATCGGAGTAAGGTGAGCCCATTCTCTAATATAACTGTTGTCAATAGAAGAAGACTGCCATGTGAAAACAGAAACACACAGGAACAATGCCACATAATGACAGGAAAAGAAGGGATTTAGGCAGTTATGAGCCAAGAAATGCAAAGATTGCTGGCAGAGTCGCAGGAACTAGGAAGTGGGAAAAAAGTGTTCTGTATTTCAGAGAGAACATGGCCATGCTGACAGTTTGATTTGGAACTTCTAGCCTCCAGAAGTAGAACACATTGTGTTTCTGTTGTTCAAGCTATGCAATCTATGATAGTTCATTATGGCACTAACTAGGAAACAAACATGAATTGCTATGATTACTTATTATTATCAGAAGAACAATAGAAAGAGCCACCAAAGGATGATAGGCAATCATTGCATCATAGATGGAGTTGCTAGCAAGAATATATATATATGTACATATATATAAACATAAATATACATATATATGTATATGTACACATGCACATATATATATATATATATATATATATATATATATATATCCATTTAAATCTTAATTTTAGATAAAAATAGTCCGACAGGCTTAAGAAATATCTTGGGAACTACTTATGAGTATTGAAAGAGTATGAAGTCTTCAGACAAAATCTAATTTTAAAAGGGCATCTTAAGTCCTAATAGCTCAGAACTTCTTTACAAAAAGGTTTAGAGAAGGAAAAAAATAATTTCCTTGATGGCCCTCCTTATTTCATTTTACTGCAACAATTTCAATGAGAAGTGCAAAAAGCTTTTTATTGTCATATCAGATTTACATGGTAAAATTTAATGTACTTCTTGTCAGTTTTAAACACTGGAAATATCAATAAAATGTCAAATTATATTTGATTTCAAACCCAAGTGGTTATAAAAATGCAATACAAATTTACAATCATTTAGTCTTCCCCTTTTCCCACAATAAAACCCTGTTTTATTCTTTATAGGAAGCTAAAGTTATTTTGCTCAAAGCTGGCCATCTATTAGGACTTATATCAGATCCAAAGTATGTTTCTCTTAGAAATCAATGCTAGGCCTGGAAGTAGGACCAAAGTTTTTAATTATGGCTTTGAAGTAATGTAATTGTGGTCTTTAATGCCTTGTACATCTGCTTGAAGGATTATATGAGTTTGTTCAAAGTTCTGGAAGCAATAAAATTAATTTTTTGGACAGTGAGCTAGCAATAGCATACCGATGATGCTAATTGGAATGTACAGCATAATATCTCTTAATGCTTTCTGTGATTTCCCTTGCACAATGAACATCTCGCCCAGGGTGTCAGCAGGAACAACATCAAAGGAACTTTTGTCAGCCTTCTGTTCAAATACTTTGTATTTTCCCCTCCCCTTTTCTGGGTTCCTGTTATTGAAACAATTTATTTTCTCTTAAATGAAAGATTCAGTGGCATGCAGCTGATGTTGGTCACCAGTATTTATGAGGACTTGATGCCCCATGCCAGTTGTTGAGATTTGTTTTTTAGGCAATGTGCATTTCAGTGATCAAGAATTTCAGCCATTTCTTTCAAGCAAGCACAGCTGAATGGGTCAAAGTAAGCACTGAAAGTGAAGAGTAGAACAGGAAATTACAATAGCAGAAGAGGGAGGCTTCTGGAGAGAACAAATAAGGAGAGACCCAAGGAAACCTTCTATTCTAGGGTCATTTCGTGGACTCCCTTAGAAAGCACTTCTGTATTATTTTAGCATATTCATATCTCTGGATAACTATATTTGTTATTAGGTGCCATGGAGTCTGTACCTGACTCATAGTGACCCTATGTAAAACAGGCGAAACAATATTGTTACTGCTTCTCTGCTATTCGCCTGCAGCTGTAGCCCTGTGGCATCCGATCCCGTCAGATCTCAGAAGCTAAGCAGGGTCAGGCCTGGTTAGTACCTGGATGGGAGACTGCCTGGGAACACCAGAAGCTGTAGGCTGGGAGAAGGACCTGGCAACCCCCTCCCAAAAATCAATCTGCCATTGAAAACCCTATGAACATCAGAGAAGCACTGACAATAGTGTTTCCCCTGTTGTACAGAGGATCACTATGAGTCGGATACCGAGGCACCTAACAACAACAACAATCTCTGCTATTCACAGGGCTTTCAATGGCAGATTTTTAAAAATTTTTTTCAGAGTGGGTTTCTGTGTCCTTCTCCCAAAACTACAGCACCTGCTGTTCTCAGGTGGTTTCCCATCCAAATACACTAACCATGTTGAACCCTGCTTAGCTTCTGAGATATGATGGTATTGGACACCATAGTGGTAAGGCTGCAGTAGGTGAATCATATATTGCTTAGAGTAAAACTTTAAAAAGCCAGAATATTTTCCTTTTTCATGCTCTCTCTTTCTTCCCATATTTCTGTTTGTGCCATATTTCAATGATATAATTACGTGGCTTCATTTATGTCCACTGAATACCAATGGACTATTTATTCATTCTCTTTCTCTAGAAAGTATACTATCTAGGTTATCTAGAAATAACATTTTTTTAACTAGTAACCTACTTTTACTTTTTGCTAATGTTCCTTCTTCAATTAGTTTTTTGTTATTATTGTTTTGTTGTTGTTTTTGTTTTGCTTTTTTCCCCTCTCCTCAGTGCTTGGCATCTATAGTTCTTCTATCTACAGTTCACAAAAATAAAATAAACTCTGTATATGACTTTGGTTGATTTGTATAAAAATTAAATATCAAACTTGAAAAAGAAGCTCTTAAAATTTTTATTACTATTATGATGTTTGGTTAGAAGCAGAAATTTGACCCTAAGCAAATTTCAGTGTTTTGTAGTTCTTTCTCTCTCTTTCTCTCTCTCTCTCCCTCCCCTCTCAATGTTGATCTCATATCTTCACTCCTCTTAGACGGCAGAACGGCAGAACGCTTGCCTCCGCCTTCTTTCTTTCAGTCAATGGATTTACTACATTCTTCCTAAATGAAAGAATGTCTATGAGATGAGATTTTTTGCCCCTTTTCTGCCTAGAAATTGTACCTTGATAATGCCTAGACCCCTTTTAAAAAACAATCTAGATTATTAAATACCTGTGATTATTCTCTTTCTCAATATTTTAACCATTTCCTTTCTAATGATTCATCAGAATCCATATATTTGTATCCAGCACATATTCATTTTTATGGTAAGCATAATAATTCACCTCCCCCACCATGCCAAGTATCCACCTCCCACTGTCTGGAAACTGAATATATTAGGTTACAGGGCAATGCAGAATCAAATTATGTGGGGTTATCTAGGTGGACCAAATACAGTTCAAAATATCAGAGTGATTTGCTGTGAGAAGGGTTCAACTTGTATTTGTTGGCTTTGTAGGGGGACAAAGGGAGCCATGGGCCCAGAGATGTGGTTAACTTCTGTTGTTGCTAGGTGTCATCAAGTTGAGTCCTACTCATAGTGACTCACATAGGATTTAAAAAATTCCTGCAATCAAATGATGATGAAAACACATCCTACCAAAACATATGGGATACAGCAAAGGCAGTTTTAAGAGGGAAGTTTATAGCATTAAGTGCCTTCATCAATAAAGAAGAACCAAATAAATGACCTAATGATGCATCTTAAGACACTAGAAATCCAACAACAAATCAATCCTAAAAGGAGCATCCTAAAAGAAATTATAAGAATAAAGGGAGAAATATCTCAAAAAGAATCCAAAGAGATAATTCAAAAAATTAATAAGACTAAGAGCTGGTTCTTTGAAAAGATTAATAAAATAGACACTCCTCTGGCCAACCTCATCAAGAAGGAAAAGGAAAAAACTAACATAGTACGGATTACAAAAGACAACATGTCCATGACCACCGACTTCAATGAAATACAGAAAATCATCATGGATTACTACGAGAGACTGTATTCTCATCGGATTTTCAATGGCTGACTGTTTGGGATTGCTTCAGAGTGGATTGCCCATCCTTCTCCCATTTTTGCCATGCTGGGGATTGATCCTGAGTCCTCAGAGTGCAGAGTAGCACTCTACCCACTGAGCTACACCCTATCCTGGTCAACTCTAGCAGTTGGAAAAGGCAGGGAGACTGGTCCTACCCAGTGCCTACAAGAAGTAATGCAGCTCTGAAGATACTTTGGTTTTAGCCTGGTGAGACCTGTGCCAGATGTTGGAACTACCGAAGTGTAACATAATAAATTTGAGTTGTTTATGCTTGTGTTAATTTATTAGTTTAAGTTTGCGGTAACTTGTCATGGCAGGAAACTGAAAGCTAATCAATCATCACATCAATAAACTAAACTAAATGAGACAGATCAAACACAAATACAATCTAAAGAAACCTTCCCAGAAACTGCACATTCATTGCTTGTTCTTCCTCTCTCCCTCAGTTTTTCCCTCCATCATTTCCCCCTCACTATTTCTCTCTTGCTGGCTCTTTCCCTCCCCTCTTTCTCTCCCCAAGATTTATAGTGAAACAACTCAAAATAGTAGCCTAAACATGTTGTTGTTGTTAGGTGCCATGGAGTCAGTGTCTGACTCATAGTGACCCTACGTACAACAGGTGAAACAGTATTGCTAGTGCTTCTCTGCTATTCATAGGGTTTGCAATGGCTGATTGATTCTGGGAGTGGGTCCTTGGGTCCTTCTCCCAAGCCTACAGCACTTGGTATTCCCAGGCAGTCTCCCATCCAAGTACTAACCAGGCCCAATCTTGCTTAGCTTCCAAGATCTAATGGGATTGGACACCACAGTGCTACAGCTGCAGTCTGCCTAAACATACACATCCTCTTTTCTTCTATACCCAGACCTTTTTCTTTCTCCTATACATCTGGCTTCTGCACTTGCCAGCATGTCAGATCTACCAAGGCTAATATTGTGATTGACATGCAATTACCAAAGTCAGGGCCCTTTTCAGTCCTCATCTATATTTAATACCTTGCCTATTCTCTTATTGAAACAGTATTTTCTCTTAGCTTCCATGAATCCAAACCCTCAAAGTTTTTGTTCCCCTTTGCCCTTTCTCAGTGTCTTTTTCTGACTTTTCCCACTCTACCTCATGCTTTTTTGTAGGGACAGCTTAAGGTTCACAATTCATCCTAGGCCAGGATCTAGTCATGAAAATAGAAACCATATTAAATACTTTTGACAAATAGAGTTTGGTTACACAGGTGCTAAAATGAGCATAGAAGTCAAACAGAAGAAGGCAAGGCAATGGCAGAAATTTATAACAACAAGGAGCAGTATCACTTACCCAAGATCCTAATGGGAATGGCCCATTGGTATACCTTCTATCTTCTTCACATACCATAAAGGTTATACAACTGAACAGTCAAAACTAAAGCTTGAGCCTTTTCTCCCAGTTATCATCTTCTTGTCCCCACGTTGGTGAGTAGAACCATCATTCCACTGTTACTTAAACTGAAGTCCCACATGTCATCCTTAGTACTTTCTTTAACCTTGCTTCCTTCCTGTATCTAATAAACTATATTTCCCTTGTAAATTATCTCTAAATCAAACAAATTTTCTTCACAGTCATCAGCTGGTATAAACCATCATCATTTCTCACTGTCCCATGGAAAAAAATCAATTTTTAAAACTCTTGACAAAGAAGAATTTTGAAATGCAAATCTGAGAATATTCATCTTGTTTCCCAATAATAAATTATATTTGGATTTAGGATACAAGGGAAATAAACTCTTAATCCCAATAATATTTAGATTTAGAGTACAAGGGAAACAAATTCTTAATAGAACCTAAGGTCTTCTATGGTTTGTTCTTACTACCCATTATGGGAGAAGGGCCTGGCAATCCACCCCCACCGCAATCCAGAAACAGTCAGCCATTGAAAACCCTATGAGGGTCGCTATGAGTTGGATAACAACAACAACAACAACCCATTAGCATTTCAATTGCAGTTAGCATGTGGCTCACTTCTCCTCTGCCCTGTTTTTATTTTTCATTACCTGGAATGTTATTTTTATCTTCTTTGTGGCCTAACTCATACTGTCCTAGGAGAGAGGAAGCACTTCTCTAATTGATGAAGTCGGGAAAAGAGACTGGGCCTGTACATCTCAATCATTCTTTCCTCTTCTGTCTTTTGATATTCACCTCCGTTCAGAAGCTACCCATCTGCTGTGCTCCCTTCACTGAACCACTAAGCTAGAAATGGTTTTTAGGCATGTATTTTAATTTTTTTATTAGTAACTGTGATTTTTAAGAATTCTTCACCTTTCAGACTCTTCTATCTCTCAGTTGCACTTGATCTCAGGCACAGAAGAAATATGTTTTTTTTTTTTTTAAATTTTATGTGCTTCCTGGATGTGCAACACACTAGCATAGTTAGTTGTGGCTGGGATTTAGCTCAGTTGGTAGAGTGCTGCGCTGCAGTCTCTGAGGTCCCGAGTTCAATTCCCAGCACCACAAAAATGGGAGAAGGGCCTGGTAATCCACTCCCAAGGCAATCCTGAGGCAGTCAGCCATTGAAAACCCTACGAGGTTCTCTGTGAGTCAGATGACCGACTTGACAGCACCTAACAACAAGAACAAGCATTGTTAGACTTCCATAGTATAAGCTTTCAAAGCCTTCTGTAAGAGCGTGCTGGCTCAGAATGGTGGTCAGAAAAGGGCTGTTGATGGAATACATGAAGGAAAGGCCAAGAAAACTCAAGAGGGCCACTGCTTCAAACAAGCAATGTCCCCAAAGGAACCCTTGATGGCTTGAGACATAGAATAAAATGGATGCACAGACTTTTTAAAGAAAAATAGTAGTTGGATTTCACATACAATGTGGCAGCAAATATTATAAGTGTATGAGAAAGGGAGAAGGTGGCCAAGGAAATCTAAGCATGATGTAACTGAGATTGAATATGAAATATTTGGACTTTATTCTGGTTTTTCTCCAACTATATGTGCACTTGATTCACTGTTTATACTGCTTAGGATGGATGTATTCAATTAATGAACACATTTAAGTGCCTCCAGTATGTAATAAGGACTCTGAGTATTATCAGGGGTATAAGTCACAGTGCAAATTTTAAAGTCTTGTGGAGTTTATAGCCTTAGCAAACACTAATAGCAGGTGGTATGCTTTAAATGTTCTGAGTTTTGCTGTTGTAAATATTTATTTCTTTTATAAATTACTCTGGCTGGGCTTTCCTAGCTTCCCTATCCTTTATTCCTACTGCTCATTGTATGCCATTTGCAAACTAAAACACTCAGGGAAGCACACAGGAGAAATTAGCTCATCCACTGTGGACTCTTGGAATTCCATTAGAATTTGCAGTAATTCTCAAGAGAAATTCTTCATAGAAAAACAATGAATATACCAACAATATAATATAGTGAGGCAGGACTCAAATCCTAGCTCTGCTCTTAATTGCTGTTTGACCTTGATAGGCCTCTCAAATGTTCATTAGACTCTTTTTTTGCAGTAGTAAGAAGGAGACAATAAAAAATTGACATGAATATTTTTCTGACTTTTTTAAAATAAAATTTTATGTTAGAATAGCTTTTAACTTGCAGAAAAATTGAAAAGATAGAGTTACCATTTATCTGTAGAGAGATTTCCCTTAACATTTATGATGGAGTTTTTGCCATAAATTTACCAATATTGATCATTATTAAACAGTATTAAATATTATTATTACACATGGTATATACATATCTACATGCACTTATATGCACCATTATTAACTAAAATTTATGTTTTATTCAGAATTCCTTTATCTTTATCCAATATTCTTTCTTTTCATTCTAGCATTTCATCCAGGGTACAATATTACATTCAGTTACCATGTCTCCTTAGCTGTTCATGAGTATGACACCTTCAGAAGTGTCTGTCTGCTTTGAGAGTATAGCAGACGGTGTTAGTTCCCTTCCTTTCAAAAGAAGTATAATAACTATCTGCTCACCTGAGACAGTCATTTCTACAGACTCCGTTGAAGCTAGGAGTGTCCATATGGCTTCTTTCTAGGCAGTGAGATACCAGTCAAAGATTCTGGGTGGGGCTTTTCAAAGTTTTTTAAAGGATCAAACTTGTCTGGGATATGTCTTTCCATTACTCTACTATTTTTGCTCAAGTGGTGAAAACATTGCTGAGATACAGCAAATAGCCTTTAAAAATTATTACTAGTTATATTTTTTAAAATCATGAAAATGAATTTTGTAATTTATATTTACATACAATTTTATTTATATTACCATGTGTTTTTAGTAGCAGCTTTTTTGGGCTGAGGTTCACATATGATACTATTGACCTTTTTGAACTATAAGTTTCAGTGGTTTTTGTTGACTCATAGCAACCCTGTGTACAGCAGGAGGAACACTATTGTCAGTGCTTCTCTGCTATTCATTGGGTTTTCAATGGTGGATTGATTTTTGGGAGTGGGTCGCCAGATTCATCTCCCATCAGTGGTTTTTAATCTGTTCAAATATTTGCACAACCATCCCAACAATTTTAGAAAGTTTTTATTTTCCAACAAAAAAAAAACCTTATACCCATTACTATTCACTCCTTATTCCCCCAAATAGCCCACCGTGTCCTCCCTGGACAATGATTAATCTACTTTATGTTTCTCTTAACTTGTCTATTCTGGACATTTCACATAAATGGGATCATATAATATGTGGCCTTTGTGTCTATCTTTTTTCATTTAGCATACTTGTAATATTAACCTATATTGTAGGATATATCAATATTTCATTCTCTTTTGTGATTGAATAGTATTTCTATGTGGACAGATCACATCTTACTAGTACATTAGTTAGTGCACATTTGGTCTGTTTCCTTTTTTCCACTACGATGAATAATGTTATGAACATGTGTATGAGTTTTTGTGTGGCAAGATTTTCCCTGATCTTGAGTAGATACGTAGTAGCAGAAGTAGTATATGTCTTAAGAATAAAAGCCTCTCTTTAAGGATGGCAGAGCAAGAAGCCAAAGGGATGTGATACTGATGATATTTTTTAGGTCCCAGAGTTCCCCTGGACTTCCTACCTCTGGATTTCCTATTATATGAGGGGAAAAAAATCCCTTTCAGATCTAAAGAATATCTGAAAACTTTTCTCTTATGTGCTGCTGAAGAGGATCCTTACTGTTGCCAAGATTAAATAGTTGTTGTCAAGCACAGCACGTCACATCTGGTGCAGAGGTAAAAGTCATCCTCACTCCCAGGAAGCTTGCTCTGACTATTCCACCTCATACTCAGAACTTTCTCTTCAGAACACTATCAGCACTAAGTGCCATGTCTATTCTTTGCTCTTTTGTATGCTACTTTTGTATTCTTGGCTTACTTGTAAACTCCTTGAGGGCAAAATAACATTTATGTCATTTTATTGTGCCTCTGGAGTACCTAGTTGAGTGATGGGATATAGCACCTCTTAGGAAATGCTTTGACTTGATTCTATTTTAAGTAAAACTCTTTTTTTTAAGTAAAGATCCTAATCTCTGGAAATGACACTTATCAACACTTGGAAAAGGACAAATGCCCTACAGGACCAAACCAGTACATCTAGGGTAGCAATTTCAAAATGCTGGCCTCTTGTCTGCTAAAAACTGAGCCCAATTGTTTCAATGCCCATTAGCAGTTGACCACATGTGCCTGGTTGCTACTAGTGACTCAACCAACAAACTTTTATTTTTCAGGGGATTAGGGTTTAGTGCAATTGGTGGAGTGCTGCTCTGCACACTCTGAGGCCCTGGGTTTGATACTGCAAATACAGGAGAAGGACATGTAGAACCACTCCACAGCAATCCCAATACAAGCAGCCATTGAAAACACTGTGAGAGTTGGTGTGAGTCAGACCTAACAACAACAACGACAAAGATTAATTAGTAATAACATTAATAAGAAAGATTGGTTAACAAAGATGATAGTTAATATCTCTTACACATTCAGCATGTATTAATGCATGAAGAGAAAAAATGGGATAAATTTGAATAATAAAAAATAGATTATGGAATAGATTATGGAAATAGATTATGGAAAAAAGTAGATTATGGAAGAGGATGGCACTGTTCTGGATCTTGAGTGTGGCAATGGTCATCTGATTGTATGCACTTGTTAAAACTCATGTTGTTGTTGTTAGGTGCTGTTGAGTAGTATCCAACTTATATTGACCCTTGTAGGGTTTTCAATGGCTGGTTGTTTCGGGATTGCCTTGAGAGTGGATTGCCAGGTCCTTCTACCATTTTTGTGGTGCTGGGAATCAAACTCGGGACCTCAGAGACTGCAGAGTATCACTCTACCAACTGAGCTAAATCCCAGCCCGTTAAAACTCATAGCTTAACTAACAAGGAGAATTTTACTTTGTAGAAAATATACCTCAGTAGAGCAGACATCATCCTCCCCAAACAAGAATATAACAAAATTAAAACAGCTCACAAATTTAGGGAAAAAAAATGAATAACAAAATTTTGGAGCATTTAAAAAATTGAATTACAAATAAAAACCAAATAGGGCATTTTGAAACTATTAAGTAGCCCATAACCCATAAGTTTTTTTAAAAAGAAAATGTTGAAATTGAATGCATGCTATAAGAGCAGTTATTGTTTAGTGGAATTTATTTTAATTATACATATGTAATTAGACATATATAGGATATGCTCTTTGAGTACGTATGTGTGCGTCAGACTATAGTATAAATGTTCCAGTGTCTCACTTTTCCCAGGAATTTCTTGATTTTGACACAAAACATCCCACCTTCTGGGTGACCCTTCATTTCTATTCAAACCAGAACAGTTAGTCACTATAAAATTTACTGAGAACAGTTGTAAGTTTTTGTTTTTGTTATTGTTGTTTTCAAAGAATGTAAAGTACGGATCAAGAAATTACAAGAAATTATCTTGATATTTCTGTTTCTGCATTAGGACAAATAAGTATATCAAATGTTAAAAATGCTTTTATGGGAATTTATTTCTCCATTTGTGTTCATCAGTTTATATGCTAAATGTTTATAAGTTCATTCTCTCTATGTGACCAAAGCATTGGGGTGCATTGGGAATGCGTCACAATTATTGAATGCTTTGACTTAACATGTAGTAAATACTCCATATACACCTGCTCTGTGTGTAGAGATTGGTCAATATAACTAAGATATAAACCTCGTGCCTGCAGCGGTAGCCCTGTGGCATCCAATCCCATCAGATCTCGGAAGCTAAGCAGGGTCAGGCCTGGTTAGTACCTGGATGGGAGACCGCCTGGGAACACCAGAAGCTGTAGGCTTGGGAGAAGGACCTGGCAACCCCCTCCCAAAAATCAATCTGCCATTGAAAACCCTATGAACAGCAGAGAAGCACTGTTTCCCCTGTTGTACAGAGGGTCTCTATGAGTCGGATACCGACTCGACGGCACCTAACAACAACAACAACATAAACCTCATGGGTATTTGACTATAGAGATCACAAACTGTCCATTGTATAGTGTGGAATAATGCTGGAAAGAGGAAAAAGCTAATCTTGCATTGACTTAGAGGCAAAATAAAGGTTTCAGTTCTTTTCTTTATTTATAAATGTTGGTGGGGTATAGAGTAATAAGAATTTTGCTATATCCATTACATCACATTACACATTCATCAACTTGCATAGTTTTCAGAACTATATTTCCTATGTGGTCATATATTTACAACATATATTTTGATATTTTCTTCTCCCTTTTTCCCATCTACTTTATTTCCCCACCTTTTCCCCCTCCCACAACCTCTGCTCGTACTCACTAATCCCTTCCCCTGTTCTTTCAACTTTGCTTATATTATCCCTTATTAGGTATGTATGATTGTTCATCGATACACACACATGCACACACACACACATACACACATACACATACTATAGGTTTTTTATTTCTTGCTGTAGTTAGATTTAGCTCCCACATATGAGTGAGAACATAAGGCATTTCACTTTTCATGACTGGGCTAGATCCCTTACAGTGATGTTCTCCAGTTCTATCCATTTTGCTACAAATGGCATTATTTCATCCTACTTTATTGTTGAGTAATATTCCATTGTGTATGTATACTACAAGTTTTTAAGCCACTCCACTTGGTTGATTCCATTCCCTTGCAATTATGAAGAGAGCTGCATTAAATATGGAAGTACAAGTGTCTCTGTGGTATGATGACTTATCTTCCTTTGGGTATATTCCTAGGAGTGGTATAGCTAGATCAGATGGCAATTCTATTGTTAGTTTCCAAAGGGACCTCCATATTGATTTCCAAAGTGGTTGAACTTTACAGTCCCACCAGCAGTGTAAAAGGATTCCTTTTTCTCCACATCCTTGCCAGAATTTGTTATTATTTATTTTGTTAATTTTGACCATTCTTACCAGAGTGAGATTGAATCTTGGTGTTGTTTTGACTTGCATTTCCCTAATGGTTGGGGATAGTGAACATTTTTTCATGTGTTTATTGGCCATTTATACTTTTTCATTTTAGAACTGTCTATTCAGTTCCATTGCCCATTTATTTGTTGGGTTGTTTCTTAGTGTTTGATTTTTTAGGTTGTTTGTATATTTTGGAAATTAGTGCTTGGTCAGATGTGTAGGATGCGAAGAGTTTCTCCCATTCTTTGGGCTCTTCCTTTACTCCATTATTTCCTTTGCTATACAGCTTTTTAGTGTCATGTAATCCCATTTGTCAATTCTTGGCTCAGTTTCTTGGACAACTGGAGTCTTGTTGAGGAAATACTTCCCTATGCCTATGTATTGAAGTGTAGTCCCCAACTTTTCTGCTAGTTGCTTTAAGATTGCCAGTTTAATGTTGAGGTCTCTGATCTATTTAGAGTTGACTGTTATACAGATTGAGAAATATATGTCTATTTTCAGTCTTCTGCACATGGATATCCTGTTTTCCCAGCACCATTTTTTGAAGAGGCTATCCTTTCTTCATTGCATACCCTTAAACCCATCATCAAAAATCAGTTGGCTATAGTGATGTGGGTGTATCTCTGGGTTTTTAATTCTGTTCCACTGATCTTCAAGCCTATTTTTATGGAAATACCAAACTGTCTTTGCTGCCATTGCCTTATATTCTAGTTTGAAGTCAGGTATTGTAATTCCTCCTGCACTGTTTTTGCTACTAAGAATTGTTTTGGCTATACATGATCTTTTGTACTTCCATATGAATTTTAGGACTGTTTTTTTCTATTTCTGCAAATTTTGCTACTGGGATTTTTTATGGGGACTGCATTAAATGTGAAAATTGTTTTTGGTACTATAGGCATTTTCACAATGTTAATTCTCCTGATCCATGAGCAAGGGAGGTCCTTCCATCTTCTGTTATTCTCTGCTATTTCTTTCTTTAATGTTTAGATGTTTTCCTTGTAGAATTCTTTAGAGTCTTTAGTTAGTTTGACTCCTAGATATTTGATTTTTTGGTGTGCTCTTATGAATGGGATTGTTTTTTTGATTCCTTTTTCTTTCTATTCACTATTGGTGTAAAGGAAACCTATTGATTTTTTAGTGTTAAGTTAGTACTCTGCTACTTTGATGAAAGAGTTAATTAGCTCAAAGTGTTTTCTAGTGGAATTTTGGCGGTCCATTATATAAATATGAGGGGGCCCTCATATTGAGGGCCCCAAAACCCATGGGGGTCCATTATATAAAGTTGTAAATATGTCATCTGTGAGTAAGGACCACGTCTTCTCTGCATCTCTGAGGGCCTGGGTTGGATCCCCAGTCCCATAAAAGATGGGTGAAGGACATTACAGACCACTCTAGAAACAATCCTGAAATCATCAGCCATCAAAACTCCTGTGAGGGTTGTGATGAGTGGAACCTGACTTTGACAGTACCTAACAACAACAACAGATTCCCTATCTGTAATCTTTTAATTTATTTCTATTGCCTGATTGCTCTGGATAGGACTTCATTCACAATATTGAATAAAAGTAGAGGGTGGACATCTTTGTCTTGTTCCTGATCTTAGAGGGAATGGCTTAATCTTTTCCCCATTTAATATGATATTGGCTGTAGGTTTGGCATAAATTGCCTTGTGATGTTGTGATAAGTTCCTACTATGCCAAGTTTCTTCAGTATTTTTATCACGAAAGGGGTTTACCTTGTAAAGGCCTTCTCAGCATCCAATTAACCTATTCATGTGATTTCTGTCTACACATCTCTCAATATGCTGGGTTACATTAAATGATTTTCATATGTTAAACTAGCCTTGTATCTGCGAAATGAAGCATACCTGATTATGGTATATGATCTTTTTATGTGTTGCTGAATTCGCTTTGCCAGAATTCTATGGAGGATTTTTGCATCAATGTTCATCAGGGGATTTAGTCTATAGTTCTCTCTTTGAAGAGTTCTTATCTGGTTTTGATATTATTGTGATACTGGCTTCATAGAATTAGTTTGGAAGTATACCTTCCCTTTTCTATTTTATGAAATAATTTGAACAGAATAGGTATTATTTCTTCTTTGAATCTTTGATAGAACCTGTTGGGACCTGGAATTTACTTTCTTCAGAGGTTTTTTGTTTTGTTTTGTTTTATTTTGCTTATTGTTATTATACTGTAATTGGTGATTCAAGTTGGTCTCATTAATTTACTTGTGTCCTCTGGGCTTAATTTTGGTAACTCATACATGTTAAGGAATTTATCCATTTCTTTTGCACTTTCATTTTTTGGTGAGTACAATTTCTCAAAGTACTCTCTGATGATTTCCCAGATTTCATAGTTATCCATCATTATTTCTCCATTGTTGTCTTTGATTCTTCAAATTTTGGACTTTTCTCCCTTTCTTTTGGTGAGCCCAGGTAAGAGAGTGCCAATTTTGTTTATCTTTTCATTCTTTGTATTTTCATTTTAAAAAAATTTTTCTAATTGTCTAATTTCTGCCTTGATCTTGATAATTTCTCTCTGTGTATCCCATTGGGGTATGCTTGTTGTGGCCATCTAGTGCCTTAAAGTGTGTTATTAAGTTATTTAACTGGGCTTTCCCTAACTTATTCATGAAGATGCTCATGGCTAAGAACTCCCCCCTTAGAATTGCCTTTGCTGCACCCCATAAATTTTCGTAAGGTGTGTTTTCATTGTTATTTGATTTTATTATTCAGAAGTGTGTTATTCAATCTCCATGAATTTGTAACATTTTTGAAATTTTTCTTGCTTTTGAGTTATAGTTTTATCCCATTATGATCTGATAAGGTACAGGGGATGCTTTAAAATATTTTGTATTTGTTGAGACCATTTTTTGTGGACAAAAATGTGGTCTTTCTTAGAAAAGTTTCTAAGTGTTGCTGAGAAGAATGTGTACTCCACATCTGACAGATTTACTATTTTGTAGACATCTGTAAGATCCAACTGGTCTATGGTGTTATTAATAAAACAAAAACAAAACAAAAACTAGCAGCCCTGAGCCATTTAACTCACCCTAATTAATTCAGACTATGATAATATCATCTAGTTCCTTAAGACTTCAGGCTTCTTTCTGGTTGTTGTCATATAGCTGTCCCACTCCTTCTGGTCCCACTGACTCATGAACTGTGTGGCTCCCAGCTACCAAGTCCCCCAGTGTAGCACCATCAGTAACTACCCCCTCATCAGTTTGTACATGTGCATGCACTTCCCCATTGGGACAGTCTTGGCAGGATCACCAGACCTGCTCACCAGTGCACCATCTACCTGAAGTTCACACATGGGCCAGTGTCCCTAACAGCTGTTGCTATCTGGTCATAAGCTCTTGAAAGATTATAGTAAAGTCCTTTCCCACATGTATTAGTCTCTATAGCTCAACTCCTTTGCATGGAAAGAGGTTCTCCCCACATGCTCCTTCCCCAGTGGGGTAATGGGGGGTATTGCTGGCACTGCTCCTTCCACAGAATCTCAGCATGAGGCTTTCAAAATCTCTTTGCAGCCAGCGCCGCTAAGGCCTCTTCTGTCAGTCCCCAATGCTTTCAGCCACCAAACAGGCCACAGCCCAGTCTTGGTCTGACTCATGATTCTAGGAGCACCAGCCACTTTTTTCCTTCCCAGACACTTTCATCCCCTGCCCTCATTTCTATTGTTTTAAGCTGTCCAATAACAAACAGAGGTAATTTGTTATGGCATCCCTAGAAAACTAATTGTCTCAGGATGCTTGAATTCAAAATAGTGCTGATGAATAATCTTCCCATAGATTGTTGTTGTTGGCAGGTGCAATTGAGTCAGACCCAACTCATAGTGATGTGACCCTCACAGGGTTTTCCATGGCTGATTGTTTCAAGATTGCTTCAGGAATGGGTTAGTACATCCTTTTCTCATTTTTGCAGTGCTGGGGATAAACCCTGGGTAATCAGAAATTGTGGAGCCGCACTCTACCTACTGAGCTAAGCCCCAGCCCCTTCTCATAGATAAGACAATTAATACAACAAAAGTTCTAAACATAGATTGTTTTTATATGACTGTGATTATAATAACAAGATTTTTGAAACTGGTTTTTCAATTTTAGACCTCCATTCTAAGTGATGGTCTTTATACTTCTTGGTCTTTCATTTGGCTTATCTAAATTTTGCAGTTGCTAGGTTTAAAGTGTTCAGTAGTTGCAGGTGGATACATAGATCTTCACTATCACTGGTTGTTGCAGTAGCAGAAGAAAGTAGCACGTTATTCCTCCTTGTTATTCCTAACTGCAAGGGGTGGGTGTGATCATGCTGTGTACCCTGCTTTCTTCACTTTCTCTTCACAACTGTTTAGGTAATTTTTCTCTTATAAAGATTTAAGACTTCTTGGATGGCAACCTGAGGAGACTGGCAAAATCTCCATATATGCACCATGAAAATCAGCTTTCACAGGTCCCAAAAAGAGAAAGGCTGGGTTTCAGATTTTATTCTAATATTTTGAGAAAAAAAGTCAAAGATTTCAAATGATCAGATTCACATTTTCTAGGTTCTTCATTTTCTTCATTTCAGATTGTTTAAAAGGAGGGATTGTTTAAAGGGAGGGATTGTTTAAAGTGAAGAGGGATTGTTTAATCCCTCTTCACTACCAGAAAGAAATGACATTTTATTCCCTAAAGAGATTTTGGCTGAGGGCTTGTGATGAGCAAGACTCTATTGGCCCCAGTGCTTTGTGGATGGGATCACAGTTATACTGCAGCTTCTTCACCTACAAGATAGGAATAATAATCCTATGATCCTTTTAGGATTCTTAAAAGAGTTAAATGGTATACTGTTTCTAAACCCTTTAGTGTCTAGAACATAATAAGAACTGTGTAAATGTTTCTTAAGTAAGTAAGAGTAAAGAATGTGAAAATTATGTGATAAGTACCCTGGATTTAGGTATGGCAGGGTGAAGAAGAGATTGATGGTTCAAATATATGAATCAAGAATAGCTCAATGGATTACCAAGGTACTGTGTCCCTTAGGGTGGCAGAATGATCTGTATATCTCTCAGTTTTCTGTGGCTGCTAACAAACTGAGCAGCTTAACAAGACAAATTTATTATCTCACAGTTTTAGTGGGACAGAAGATTAAGTATATCACAGCCAGATTCTCTGCTTGGATCTCACAGGCTAAAACCAAGGGGTCATCCAGAGCTATGATCTCATCTGAAGCACAAGGTCTTGGTCAAGCACACTTGCTTAGAAAGTTAAATTTCTTACAGTTATAGGAACTGAGGCCCTCAGCAACTAGCATTCCCTGTCACATAACCCTCTCCAAACATGGCAGTTTACATCTTCAAACTTCTCAGGAGAATTTTCTCTCATGCTTCAAACTTACCCCCTTAGGAAATGGCCAGTTCCTCTGAAGGACTTACCTGATTAGGTCAGACCCACTCAGTATAATCACCTTTGATCAACTAAAAACCAATTAATTTGGGACCTTAATGACACTGGCAAGACCTTTGCCTTTGTCATATAGTACAACTTAATCACAAGAGTGAAAGCCATCACATACACTATCATCCTACCCTCAAAGGACAGGAATTATACAAAGCAGGTCAAGCAGGGGACAAGAATCTTTGGGACTCCTTAGAATTCTGCCTACTGCAATTTGCTTTTCAACCCTTGCAGAGCATAACTGCAAGTTGCATAAAGATCTCTCTGGATGCAGTATGAAGGATTTACTGAGGGCTGATGGCCTGATTTCTGGATATATTTTGGAGAGGTAGGTAAAGCTTGGTGATAAGTAGAGTACAGCAAGATGAGAGAGAGGAAGGGTAAGAGATGCTATATTGTTACCTATCCCTATATAACAAATTGCTCTCAAAAAGGAGCAAACATTGTCTCATAGTTTTTATGAGTTAAGATTTTGTGTATAGGTCATTTGAATTGCAATCGAGGTGTATGTTGATTTGGCTTGAGCTGATGGATCTATTTCTAAAATGGTGAACTCACATAGTTATTGGCAGGAGACCTCATATTTCCCCATCCACAGGTCTCTTAGTAGGGCTGCTTGTGTGTCCTTATAGCTTGGCATCTGGCTTTCTCTGGAATGAGTAAAACAGAAATTTGGAAGAGAAAGAGCAATTCAAATGCCATAGAGCCTTTTATGAGCTAGGCCCTAAGTCACGCCATCACATTTACCATATTCTACACAATAGGAATGATTCATTAAGTCCATCTCACACTCAAGGGGATGGGAGTTAGGTTCATCACTTGAAGAGAGATTTGCCAAAGAATTGTGGATATATTTAAAAATCACTCCAGGTGGTTTTCTGGATTCAAGTGTGCATAGTGATAATTCTTGCATGTCTAGACCCATTTTGAACAAATAAGCACTTTAAAAATGTTTGTGAAGATTATGGTCATAATAACTGAATATCAAGGGATTTTCATGAGAATTTGGAGAACTAAATCTATATGCCTGAAGTGGCCAAGAGAGATTTAAATTTGAGCTAGGCTCTAAATGATGAGTAGATTCAGTAGGGAGATACACAATGGTAAGCCAAGTAGGACACACAGCACAAGCCAGATCATGGAGACATATCACAGAATTAATACATGGAAGCTAAACGTTTGATTTGAAGGTAATAGGACAGAAATCAGCAAAAGTTAGGAGCCTTTGCATGAAGAAGCTTAAGTAATTTCAAGCTAAAGAGTTTGAAATTAATTCAGTAGCTGAGAATGTATTATGTTTTTATAGAGAAGAGAATTGTTGACAACACTTTGACATGGCACAAGCTTGGCACAGCCTAGCAATGTTTCCAGAGTTGATTGTGTTCCAGATGCAAGACTTGTTCCTCAAACTTAGTGACACCAAGGAACCTAAGTATTTTGTGCACTGAAGGGACTGATTGTGAATCAAATTATTCATCAGGTTTGGAAGGATTTATTGAGGAATCCTGAAGGAAAAATCTCCTGTCACCAAAACAAGATTTAAACTGCTTAAGTGCACATAAGTCAAGCAGAAATTATGGTAATTGGACTTAAACCTGCTTCCCTCTCTGCATACTGTAAATAAAAAAAGACAGTTTAAACAAAGGAACAAGATGTAAATACAAGAGTGAGATCAAAGCAAATCTGGAATTTAATTCTACACAGAGAAAACAAAATCCAAGATATATAGCTAGCACTTTGTAATGCATTTTCCAGCACTAAAAACTGGCAGCCTAAAATATGATTTGCTCAACATGTCTATATAGAGTTTGCAAAACAATTTAGAATTCACCCTTTTTTGGTGTTTCCCAATTATCTTGCATTTAATGAAGTCATTTACTAATTCTTCACTGAAATATGCACAGTGACTAGCTTATTTGCATACAAATGAATTACCCACATTTCTGAACTTTTCTTTATCACTTGAACCACCCATACTTATGGTGTGTACATGTTATTTTCTTTCTTTTCTTTCTTTCTTTTTTATATTATGGTACTGGGGAGTTTAACCCAGGGCCGTGCCCAATTATGCAGATGGCCTCTGGTCTTGAAATTGTGACCTTTCTGCCTCCACTTCCTGAGTCCCTGGGATTACAGGCATGAGCCATGATGCCGGGCTTTGCACGTGTTATTTTCTTTAGTAATAATGTAATTCATTTTGTGAGCTGATGAACTAAATTAATGAACATTTTTGGGCATAGGGTTAGATTGGTGACATAAAATTGCTTATGGGATTACTCAGCTTTATAAATTTATTCTAACAAAGAATAACTTGAAAGTAGTGTTTTCAAGTAGATAGAGCTAAGAGCAAAGAGTTTTTGAGTAAGGAAGCAGGAATATGCTGAAGATTTAGGAGATACTAATAGACATGCGGAGTAGGGAAATGGGTTGTGAAAAATTAGACAATTACAAGGAAGCTAAGATAAACATTACTCATTTATCATTTTTATTCAAGACAGTGATGGATGTGAAGAATTAATATTTGCCAACTTACCTCATAGATGAGCCCTGGTCAGCCATTCCCAAATAGAAATTTCTCTTTCTAGCCTAAGTTCATACTTGCACATCATTCTTTTATAATGCAAGTGGTATTGTTCTCAATGGAGTGAAAATTGCTCCTTGATGACACAAATGTCTTGTTTTAGTATAGATACAGCACATATACATATAGTCACCAAACAGATATACAGTATACTTGCTATATTAGAATTACATGGAGGGGTTTATTAGGTAAAAGATACCTGATGTATATGTAAATGGATGGGAGGGGAGAATCATAATAAAATATGTTAGCAAATATGGTTTTGTGTCACACTTTCCTAAATCTTTTGTAAGAGTCCACTACAGTTTTAAGTTCCTTGAGCATAAGCATTTTTTCTGTTTTTGTTTTTCTTCATTGTTTTATCTTCAGTGCATGGAAACCTACACAGTAGACACCCAATGATTATTTGATAAATGAATCCTTTCTCTTTGCAGCTGAGACAGAGTGATAGTGATTGTGCTCTAACATCCATTCCTCTTATGATCCAAAGAACAATCTAAGACTTGGATGAGTTGCTCATTGTTCCACTCCTTACCTGTGTCCCCAGCCCCATTTCATACCTGCATCTCTCTTAAGTGGCTTTGGTTCCCTCAGCCTGGCAACTTTCAGGTTTTCTCTGACCCGTTTTGAAACAGGAGCTTTAAATGTAATATACTTTCTACTCTAAATCTCCTGTCCTGCAGCCTCGTCAACTCCAACTCATCTTTCATTCTCATCCCCTGAACAACTCACAGGTATCTGTAACTCTCTGTCTTTCTTTTCCATAGGATTAAACACAGGGACAATATAGCATGCTCATTTAAGATATATCAATAATGCCTGTTTTCTAACTCAAGAGTAAACTACATCATGTCTGTTTGGGCTCATTATTTTATCCTCTACAAACAGGGAATTCTTCCTAGTATTGTACTATCTCCAAATAACAAAACTATTTAATTCTGAAAATTCCAGGATTCAATGGATGCAAATGTCTCAGGGGTATAATCAATATAAAATGAGAACCATACTAACTGAAGCAGTTATTTTTCACCAATTAGTCCCAGAAGAGCCACTTGGAATGAGAATGCATCAACCAGTGGGTAGTACCCAAGACATTACCCCATGCCCAACACTGTACAAGGGCCTAATCGTCATTTTAGAATCTGTAGACACTAGGCACACATACTGGAATATGACCATTTGGCATTTGCTGTAAAGTGAAATTAGGCTTAAGAGAGAACTGTCTGAGACTTGAACTTTTGAAAAGGGGTATCCAGATCTAGAAAGCCTGTGACTGTACCACTGTGATGTCTGATCCCATCAGATCTCAGAAGCTAAGCAGGGTCTGGTCTGGTTAGTACTTGTACAGGAGAACACCAGGAAACACCAGGTGTTGTAGGCTTGGGAGAAGGATCTAGCAACCCACTCCCCAAAAAACAATCAGTTATTAAAAACCCTGTGAATAGCAGAGAAGCAGTAACAATACTGTTTTGCCTATTATATATAGGGTCACTATGTGTTGGACACCACCTTGGTGGCACCTAACAATAAAAATAACATATCTAGAAAAGTCATATGGGGAAAGTTAGAGCAAAATACACTCTTTTGCTGAACAGTTTTTGACTGAAACACACATTATTTAATCTCTATTAATTCTGTGAGGTTGTGTTGTTGTTAGGTGCCATCAAGTCTTGTCTGACTCAGCTACCCTCATAGGATTTTCAATGGCTGATTGTTTCAGGATTGCCTTGGAAGTGGATTGCCGCATCCTCCCATTTTTGCAGTACTGGGAATCAAACCAGGGACCTCAGAGACAGCAGAGCATTGCTCTACCAACTGAGCTAAATCCCAGCCCAATTCTGTGAGGTAGATATTATTTATTATTATCTCCACTTTAAAAATGAAGGACCTTTGTTTCAAAGTAGTGCTATTACACAGTTATGCTCTGTGTAGCTAGAAGAATATGTTTTAGGTATTGCTATAGTCTGACTGTTTGGGTTACCCTCAAAGTCTTATGTCAGAACCTAACCACTAGTATGAGAGTGGTACTAGGTAGGGGAGCCTTTGGGAAGGGATTAGATCATGAGAGCAGAACCCTCAAGAATGGGATTAGTGCTCTTTTAAAAGGTCCACAGAGCTGCCTTGAGCCCTCCACCATGTAAACTCAGAAGATGCAATCTATAAAAAGAAAGTGGGTGCTTTGTAAGCCCTACATCTGAGGACTCCATGATTTTGGACTCCCAGCCTCCAGAACTGTGAGAAATAAATTTCTATGCTTTATAAGCTACCTGGTTTATAATATTTTGTAATAGAACCTCCAGTGGACTAAAACAGGTAGCATCCATAGCTAAATTAATCAATAAATAAACCAAAATGACATATTTACTTTTCTATAATGACCAATGTGAGAGACAAAATTTTTAGAAAGGCTCAGCAAATGTTTTCTGAAAAGATCTGAATAGTGAATGTGGTAAGCTTTGCCATCCCTGTGGTAGCTTGCACAACGGTCAACTCTTTTTTCTAACTCAAAAACTACTAAAAACAAATTCCAAACCAATGAATGTAGCTAAGTTGACATAAAATTATTTATAGACACCAGTTTTGAATTTCACGTGGTTTTTACATGTCATGAAATATTCTTCCTTTTATTTTTCCATTCACTTAAAAATTAAACAGTCACGTTTAGCTCATAAACTATAGCAAGATAAGCAGTGGTATAGTTTTGACCCATGGACCAAGTTTGTTTACCCAGGTTTTGTAAAGTAATTACAGTATTAGTAGTTATAACTAATACTGGTTGACCCTGTACTATGTTCTAAGTACTAAGCACTATAGTACCTAAAAGAGTTTAGTATTCACATTTCTTATCAGATGTTATTACTAGTTCTCCTGCTTGCTCAAGATCACATCGATAATGCAAGATGGAAGCATCAGGATATAAACCCAGGATTTTATATTCCAAATTCTAAGCTTATAACATATTTATGAATGAAATCTTATTCATTTAAGTTATAAATATGAATGGATATGAATTCATGTAGCACCCAGTACATAGAAAAAGAGTTTGAAAAATAGTAATTCCATAGTTGTGAGAGCAGAAGACAAAACTGAATCTTAACTTAGATCTTGACAGCATTAAGAAGCCTCTTTATTCATGTGTTAGGTAGGAGGTAATGGATGGGTAGGGACTAGCATAAACAAAGTGAGAAATAGATATTTCTTACCTTTCTACAGAGGTTGACTATCTTATATATGATCTTGTTTGTATTCATAGAATGTCTGGCACTTCAAGGCATATGCTTACTACTTTAATGATTTTGAATGCTTGATGTTGTTTTCTTAGTTTTGATGAAAGTGTCACGATAATGTTGGGAGAAGGGCCTGGCAATCCACTCCCAAGGCAATCCCGAAGCACTCAGCCATTGAAAACCCTATGAGGGTCGCTATGAGTCGGATACCGACTCGATGGCACCTAACAACAACAACAACAAATCATGATAATGTAAGCTATTGATGAGTCAGACCCAACTCTACTGCACCTAACAACAACAACGATTAACATTGGGAGAAATTGGGTGAGAGGATTATGGGTCCTCTATTATTTTTTCCCAACTCGACAGCACCTAACAAGAACAATTATTTTTTGCATCTTTCTCTGAATCTAAAATTATTACAAAGCAAGATGTTTATTATAAAAATGCTTTGATAGCCAGTTATTTTTCCAATGCAATATTGCACAGCCTACCAGTTCAAACTATCTCCCAACCCAAGCAATTTCTTATTTTCTCTGTATGTGTACTGGGTTTAGTTTGAGGATCTGACTTTCCCACAGCCAGCTCTAGTTCATTTCCAGAGGTGGAAGCTTTGGAGTGCTTTAGGAATGAACATCCAAGATGTAATACTCCATCTGCTCCTGCTGTCACTCCAAAACTTTTTGACACCAGATCCATGGCATGCAGGCTTTTTTGATGTTGGATCAATAATATAAACAGCAATTTTGAGTGACAGCTTAATCAAGTTAAAACTCCAACAACTGTACTTCAGAGGCACAGAAACATATGCTGGAGATCTACTGAGAATCAAAGGATGAACCTGAAAGAACTTAATATCATAAAAGAGGCTTCCTAGAGGCCTTCTGTCCAAAGGGTTTCTTTTCCATTAGAGAAGAAGATCGATGACAAATCAGCAAAAGGAAAGCCTTTCTCTTTGAGCCAGGAGGGCAATGCCAAGGAGATATTAGGATACAGCTTTGAAATTATCTCCTTCCACTGCATCCATCATAATTCCTTTGGCACCATAAATAGACTTAGTTGATCATTATTATTTAACCGTATCCAAAATATACTTAACTATTTGATAGCATTTCAATGCCCATTGTAAAGGAAATCCATTGTCTGGAGATTCCTTCATACATGTAAACAAAGTAATAAATAAACTATATTTCATTTACTGTAATATGCACATATTTCTGACATGTCAATTTTTCTGAAATCTGGATATATCTGAAAATCAACAGTTTCTTAAAATTGCTGTCTACTTGGATTAATCTTTTTGCTTTTTATTTTCAATAAAGATTTTCACTGGTTGCTGTCAGTTAGCCAGGGGCATTACTCAGCTGAGGTCACTGTAAATTAAGCTTTTTGAATTCCAGTGATAGTCTGCAGTCACAATTTAAATTTATGTAGATATGTGTTTCATGAAAAAAAAAGGTGGGGATATTTTTATTTCTGACCTCCCTACTTGGTGTCACGTTTGCACCATATATGTGTCCATGGAAACCTTTTGTGCGTGGTGGGTATGTCTAGCTTATGCTTTCAAAAAGCATAGAGTCCTTGGGTATCATGGCATTAAACATCATTTTGCCACTAACTTCATCTAGATCAACTTTTGTTTTCTTGCTAACATATATGCAAAATAATGGTGCATCTTACAGTAAATATCTTCAGGGAAATACAAAAACCTGTCTACTGTAGGTGCTTATATTTACTAACAACTATGGTAACACTTCACGTACATTATAGCATCACATTTTCCTACCATGGCAGTATGAAGACTATTATTTGCTTTTCCTGAAGTTTGTCCTTGAGTGTGACACTGCTTTGTATGTGCATGTGTGTTTTCAATGTTATATGTGTGTGGTTGTTTCTTAAACACCAATTCATATTTAGATGGTTCCAACAGGAATTCACTCTTTGAGAGTAGAGACAGCCAGCTGTCTAGTGAGGAAGCTTTTACTTCACAAGCAACTACTCCAGGCATTTTCAATATCTATATCCCACTAAAAAACAAATGCTTCACTAATTAGCAGTTTCAGAAATGGTCTTTATTGATTGAATTAATGGCTTGTTAAATAGCATGACAAATGTTAGGAGTGTGCTCTCATTAATACTATAAAATTTCAATGTATGCAATAGCTAAAGTACAGAGATTCTCCCCTCTTACAGAACAGATATACGAGCCTTGTAGATCTTGCTATCTTGCTGGAGCTGGGATCTGAAATGATGTCTTTAAGCACACCTGTACCATTGGTGTTGACAATTTCAAAGGACCTGATGGCAATTATAAGGAAAGCAGTACCTTACCTGTGGAATGTTATTTTTACCAGTCTACCATGAATATTTTATGCAGGGTATAGTTGGACCAGCTGCCACATCATCCTTCAACACCATTGGTTCCTCTTCGTATGCAACCTCTTGGAATGGTTGGCCATCTACCAACTCTTTCTCGTATAATGATTCTGTGTATTCTTCCCATCTTCTTTTGATGTTTCCTGCATCATTTAATATTTTCCCTGTAGAATCTTTCACTACTGCCACCTGAGGCTTGAATTTTTTCTTTACTTACTTAAGCTTGAGAAACACAGAGTGTGTTCTTCCCTTTTGGATTTCTGTCTCCAGCTCCTTGCACATGTTATTATAATATTTGTTTTTGTCTTCTCGAGCTGCCTTCTGAAATCTTCTGTTTAGTTCCTTAGCTTCCTCATGTCTTCCTTTTGCTTTAGCTGCTCGATGTTCAAGGGCAAGGTCCAGTGTCTCTTTTGACATGCAATTTGGTCTTTTCTTTTTTTTCTTGTGTTTTAAAGAATTTCTTGCTTCCTTCTTGAATGATATCTTTTATGTCATGCCACAACTCTCCTGGTCTCCTATCATTTGTGTCTAGTGCATTAAACCTATTTTTGAGGTGGTCTCTGAACTCAGGTGGGATATACTCAAGGTCATACCGTGGCTCTCGTATACTTGTTCTAATTTTCTTCAGCTTCAGTTTGAACTTGCATATGAGAAGTTGATGGTCTGATCCACAGTCAGCACCTGGTCTTGTTTTGACATTTTGTGCAGAGCTTTTCCATTGTCTCTTTCCACATATGTAGTCAATTTGATTCCTATATGTTCCATCTGGTGAAGTCCATGTGTATAGTCTCTCTTTATGATGTTGAAAAAATGTATTTGCAATGAAAAGGTCATTGGTCTGACAATTCTATCATGAGATCTCCAGCTTCGTTTCTGTCTCCAAGACCATATTTTCCAATTACTGTGCCTTCTTCTTTGTTTCCAACCTTTGCATTCCAGTCACCAGTGATTATCAGTATGTCTTGATTGCATGTTTGATCTATTTTAGATTGCAGAAGCTGATAGAAGTCTTCCCTTTCTTCATTTGTGGCCTTAGTGGTGGGTGCATAAATTTGAATAATAGTCATATTAACTGGCCTTCCTCGTAGGTGTATGGATATTATTCTATCACTGACAACATTGTATTTCATGACAGATCTTGAAATGTCTTTTTGATGATGAATGCAACCCCATTTTTCTTTAGTTTATCATTCCCAGCATAGTAGACCATATGATTGTCTGACTCAAAATGGCCCATGCCGGTCCATTTGAGCTCACTGATGCCTAGAATGTCAATGTTTATGCGCTCCATTTCTCTTTTAACAATTTCTAATTTGCCTAGATTCATACTACGTACATTCCATGTTCCAATTATTAATGGATGTTTACAGTTGTTTCTCCTCATTTTGAATCATGCCACATCAAGCAAGTTGAGAACCCTGGGGCTTTACTCCATTTCCGTCATCATGGTAGACTCTACTTGGAGGAGGCAACTCTTCCCCAGTAGTCTTTTGAGTGCCTTCCAACCTGGGGGCCTCATTTTCCGGCACTATATCTGATAGTGTTTCTTTGCTATCCATAGGGTTTTCAATGGCTAGTTGTTTCGGGAGTGGCTCGCTAGGTCCTACTCCCTAGTCTGTCTTAGTCTGGAAGCTCATCTGAAAACCTGTCCACCATGGGTAACCTTGCTCATGTCTGAGATTACAGTGGCAGAGCTCTCAGCCTCATAGCAACACGCAAGCCCTCACAGTGAGGCAAACTGACAGATGTGTGGGGGCTCTGATGGTAAAATAATTAATTCAAGGACGCATATATAGCATAAGAAAAAGAGAAGGAGAATAGAAAGAGGGAAGAGAGTAAAACAAGAAAGGAAGAAAACAAAAAGAAAAAAAGAAAATAAAAAATCTCACGCATACACGCTCCCACCCACGTATAAAATCGCTTGTAGTCAGGTGCGATGGTATACACCTACAATCCCAGCAGCTTGGGTGGGGGGCAGAGGCAGGAGGATCAGAAGCCCAAGATCATAGGCAGTCTGCACAACCCAGCGAGACCCTGTCTCAAAAAGTAAAAAAAATGGGCTGGGGGTGCAGCTCTGCGGTCCAGCACCTATAAAGCGAATAGGCGCAAGACCCTGGTTTCAAGCCCCCATACAAAACAACAACAACAAACAAACAAACAAACAAAAAACAAAAACAAGAAACAAAAAACAAAATCAAAACAAAAACAAAAACAAAACCATGCATACACACTCACACGCACACATATAAAATACTTCTAGTCAGGTGTGGTGGTGCACTCCTGCACTGCAATACCAGCGGCTTGGGGGGCAGAGGCAGGAGGACCACAAGCCCGAGATCAGAGGCAGTTTGTACAACCCAGCAAGCCCCTGTCTCAAAAAATAAAAAAATACGGGCTGGGGGCGCAGCGTGGCGGTCCAGCACCTACAAAGCAAGCAGGCGCAAGACCCTGGATTCAAATCCCCACCAAAAAAAGAAAAAAAAAGCCCTTGTTTATTCTTGCAGGTGCACTGTGGGCACCCAGTTCTAGGTCCACTGGGTGAAGTTGATATTGCAGGAAGCAGTGCTCCCTCTAGCGAAACACAAGGCTCCAGGAATTGATGGGATACCAATAGAGATGTTTCAACAAACAGATGCAGCACTGGAGGTGTTAACATGTTTATGCCAACAGATTTGGAAAACAGCACCTTGGCCAACTGACTGGAAGAGATCCATATTTGTGCCTATTCCCAAAAAAGGGGATCCGACTGAATGTGCAAACTATCGGACAATATCATTAATATCGCACACCAGCAAAATTCTACTAAAGATCATTCAGAAGGGACTGCAGCAGTATTTAGACAGGGAATTATGGGAAAATCAAGCAGGATTCAGAAGAGGGCAGGGAACTAGGGACATCATTGCTGATGTCGGATATTAGCTGAAAGCAGAGAATATCAGAAAGATGTCTATCTATGTTTATTGACTACACAAAAACATTTGATTGTGTGGATCATAACAAATTATGGATAACACTTCGGAAAATGGGAATACCAGAACACCTAATTGTGCTCATGTGAAATCTGTACATGAACGAGGAGGCAGTTGTTCGAATAGAACAAGGAAACACTGAGTGGTTTAAAGTTGAGAAAGGTGTGCGTCATGGCTGTATACTTTCACCCTATCTCTTGAATTTATACACTGAGCAAATAATCTGAGAAGCTGGACTTTATGAGGAAGAACGTGGCATCAAGATTGGAGGAAGATTCATTAACAACCTGCGTTATGCAGATGACACCACTCTGCTTGCTGAAAGTGAAGAAGATTTAAAACATTTACTGATAAAGATCAAAGATCGTAGCCTTCAATATGGATTACAACTAAACATCAACAAAACAAAAATCCTTATGACTGGGTCAGCACGCAACTTCACAATAAATGGAGAAAAGATTGAGGTTGTCCAAGATTTTGCTTTGCTGGCTCTATAATCAACACCCATGGAAGCAGCAGTCAAGAAATCAAAAGAGGCATTGCTCTAGGAAAAGCTGTGGCAAATGATCTCTTTAGAGTATTGAAAAGCAAAGATGTCACATTGAAGATGAAGGTACGTCTGACTCATGACATGGTATTTTCAGTGGCATCATATGGTTCTGAAAGCTGGACATTGAACAAGAGAGACAGAAAAAGAATTGATGCTTTTGAATTGTGGTGCTGGAGATGTCTATTGAATATACCATGGACTTCTAAAAGAACCAACAAATCTATCCTGGAAGAAGTGCAACCAGAGTGCTCCTTGGAAGCAAGAATGGCCAGACTGCATCTTATATATTTTGGACATGTAGTCATGAGAGATCAATCCCTGAAGAAGGACATCATGTTTGGGAGAGTGACAGGTCAACACAAAAGAGGAAAACCCTCCACCAGATGGATTGACACAGTGTCTACAATAATGGGTTTAAACACAAATAAGATCGTTTGCCTGGCGCAGAATCGGCAAGTGTTTTGATCTGCTGTACATAGGGTCGCTATGAGTCGGACTCGACTCGTCGGCACCTAACAACAACATGGTTGGACCATCTGAAGGGAGAGAAAGGAGGTCTTTAAGTTTACAGAATCATTACATGCTTCTCTTACTTGCAATGAGATGTTTAGTACACATTGGTATATGTACTAGAATTTCCCCTTTGCTTGCTTTATAAAGTAATAGTGAGACTGTGACCTTGTATAGGGCTTTCACATTTGATTTTATGGTTTACATATTGCTTATGGTCTTCAGGCAAGTAGAGCCATTGTAGATGCCAAATCCAGCCAAAATGTCCAAGAGTCCTGTTCCAGCCAGGACTTCCAGAAGCTCCAAGAGAGTGCCCATTACTGTTTTGCTTATTCAGAAAAAAGTGTATTTTCCCACTATACATACATAGAGATATAAGCTTGGTTGTGTTGAATTCCTTACTCTCAGCTGGCTTAAATTTCTTAGATGGCTATTTCTATCTAATAAAATTAACCTAAATATAATTAAGGGGAGAAGGACATGGCAATCCAATCCCAAGGCAATCCTGAAACAGTCAGCCATTGAAAACCGTATGAGGATTGCTATGAATCGGATATGACTTGATGGCACCCAATAACAACAATAAAAATAATTAGGCTTGTTGTGTTGTTGTTGTTAGGTGCTGTTGAGTCTGGCCGAACTCATCGAAATTCTATCTAAAACAGACAGAAACAATTCCCAGTTCTGTGCCAGGCACATGATCTTACTTATGTTTTAGCCCATTGTTGCAGACACTGTGCCAATCCATCTAGTTGAAGGTCTTTCTTTTATTGACCTACCACTCTCACAAAGATGATGTCCTTCTCCAGGGATTGGTCCCTCCTGGCAACATGTCCAAAATCCATCGGATGCCGTCTAGACATCGTTGTTTACATGAAGCACTCTGGTTGTACTTCTTCTAGGACATAGCTATTGGCTATCTTGGCAGTCCATGCATATTCAATATTCTTCTCCAGCACCATAATTCAAAAGCATGAATTCTTCTATTGTCTCCCTTATTCAATGTCTACCTTTTACAACTGTTATTATGTGACTGAAAATACCATAGCATGAGTCAGGCACACCTTCATCTTCAATGCTACATCTTTATTTTTCAACATTTTAAAGAGGTCCTTTGCAAGTTTTTCCCAATGCAATTTATCTTTTGATTTCTCGACGGCTACTTCAATAGATGTTGATTGTAGAACCAAATAAAGCAGAATCTTGGACATCTTCAACCTTTTCTTCATTTGTCATGAAGTTCTATACTGACCCAGTTGTAAGGATTTTTTTTTTTTTTTTAGTATTGGGGATTGAACCCAGTGCCTCACGCGTGCTTTGCAAGTGCTGGACCACTGAGCTGGACTCCCAGGCCCAGACTTTTTTTTTTTTTTTCGGTTTTTGAGACAGGGTCTCATTAAGTTATGCAGACTGCCTCTGGTGGTCTCGAACTTGCGATACTACTGCCTCCACCTCCCTAGCCACTGGGATTACAGGCCTGTGCCACTGAGCTGGCTAGTTGTAGGGATTTTTGTTTTCCTGATGTTGAGGTGGAATCCATACTGAAGACTGTGTTCTTTGATCTTCATCAGTAAATGTTTCAAATCCTTTTCACTTTCAGCAAGCAGAATTGTGTCATCTGCATAACACAGGTTGTTAATGAGTCGTCTTCTAATGATGATGCCATGTTCTTCTTTATAAAGTCCAGTTTCTTGGATGATTTGCTCAGCATAGAGATTGAAGAGGTATGATGAAAGTTTACAGCCCTGAGGCACACCTGTCCTGACTTTAAACCAGGCAGTGTTTCCTTGTTCTGATCAAAAGACTCCCTTCTAATCCATATTCAGATTTCTCATGAGTACAATTAAGTGCTCTGGTATTCCCATTCTTCACAATGTTATGCATAATTTATTATGATCTGCAGAGTCAAATGCCTTTACATAATCAAGAAAACATAATAGACATCTTTCTGGTATTCTATTTTTGGCTAATATCTTACATCATCGCTGATGGCCCTGCTTCCATACCCTCACTTGAATCTGGCTTGATTTTCTGTCAGTTCCCTGTCAATATCTTGCAATAACCTATAAACATTAATAATAAGTCTTATAGATAATGTGGTAGAAGGATACCCATATTTGCTTATTTTACAGAAAATGATTTTCCCAAGGTCATTTATATTTAAGTTCCACACCATGCCTATCTTTCCTGAATCTCAGCCTCTGGTCAGGCTTCTAATTGAGAAAGTGACATCAAACCATCATGAAGACTTTCAAGAGTGCAATAAGGTTTTGACATTTCTCAATTCTTCCATAGCCATTTTCTTATTAATATAGGTATATTTCACTTTGAATAGTAGTTGTACTACTGGAGGGATTTGTGTAAATCTAATTTTTATATTTGAGCCTGATTTTCTCACTGATTTATAATAGCAGTTCCAGAATTATATCTTTATCCCATATGTTCTCAAAAGATAGCCTAACTATGCTATGTCTCTATGGTACATATCTCATCTCTTTATTAAAGAGCTAGTGATCTTTAATCCCACATTCGAGTGAGTGATAGGAGACCTTCAAGAAACTGAAAAAATATATTATAAAATAAAGATACAAAGATCATGCCAATATTCCACGTTTTCCTTTTCCACCAACAATTAGGTATTCATGGTGGTTTAGCCAGTGAAGATGCAGATGATAAAGCACATGTTTACATATAATTCTAATCTTAAATATGGCAAAAGTCTTCAGAGACACAAGTATTGCATCAGACACATACTAAACAAAGAGTTTAGAGGTATAACCATCTGTAACTCCAGGTGTGTGACCTTCCATAGGTGCTGACTATAGAGAAGAACTTGATGGGATTGCAACATCATAGAATTAAAACTAAAAGAACAAATAGTCCAAGCCTTCCCAGATCAAGACTTTCTTCCTTAATATTTTTGACAAAAATGATGAATTTGGAGGAAGATGATGAACTTTGGGCAGACATTATGAAGACAGCAGAACTTTACATGTTAAAATGTTTTTGCTATAAACTGCCTTATGGTTACCCTCAAATTCATATACTGAAGCTCTAATTCAATGTGATGACATGTGGAACTGGGGCACTGGGTTCAACCACCAGCACCCCACAAAAATGGCTTTGGGTGGTAACTAGGTTAGATAAAGTGACGAATGTGGGCCCCTAATATTGGGATTAGTGTCCTTTTAATAAGGATACCACATATATATGCAATAAGGAAAACCTATAAGAGGACACGGCTGGGATTTAGCTTAGTTGGTAGAGCACTGCACTGCAGTCTCTGAGGTCCTGAGTTCAATTCCCAGCACCACAAAAATGGGAGAAAGGCCTGGCAATCCACTCCCAAGGCAATCCCGAAAACAGTCAGCCGTTGAAAACCCTATGAGGGTCACTATGAGTTGGATACCGACTCAACGGCACCTAACAACAACAACAATAAGAGGACACAGAAAATAGCTAGGTACAAGCCAGGAAAAGACCTTCATTAAGAACTCATTTGGCAGCAACCTAATCTTGGTTTTCTCAGGCTTTAGAAGTATGAAAAATAAATTTTTATCATTTAAGCCACATAGTATATGGTATTTTGTTATGGCACCCTGAGAAGACTAAAGGAGTTACATAAACAGAATCAGGGACATGGCTTGATTTATCATTCAGTGATATCTATAAAGTACAAACTGTGTGTTAAACACACAGATACTTGATAAGTATTGAGTAAAATGACTTTTTCAGCACTCATAATTTAATTATTTTATGGTTAATTTATACCAAAATTGGAAAAGCTGAGTAGCGTCTGGATCTTGATTGCCTGGGACTCAATTTGAGCTCTATTACACAATATAGCTTGTTGCTTCATTTGCAAAAAAGGCATTAAAATGGCATAAACCACATAGACTTGGGAGAATTAAAAAAATTAAAAACATACAAGGCACTTAGATAAATGGTATGAACACAGTAAGTATGTAATAGTGGGATTGTCTTCATCATCCTCAACATAACTATCATCATGGGCAAGTAAATGGAAGACATTTGTTGTTGTTAGGTGCCATCGAGTCAGTATCTGATTCATAGCGACCCTCACAGGGTTTTCAGTGGCTGAGTGCTTCGGGATTGCCTTGGGAGTGGATTGCCAGGCCCTTCTCCCATTTTTGCGGTGCTGGGAATCGAACTCGGGGCCTCAGACACTGCAGTGCAGCGCTTTACCCACTGAGCTAAATCCCAGCCCGGAAGACATTTAGAGGATGAATTTCACTCCTGGCTCCATTTTACTGTGATATGATGAAGTGTGATAAAAAAATACAGTGAATGTTTAAATTTAAAAAAATTATTACACTGAAAGATTGCCAAAATACTCCTCATGGTCTCGAACACACTGATCCTATCATTCTCGCACCTGTCTGAACCGGTTCTGGAGTTCTTTTTCATGAGTTGTCTTTAGTTGTACTATTATGGCTCCCTCGATGTCCTGAACTGATTCAAAATATTTACATTTCGTGGTCATGTTTGACTTTGGGGAAGAGCCAAAAGTCATGTCATGCCAGATCTGATAAATAAGGTGGATGAAGACACACTGTAATATTCTTACTTGACAGAAATTGCCATACCAGAAGCAATGCATGACACAGAGAATTGTCATGGTAGAAGATGAAACTAAAGTCACTCATGAAAAGAAGACTTCCAGAGCCACTTAAGAAAGTGGCAAGACTTCCAGAAGCCACTTCCAGAGCTCATGAAAGAAGACTTCCAGAGCCACTTCAGAAGGTGGCAAGAACAATAGGATAAGTTATTGTTAAGCCAGGAGGAGTATTTTTCGAGAGATTAAAGGTAATGCGTCTTTTACCGTCACAATTTTTAAAACTAAACGTGCACTGTAATTTTTTTATTGCACATCATGTATAGCTGTGGGCAAATAAGGGCCAAATTTTCACAACATATTCTCATCACTACCCAAGAAGGTCAGGGCTGGGTATATTCAATAGGCTCATATAAGAAAACCTTTGTTATTGCATTGGGATAACAGGAGAATAAAAGTTATCTCTAGACTTATTAAGAGATCATGTGAGCTTAGGTTCCACTGTATTTTTCCAAATGTCTATCTGCAACTTTTATTGATTTCAATAGGAAATATTTCAACCTATTTGTTGATGACAATTACAAAAAGAGAAAAATATTGAGTCTTTATTTTAGAAGCAGAGACTATATGAGTCAATGCCAACCCAAACAGGGTTCAACTCAGGCTCATGGCAAGGAAAGCAGTTAAGCTTCAGAACTTGTACTTGCTAAACACTCACAAGAAGTTCCTTAAGAAACAAATACTTATACACCCTGCCTCCACAGTACTATAAAGAAAATTTGCATTCATTGGTACTCTTTTAGTTAGGAAGTATGATGTTGTTGTTGTTGTTAGGTGCCATCGAGTCGGTATCCGACTCATAGCGACCCTCTGTGCAACAGGGGAAACACGATTGTCAGTGCTTCTCTGCTGTTCATAGGGTTTTCAATGGCAGATTGATTTTTGGGAGGGGGTTTCCAGGTCCTTCTCCCAAGCCTACAGCTTCTGGTGTTCCCAGGAGGTCTCCCATCCAGGCATTAACCAGGCCTGACCCTGCTTAGCTTCTGAGATCTGACGGGATCAGATGCCACAGGGCTACAGCTGCAGGCAGGAAGTATGATAGTTAATCTTTATTGTCAATGTGATTGGATTGAGTAGAACCTAGGAAATTAGTAAAACACACCTTGTGAGTGCCTATGAGGGCATTTCCAGAGAGGACTAAGTGGACAGGGCTAGACCTTTATGTGGATTGCACCATTCCATATGCTGGGTAGCAATGAAATAAAAGGGGAAAAGGGAAGGAACCCACTAGCGCAGACATTCTGTCTCTCTGCTTCCTGGCTCTCATGGTGTGAATTGGTCTGTTCTGCCACATTCTCCTTGCCATGATGGACTGAAACCTCCAAAACTATGATCCAAAATAAGTCTTTCCTTCCTTAACCCTTTGACTACCATCAGGACACATATATCAAAAGATTAGTGTGTACAAATTTGACAGAAAATCAAAAGAGTGTTGGAAAAGGGTATTTTACAAACCCATACATTCCAATAATTTTGCTCACTATGTTCTGTTCTGTTCATTTTAATGAAGAGTTTTTGGAAATAAAATACTTATCATATATTTTGATTTGAAATTAGTAGTCAAAAAGGATATTTTTTATCAGGTATTTGGTCACAACAATACAAAAGTAACTAACACAGGAAGTTATCCACATTTGATTTCACTTGAGCTCAAGCTTACCTTTGATTTTCAATAGGAAGAAAAAGTTTCCTGAATACATTAGAAAGACAATGTTTTAAGATACATATAACCTATGACAAAAGACCAACTATTTTAAGGATTCCAATTCATTAATTAGTTGATTGTAGGCAAAGGATTTCTATTTATAACTAGTTATCAAATAAATAGGGTCTATCATAGTTTTGCTTAGAAGGACTGGTTTATAATTAGTTAACATAAGTTTTTAAAATTAATATATTTAGATAAAATTTATGTTCTAGATATGATTTGGGCTCATGGGAGGACTTGGAAGCCCACTCCCAAAACAGTCAGCCACTGAAAATTCTATAAATAGCAGAGAGGCACTGACACAGTGCCAGGCACAGTGTCAGGGAGGGGTTCATTCCTTGCATATGGGGTTGCTATGGGTTGGACCCAACTTTACAACACATAGCAAACAACATTTGGGCTCACACAAATTCATATTAGTGAAGCTGATACTTAGCTCACACTTATTACACAATAGTAAATTAAAAAATATATATAACATTTGGTGCCGCCTCATATTTCTTCTAAAAATTTTGAGAATTCTCTAAAGTATCATTTATTATCAATATTTTCTTTTTCTGTTCATAATGAATTTTTAAATATGATTGTGAAAGGCATAGTTTAGCAAAAATTGGTTGATTTCTCATCAGTACTTATTTATAAATGCAATTCGTACATTTCTCATAGAAAAAAATTGACCATTACATGTTTATTTATGAAATCAAAATGACATGAAACATATCCAGCAATATTTTAATAGGGAAGAGGTGACTAGAATAAAATTTTAGTAAACTAACAGTTTGGAATATCACCTACCCACTAAAATAGCAATTAGAACTAAGTTGTAACATGAAAAGATGTTTTAGTGTGACAGAAGGTTAATAAACAATTATGTTGTTGCTGTTGTTGTTAAGTGCCCTTTAGTCAGTGTCCCACTCATAGTGACCCTCCATACAACAGGCAAAACAGTATTATTAGTGCCTCTCTACTATTCATGGGGTTTTCAATGGATGATTGCTTTTTGGGAGTGAGTTGCCAGGTCCTTCTCCCAAACCTATAGCACCTGGTATTCCCAGGCGGTCTCCCATCCAAGCACTAACCTGGCCTGACCCTGCTTACCTTCCAAGACATAATGGGATTGGATGCACCAGTGCTACGGCTGTAGGCAAACCAGTTATATCTATCCATAATGAAAGCTATGTAAATAATTTCTGTCTGTGGTCAAGGTCTAGCAGGGAATATTGAAAATCGACGTTGGAAATGGTGGGGTGCTGGATTTATTGTGAATATATTCCTTGGATTTGCTTTGAATGGTATTTATGTTTGAACTAAAAAGAGGGGAAAATAACGAGTTGAGTATGTACATTTGAATTAAGTTTTATATTAAAATCAAAGCTTTTTCTTCTCTTTTCTCTTTTTCTTTTTCTCATTCTGTCTTCCTCTCTTCTATTTCTTTCTTTATTTTTTCTTTCTTCTTTCTTGGGTACTACTTAACATTATATCCATAATCTATAGATATGTTTTGCCCATCAGGAGCTAAAATGAATAAATAGCTAACATTTCCCTAATATTTTCTATGCTTACTATGTGTAAGGCACTCTTCTAAGCACATTACATATATTTATTTAATTTTCACAATAACTTTATGAGGTATTATATTGTTGTTATTGTTGTTAGGTCCCTTCGAGTCATGTCTGACTCGTAGTGACTCTCATAGGGTTTTCAATGGATGATTGTTTGGGGGTTGCCTCAGGAGTGGATTGCCACATCCTTCTCTCATTTTTGTGGTGCTGGGAAGCAAACTCAGGACCTCAGAGACTGCAGAGCGGTGCTCTACTAACTGAGTTAAATCCCAGCCAAGTATTATATTACTTCCATTTAATAAGTGGAGGAAGCTAGAAGGACAATACAGGTCTTAGGCAATAAATTTAAGATTTAAAGTTAAGTAGTCTGGCTCCACAACTCTTGTGAGCAATACAGTATGCTATTTGTCAAGCTTGGTTTCAACTCATTGACTGAAGACCAGAGAGGGTCTTTAGGGAATTGTGCATTTCTTTGTCCAATCCACACACATTTATATGGCAGCTCCTAGAACCCATCTTTACAAAACATAAATCATTCTGGTAATTGGGCCTCAGGAGTATACTTAAAGCAATCTGATTTTCTTTCTGGAGAATGCAATGGAGATGGAGAGTTATCAGGTCCTCTCTGAGTTGCTGTGTTTTCTGGGTAGGAAAGGTCTGTGTGAGGTCTGTAAATAGTGTAGTTTGGGTTTTTGTTTGTTTTATTTTGGATGTTTTTTTATTTTGTTTTTGGGTTTTTCAATTGGTTTTGCTGTGAAGTTTTTGTTTTGTTTCATTTTGTTTTGTTGGTTCCAAGTAGTTGGAGATAGGTGAAACTGATCCGGCTGGAGTGTGAGATGAATTAAGTAAATGTACCTATAGGGTCAAAGTAAAATCAACCAACCAACTCAAACACAAAGAAACAAATAGTAGAAAAATAGAGATCCTCCTGACAACTTTGAAGTTCCTGCTTCAATTTTACTTTTGAGGTCTTGCTCCTAGGTTCATTGTACCATTCATGCATCCTTAAACTTTAGTCCCCTTTTTGCTTTAACTGATTTTACATTAACTGAAATAACTCTAATCATATTTAATGTTGGAAACAGCACCACAGCATTTCAAATAATATAATCTTCTGGGAATTTAATAACATATCATGCAAAATAGAAATAAGGACTGTGTTACATGAAATAAGTAATATACTCATGTGAGTATATGTACAAATGGTATAAAAGGACAACAATAAAGTCATGATCTCCATGGCCTTTACAAATTCTAAATGAATTGGTAAGGTTAGCTCACGGTTCTAGAAAACAGATATTGTTTTCCAAATTTCTGATTGTTTTTATGACATACAACCCAAAGCAAATAAATCCAAGATTTCCCTTATAACTAAGTAGACCTTATTCTTACCAATTTTAAAAAACAATTTGTTAAGAGCCATATGGAATGTAGCATGTTAGAGACTTGGAAATTCTAATATATTATACATCCTTTATTTTAAATTTGTCAATAGTACTCATTTTGTTGACCAAATTTTTGATTTAAAAATAATAATGATAAATGAAAGTATAATGTAAGCCCTGTGACTAAAGAAGTACATTCTAGGTTCTCCTTAAGTGCTTGTCTAAGTTAGAAAGCATGGAATTTATAATGCAAAAGTTATTCAGTTCAATCAGAATTAATTGTATAGCAGCTTTGGAGGCTGTAGTATAGGCAAATATAATCTAGAGAGCTTAGAAAATGTAAGAGAATTAACAATAGTAAATTTCAAAAAAATATATAACATTTGATGTTGCCTCATATTTCATCCAAAATGTTTTGGAATTCTCTAAAACATACTTAAGTCATTTATTTTATTATCAATATTTCCTTACATTTCTGTTCATAGCTATTTAATGTGATTATAAAAGGCACAATTTAATTAGCAAAAACTGGTTGATTTCTTGTCAACAGTTATTTATAAAGCAATTCCTACTCTCTCACAGAAAAAAGAAATTGACCACTACGTGTTTATTTATAAAAGCAAAATGAAATGAAACATATCCAGTGATATTTAAATAGGGAAATGGTGAATAGAATAAAATTTTAGTAAACCAATATTTTGGAATCTCACCTACCCACTGAAATAGCAATCAGAACTAATTTGTGACATGGATCATACAACTTTACATTTGGGAAGTTCCCAAACAACCATCAATCTACTTCCTCAACTACCAGTACAGACTCTTCTTCTATAGAATCTGGATAGGTGGTTGTGTTTAGTTTTCCATAGCTGCCCCCATTCTTTGCCTGGGCAGCTCAAAGTTTAGAAAGTTCATTGTTGAGCTTTCATCTATTTCTCACATAAATCCTCATTGTTGTTGTTGTTAGGTTCCTTCAAGTCAAGTCAGACTCATAAGCAACCCTCAAAGAGTTTTCAATGGCTGATTGTTTTGGAATTGCCACATCCTCCCATTTTTGCAGTGCTGGGGATTGAACCTGGGTCCTCAGTGCAGCGTGGCACTTTACCAATTGAGCTAAACCCTGTTCACCCTAAATTAGCTTTTTACTTCTATTCAAGAAATATTTGTATTTTGGATGTCTTCTATTTTAAAATTCCTTGTTTCTCTGACATGACTATATATGTGTTGTCACGGTCATTTCCAAAGAAGCAGTTAATGGTATAATGAGAAAAATCTGGGCCCAGATCAGCTGATGCAGCTTTATGCCATCTTGGCCCAGTTTTATAGGGTTCATGTGAGAAGTAGGTATGAGAATACAAAATATCAGCATAGCACCTCATGTATAGCTGATATTTACAAATGCAAACTAGAGTTATTTGTAATTCATTCTCCCATATGACACTCTTGGAGTCAAGTTACATAGTCTATGTCCTACATTTTGTATTTGGGGGAAGAGAAAAATATAGCATGCATTTTGTCATCTCATTTTGCAAATCAGTTGAGAACTATCAGCAATAGAGAACTATCATTTAGCTATCTTTGGAAAGGGGAAAAATACTGATCATCATACTTTTCTTGGTTAAACCTGGTTGGAAACTTTCTCAGTAGAAAATGTCACACACCACACACATACAATCCCAAACATCACTCCAAGGATCTATCTAATGATTCAATAGGAGTTTTTGCCTGCTATCAGAGAGTAACTTAAGGTTTTTCCCAGGATATTCCCTCCTGAGCAAAGCAGGAGGAATAAGGAATCATAAACTGACTTCCCCTTACAAAGCAATAAACTTCAGGTGGAGTATTAAAAGGCCTTTGGGTCTTCATTTTAATCAAATATTTCTTCTCTAGAGTCCCCCTCCTCTTAATGAACCAAAATCTTCTGGGGCTAATGTTACAGAATGAACACTATTGCATAATGTTAGGCAATCCTAAAAATATTTGAAAAGTCATCAGTATCTGTGAAAGAATTATGTTAGCTCCATATTATATTACCCAGTGGACAACAGGATAATTCCATAGAGATGGGAGAAAGCAGGTGTTGGCTTTGAGGAAGGGAAGAAATTTAGGACATCAGTATGGAAGATATATGTGTCTCTTGGTAGGTGAATGGTGTGGGTACACATGTTTATGTGTTCCTAAGGATGTGTATGTATGTGTATGCAATGACCACACGTATAAGACAGCATAAATTGCCAGGAAGTGCATCGTGGTGTGATAGTAGGGTGATATAAGCTTCTCATGAAAAGAAGAAGCCAACAAGGGTTGCTTTCATGAGTTGCCTCCTTTACTTAGTGACATCCTATAGACCACTAGCCTCATATCCTAATTACTACAATCCTTATGGGACTGGGATTTAGCTCAGTTGGTAGAGTGCTGCACTGCACTCTCTGAGGTCCTGAAGTCAATTCCTAGCACCACAAAAATGGGAGAAGGGCCTGGCAATCCACTCCCAAGACAATCCTGAAACAGTCAGCCATTGAAAACCCTATGAGGGTCGCTGAGTCGGATACTGACTTGATAGCACCTAACAACAACAACAACAACAATCCTTATACTATTTCTCCTCCTTACTCAATACTCTGTATCCATCTTCCTGTGACCGAAGAAGTAAACAACTAATTTCTAAAAATTGTACCCGTATTTTATGTACATCTTAATTTCAGAAGATATGAGTTTTCACATAAAATGACATCACGATGATTGAAATACTGAAAAAGATATTGTTTTTGCTTCTATGTTCATATTCTTGTCACTAAAACAATACATTTGTATACTATGTAGGGCAACTCTTCCAATAAATCCAACTTAAATGCTTGAAGACATACCAAGACTCTGGTGGCCTCCAGAAAGAGACATTTGATAAAACATTAAAGTAATTAGAAGGGAAAAAGAAATGAATATTTAACTAAAAATAAAAATTGTGGCACTTTTATAGCATCCCTCTTAGCTTCTCAGAGAGTTTATTTTATCCTTGAGGTTTGGGTCATTATCCTTCTACTTATTAATAACTTGAAAAAGATAACAATGAATCCTACCCAAAATGGAGTTTGAGGAGGTCACTGAAGGAGGGAATCGTTCAATTAAAACTTTTATTGGTGTTCACAAACATCACAGGATTGAAGACACTTTCCTTTAGAGGAGAGAGAGCAGGCTGACTTTTCTGTCCTGCCTGTCGTGTAGGAGGCCAGAAGGAAGAGCAATGGTGGACAAGGTCACAATAGACCAACCCAATTTTATTGCTGTTATCTAAGAGTCCATTCTAGTCAAATTGCCTGGACTCCACAAATAGAAAATGCTGCTTAAATACATGTAATGTTCTTATTCAGACCAATGGGTTCTGGACTATGGTGATCTGGGTTCAATTCTGATGCCATAAGTCTCTTAGAATAATGAACTTGGTAATGATCTTGCCCCAAGTATGACACAGTTCAATGGTGCTTCATTATGGTCAACCTCTAGGGATATTATGGATAACACGACTCAGTGGAACTTCCAATTATTGCAAGCTTCAAAACCCTATTATTAAGACATAAAATTTTTACCTGCAGCTCTTTCTTAGTAAAGAGAGTAAGCTATGTAGAAATTTCCCCTACTCCTAAAACTCATGATCATTCTTACGAATATGAAATGTAAGACCTGCGGCAAGTTTTGTTCTCTCTCTCTGAATTTCAATCCTTTTTCTTTTTTGGACATAATGAGGAATGGATGGTATATATGATTACTAAGTTCCCATTCAGCTCCAAAATTCTATGATTCTCACATTACTGCAATTCGAGGTAAATTAAATACTTCTCCCATATTTCAGTACATGAACTCTATTCCCCTTTCTTCACTCATAAATACAATGAGCAGCTTATTAAATATGATTCCTCAGAAGCCCAAAGGCAATACTGCCACTTTGGAACATTTGTTTTCCCCCAGAAAGTTGTTTAATTTGATAGTTATTATTTGTTTGTCAAAGCCCCACTGTTTATTCAGATTAATTAAAAACAGTTGTGCCAGCTGCAGCATGGTAGTGCTCCTTGTAATGAAAATATCTGCAATCCCAAATTCATCAGCCTACATCTGATCCCATTCAAAAGTCTTTAACCTTACTCTGCAAGGCAATATAACTCAGCCGGCCTCAGACTTATGTCAGTAGATGGGAAAATTGAATCCTTAAATGAAGATCTTTTATCATTGAGATCTCATAGCATAAAGCTGCTAGAGATAGCCCCCAAAACTGATATTTCTAAATTTGAGGCTCTTCATTAGGTTGAAATTAGACAACAGGAAGTGAGACGGAGCTGCTTAATCTTAAACTCACTTAAAACATCATCTTCTAGCAAATAATATTTCTAAAAGTGTTTTGCTGTTTTGATTATCAAGAGTCCTTATGTGTTATAGAATAGCACATGTTATCATTTCCCAATAAATAAAGATAGTTAATAGGAAATAAATAGCTATTTGATGCGGTAAACCTAATTTATTTTAGTTCATAAAATCTGCTGAATCCAAGTACTGTTCCCTGCACTCATTTCTCTTATTTGAAATCTCTGTATAACAGGAAGTCCCATATTTAAAAACTGAACTGATTCACATCTATAATATTAAAAATTGGTTTCCAGTGCAAACAGACCTGCTGAAGAGAAGGGGGAAGGAACTTATTTTCCACCTATATATTAAATTGAAAATGTGTCTTAAAGCCTCTAAAGTAGTTTATTGTTGCACAGATGAACTCAAAATACTCCGGACAAAGCTATTTGCCTCAGTGCTTCTAGATCCTCACAAAATTCCGCCTTTGCATTGAAAGAAGTGTGAAATATTTTGCTAATTAAAGGACAAATGACCTCTAGCCTTCTCCATTGTCACTACTATAGAGGATAGTCTTTCTAGTCCTTATCTGAATGCACAGTGTTATTTGGAAGATATATATTATTTAAAGTCAGGTATGTATTATAAGGTTGGTTTAGATTTTATTTTATCTTATTATTTTTTTCAGTTTGTTTTAATAGTTATTATTTACCATATCCTTCTATTCTCCAGCTTTGGTCTCCAGAGCAAATGACTCTTTTGCTCAAAGTGGTTCAGAGGCTAAAGTAACTAAAATATATCTATGCCTGGGTCAATACTCAGGCAAAAGTGCTCAAAACAAGAGCCTAACTGTGCTACAGAGACACTGAAAAACAGAAATGGGCTACATAATCCACTCCTGTTTAACTCTTTGCTTTCTTCATGTCTCCTCTTCCCTACCACAGTCTTTTCCTCTGAACTTCCATTTTTAAGAATTGTTGTAGTTTTACTTATGGAATCCATCAGGAAATTAATCTACAAAATTACTGACCTTTGTAGGAAACATATATGTGTGTATATATGTATGTATGTATATGTGTATATAAATATATATTTCTATATAAGTAAGAAAACTGATAAAATGAGTGCCAGCATGCTCTGATCATTTGTCTCTTCTAAGGAACACCCTGAAAAACCACCTTTATCCTTCCATAAGCCTGCAGCTATAGCACTGTAGTGTCTGATCCCATAAGATCTTGGAAGCTAAGCAGCATTGGGCCTGGTTAGTACTTACATGGGAGACCACCTGGGAACACCAGATACTGTAAGGTTGGGAGAAGGTTCAAGCAACCTACTACCCAAAATCAATCTGCCATTGAAATCTATGAATACAGAGAAGCACTGACAATAGTGTTTTGCCTGTTGGGTTGCTATGAGTGGGACACCAACTCGACGGCACCTAACAACAACAACAACAACATTCTTCCATAAAGGTAGATTCATTCTGGGAGTGTTAACCTCACTAATAATTCTTCATGGACTGTTTTGTTGCCATAGCATCTTTTATGCTTTTTATAACAAGTAATAAATAAGCAGCACTTGTCACTCTGCTCTCCCAGGAAAGGGGCAGGCCTTCCTGCCCTACATGTATATATTCCCATTTTATGTAGGGAGTTCATTACAGGGGATGCTGCAACAAAGGTAGGATGACAAGCCAAGAGCCCTTTGCAAAGCAGCACTTTAAAATAGAAAGGCAAAATGAATTTTTTTAAGAGGCTCCTTTTTAACTCAGGCTCCTATTTATCTGTCAGGGGTCATCCCACCTCACACAGCAAGGGGAAACAGTAACAAGTATTTGTCTAGTTCAAGAGGCAACTATTTAACACAAGGCAGCTCCTTGCAAGAAAACCATGAAAGGGCATCAATCCTGACAGTTGCGCAGACACCCTGAGGGCTGTGCTGCAGAAACCAAACTTCAGTGTTTATGCTGGTTTGCCAGGTGCCTGTGTGGCTGCTGCTTAATTGAGATGAGATTAGAGTTTTAGATAATGATGATGGAGGTGAGAGGAAGGAAGGATAGCAGCAGAGGGATTGAAAAGCATCCTAAACTCTAAAGTGATTTGATAATGATCTGGGAGTACTAATCGCAGAAGATGCACAAATCGCGATCTAAACTGATGTAGTATAGCTTGCAGCACCAAGTCATCACTTAGAGGAATTAGCTGACAAGTTAGTAGAAAGTTGAAATGGTTTTTGACTACCATAACACCATTCTATCTGCAAGTGTCTTATAGTGTCTGGATTTTGAAAAATAAAGTAGTGTCTCATTACTCCAGGCATTTGAGTGAGCATAGTTAAAGAAGGGGCTGGGATTTAGCTCAGTGGGTAGAGCACTGCGTTGCAGTCTTTGAGGTCCTGAGTTCAATTCCCAGCACCACAAAAATGGGAGAAGGACCTGGCAATCCACTCCCAAGGAAATCCTGAAGCACTCAGCCATTGAAAACCCTATGAGGGTCGCTATGAGTCAGACACTGACTCGATGGCACCGGATAGCAACAACAACAATAACAAGTTAAGAAGGAAACTTGCTAATAATTAGCCACAGATTGTAGGAAATCTTATTTTTCCTTTCTAAGTCTTAACTGTGTATAATCTGTGTCACCTTTGTGAGATTTCCTAATGCTGGGCAAGAAAACAACTAGTAGCTGTGGCCTAATCACTTTCTGGCAATGGCATGAGAGTTTTGGCTAGTGGTGAAGTCTTTCTTTTGCTGATATAAACTAAGGAAGTATGCAGTGTTTGAGCCTCACCTAGCAATGGTTGATGAAATTCCCTAAGATAGTGGGGCATGGTGGGTTTGCAGGTCCCCAGTTAGAAGTCCTGCATATCTTAATTCAGAACCTTCCTAGCCAGCTATTTGGCAGCAATGGAACCTAAATGATAAGCAGGGGAAATGACAAACACAATTTAATTATTACAATAATTATAATAACCATTTCATGCATGCACAGGTCTAATTGTTATGTAAGCATTACCTTATTCAATTCTACTATAATGCTATAAAATGGTAATATTTGCTCTATTTTAGAAATTAAGACTGGTGTTCAAAAAGAGGGGATGGTTTGTCTATAGTCATACAGAGTAACACAGCATAGAGTCATGAATAGCGTTGCCATATTGACTTAACTGTGAATACTGATTCTCTTGCTTATAAACTATGGGAGCTTTTTCAAGTAATTTATCTTCTTACAGCCTTATATTGATGTTACATCTACCCATAGGATTATTGTGAGGACTGAAATAAAATAATCACTCCAATTTTAGTTAGGTTATATCAAATAGAGCATAAAGTTTAACACAGAGAAAACACTTCGTGAAGTTCAGCTGAAGGAATGAAAAAATATTATTACCACTTAAACAGAAATTAACTGAGATCCATAGTAGCTAAAGGATTTGTCCAAGACCACACAGATAAAAGATCACAAAATTGAATTGGACTCTAGAGTTTCCAAGAGTCTGTGGATCTTTATATATTATCTCAAATGCACTCAATTTCAGGGAACATCAAGTCACATGTTGTCAACAGAACACTAACTCTGTAAAAAATAAATAAAAATAAGATTAAGAGAATTCACCCTTCCTAATTCTTTTCAACTTATTTTTTCCTGAATCAGGGATGTTTACAATTATTTTTGCATTATTAGTACATTGAAAGTGAGGTACTATGATTTTATGAGTGTAAAAGGCAGCAGTCTTAATTTCAAGGATAGTAACTGCTATGGTTTTGATATGAAGTGTTCCCCCCAAGGTCTATCATTTGAAGGCTTGTTCCCCAGCGGGTGGCATTTTGGAAAAATGATTGTATTACAAGAGTGCTAATTTCATCATTGGGGTTCTTAGGAAGCCAAGCCTAATCGGAGGAAGTAGACCACTAGGGATATGTTCTGAGGGGCTATTTCTTGTTGTGAATTCTGTCCCGCCCTTCCTGCTACCTGGCCACCATGAGGTGAGTAGGTGTGCTCCACCACACCCTCTTAGGATGATGCTGTGCCTCATCATGGGCCCAGAGACAATGCGGCCAGTTGACAATGGCCTGAAACCTCTGCAACTGTGAGCGAAAATAAGATATTTCTCCTCCAAATTGCTTCTCTTAGGTATTTGTCACAGCAATGAAAGCTGACTAATGGTAAACCTTTGAAAAGCCCTTTGGCATGCAGATGGGAAGAAAGGCCTCCTTAAAGTTTTCAGTATTCTGTGATCAGTGCTAACAAGGTCTTTATTCCTGGGCTCCCACTTCAGCTTCCATCTCTCAAGAGAGAACATGGTAGAGCAGGTCATATTACAAATAGAAAATCTTAACCAACGTCCTCCAAGGTAGTTATCTAACAAAACAATTTAACAATCCATAGATATTCATGTACTTTTTTTTCTTAACACTTAAATTTTAATTACATCTTTTATTTGTTAGATACTTCCTTAAGCAAACACTGATATAATTTTAAAAATCATTTTGTTATTAGTGCATGCTTTATATTTGTCCATTTTACTATCATATTTTAATGACAAATTTTATGTTTAAACATATTTTAACCATATTTAGCTTATGTGTTCTTTTTTTTAACAGTTTATTTATTTATTTATTTATTTTTAATTGGATATTTTTAATGTACACCTTAATGTGATTCATTCTGACATGCTTTTCATTGTGGCATTTACATATATGCATTTTGATGTACATTATTCATATTCATGTACTTTTACAACTCTAAAAAATGTAGTGAAGACATTCATCTAGTCTTGTTGTTAGGTGCCATCCAGTCGAGTCCGACTCATAGCGACCCTATGTACAGCAGATCAAAACACTTGCCGATTCTGCGCCAGGCAAACGATCTTATTTATGTTTAAGCCCATTGTTGTAGACACTGTGTCAATCCATCTGGTGGAGGGTTTTCCTCTTTTGCGCTGACCTGCCACTCTTCCAAACATGATGTCCTTCTCCAGGGATTGTTCTCTTCTGACTACACATCCGAAATATGTAAGACACAGTTTGGCTATTCTTAGAGAAATAAAACAAGACTGAGCAGTACTTACAAAAACAATAGAAGATGTGCACAAAGAAAAAATAATTAAATATCTGTCCTTTCTTTACTCTCTTTTCTGCAACTCTTTTTTGACTGAGTGGCATCTGGGTTGAATAGGTTGTGGCTGTGAATATTTTATCAGATTTTTGACAGAGCATCCGTCTTACTGTAGAATGAGGCTAGATCTTAAATCACCTTAGACAGTTTTGCTTCTTAATTAGATAGTCAATACACTACCAATCGGGAGAACTGGGTTAGACTTGGTATCTGAGATGGCTGAGATTATTGAGAAGTTGAATCTGTTCCAGTTAATTCTCTTGATGATTTACTATCTCTTCTGTAAGACAATTGGGTATTGAGACAACACACTGATATTAATTTTAAATGAAGCACTTGGAAAGCACAGTTGAAATAACACTCTTTGCATCCTGAATCAAGGAGAAATTGGTTTAAAATAAAATTACACTGAATATATATATATATATATATATATATATATATATATATATATATATGTAAAGTAGGTATAAGCCATACCTTTATTAAGAGTCATTCATTCACTAAGAGTCAAGGTATCTATTACCATCCAGTTTTCTCAAGTATCACTTTTGTTAAAATAATTATCAGTAACCAAGTTCTTGACTATGTCTCAGAGTTCTAATTAAATTTGAGGGTTTTGTCATGAAACCAATGGTTAATAGTTAACAACTGAATGTATGTTAATTGATACAAAACAGCTACTTTCATAATGTCTTACGATCAAAAATTCAGTATTTTTTTCAGCCAACAATTTGTCTAGAACAAGATATAAGCTGTCTTGAAATATTTGAGTCAATTGGTATACCCTATAGGCTACTCTACCTATAGCTGTACCACTGTGGCTTCTGATTCCATCAAAACTTGGAAGCTAAACAGGGTTGGGCCTGGTTAGTACTTAGATTGGCGACTGCCTGGGAATACTAGGTACTGTAGGTGTGGGAGAAGGACCCTGCAACCCACTCCCAAAACACAATCAGCCATTGAAAGCCCTATGAATAGCAGAGAAGCATGATCGTAGTGTTTGCTCTGTTGCACATAGGGTCGCTATGAGTTGGGCACTGACAACCACCAACAACAACCTACCAAGAACAATGACATAGGCTACTCTATTTTCCAGAAAAAATAGAATTAAAAAAAAAAGATTAGAGGAAGGTGGTGGATATAGGGGGCATCTGAGAGCAAAATGTGTTAGATCTTAGATCTCAAAATATAAAATTATTTAGCAAGCTAAAATTTATCTTAGCCCAAGATGGACACTTATTGAATAATTTGAGGATAAAATGAAATATACAAAGAAGACTAAAAGAAGAAAATGACTAAATATTATATCCTGGTTCTGGTTAAACATGGTGATTTAGAAAAACAAGTGCTTTTATATCTATTCCATCTTATATTCTCCCAAAATTATGGTTAAAAAAAGATACAGTCACAAAACCACAAACAAAAATGTGAAAGGAGACAATTACAAATAAGAAATGTTAATGAAGCTTTAAAAGATGAACGGAGGAGAAGCAACTCATTTAAAAGAGTAGACCAGTCCTACAGAGGGAATAATGGTGAAAATATGAGAAATGAATTAGCTTCTCTTGTAGAACTCTGGAAGAATGGATTCATGGAGATCCCAAGAATCATAAAAAATGAGATTTGTGTTTAAAACTGAAACATGTGGATTGGCTAAAGTTTATTCCCTCGATTCTCATTCTTATGCCTTTCAGCCAAAAGACAGTTTGTTCATTTTTTTTCTAGAGAAAATGAACCAGAGTAGGAGTAGAGTCTGTTTGTGTGGATCAGCTTCATGGGTATGAAGCCCACACTCATAAGGGCCCTATACTTGTTTAATATTTTGTTTGAGATTCTTAACAATTGTGTAGAAGGAGCCCCACATCTTAATTTTATATCTAAAAATTTTGTAGCTGCCCTAGTCTGTGTGGTTGGTAAATAGTAGTGAGGTGTCAGAGAGAAAATATGAGCATTAAGGAAAGCATGAAAAGTGAATCATAAGTCACCTACCCTCCCTGTTCTGGCCTGTTTCTATAGAAGATTGATGAGATAACTTACCCACCCTTTCCAACCAAGACATAAGATATATGCAGGCAATAGACTTGAATAACTTTCTTAGAGAAATAGAGCAACCCTAAAGAATATAGGTGTTAGCATTTGAAGCACTTATAATAAGAACCAGATTTGCTATTGAATCAGTACACTCTGAAGTCCTCCAGTCAGGAAGAACTTCCCCTACATCTAAAGTTTCTACAAGGTATTTGTTACCTTACCCTACAAAGAATTGTCAGATGCTTACTGACAGCCGCTGCAAGTAGGGCAGAGACCAAAAGAAAGTTCAGAAGCATTGACTTAACACAGGGAGAAGAACAAAATTTCAAAAGGAAAGTCTATTGTTAATTCTTTCAGAGAATTAGGAGAAGATGCTATCGGCATGAAATAAAAACAGAATGCTGTAAGTGGGAGGAGGGTTAAGTAAATGAGAAGTAAAAAAAAGCTCTTAGAAATTAAAAATATGATATCCATAAAGATGATAATGATAAAAGAAGAGTAAGTTAAAGTCAAGGCAATCTGCCAGAAAGAAGAACAAATAAAATGAAGCAAACAGAATTAAGTCAGTCAGAAAGAATACTTCCCAGGATTGTAGAATCTGTATCCTCATGATTACAAGAGGTCACTGAGAAAAAATAAAATCCTCACCACAAAATCAGAAGATGACTAGAGTTTATAGAGACCCAGGAATAAGAATAATATTATACTTCAAAGGTATTGCATGCTAGAAGAGTGTAGACAAGTATCTTCAAGATGTTGACAGAAGATGATTTGAAACTTAAATTTTTACCCCACCAACCATCACTATTGGTTCCCGGTATAACTGGTAAATTTCCGTAACTAAAAGGAGTTGAAAATTATGCTTCTAAGTACCCATTTTCTTGGGATGCTATTACCTGGTATACTCAGAAAAACAAAGGAAAAATAATAGGATGTGGAGGCCGGGGGACAGGAAATCCCATGGAGATGAGAGGGGATGGAAAATAAGAGGTGAATAGGAAATCCCAATTCCACTGCAATGCAGTGAAGATGAACTAGTTTTCATTGAAGCATTGAAGGGCTGTAAGAGGAATGGCTATGAGGAAAAACATAAATTAGAACTGATGGTGCATTTAGATATACTTGAGCATTTGGACAAATGTTTCTAGGCATCTGACAACTCTCTCAGCACATTTACAGGGGAAAAAGAAATAATGAAAAACTTAGGAATGGAACATAGAAAGTTAAGGGAGAAAATATTATTACCCAAAGGAAAAACATATAGGGTGTGATTTAACAAATATAGTGAGTTGTTAATTTAAAATAAATTATTACCGTAAAAGACACATTGCCATTAATCCCCCTCAAAATCCTCCCCCTGGCTTCAAACACACTTGGCCCATTGTTCTTGTTGCTTTCTGAAGCACTTCTGGAAGTCTTCTTGTTTAAATGCCTTTAGTGTACCATATGGCTTCGGATGTGACAGTTTCTGTCAAATAAAAACATGGTGTGTCCTCATCCATCTTATTCACCGGATTTGGCACCATGGAAATGTTGGCTGTACCCCAGAGTTTGGAAATCATTTCAGAAATCATGGCAGCCATGATAGTGCAACTAAAGGCATTCACAGAAGAGAACGTTCAGATCTGCTTCACAAAGTGGCAGGAACCAAGAAAGGTGGGATAAATGTTTTGGAAGTGATGGGGAATCTTTTCAGGGGGCTTAATAGAAAGTGATTTTTATTGTAATAAACTTTTTAAATTTAAGCACATTGTATTTTTGATCATATATCATATATACATATACCTTCTGACTCTGCAGTAGAGTATGCAAATAGTTATAATAATACAAAACCAAATAGTTAACTTATTGTTATAATTATGTTGAGAGGATTTCAGCAGCAGTAATATAAGGAATGACTGCATAAATTGCATGGGACCTATAGGGAATAGAGCTAAAAATGCATGGTTATTTTAACCACAATAAATGAATAATATAAAATTGAAAAAAGAGAAAAAAATGAAAAAAGCACAATAAAATGCTACTTGTAAAGATGGAAGAGTATAGCAGAATAGACAGTTCAAATGATATTTTTTATTAGAGACATAAATGACACTTTGACTTACGAGTAAATATTAACTTTAAAGAAGATAAATTGTAGAAAAAATTTTGTTTCATTTACTAGAGCTCCTTTAATGTCAGCAAAGAAACTCTTGATTACTGAATAACATTTCATTAAAGTTTTAAAAAATGTATGCTGTCTTATTGTTACATTTTTGGCTGCTGGGTGGTGTTCAAATAGTCCTAAAAGAAGATGTGGCATCAATATTCATGATAACGTCCAGATATATGACTATTCTATTCTTCCCCTACTTGACCCTCATCATCATGAAGAGGACAAAACATAGAAACAAAGCTCATCTCTGCATTTCTTACCCCTTCATTGTCCTCTTGGTTAATGCTGCTTTGTTCCTATGGGAGCAAAATCAAGGATTCTGAAATATGTTCAAAGACTTTCTCAGGAAGGGTCAACTCCTGAAACAAGAGTTGCTTCGATGTGAAAATTGAACACATTAAGTCTGATGGGCAAACTTCAAAAAGAAAGATATTCTTGTTGCCAAAATCTTTTTATATCCACATTTGAAGCATTTTGTGTTATAGTTAAGGGTGAGGGGAAGACACTGGTTAAGACACCATGAGTCTACACAGTGGTGTACTCTGTAACACTGAAAATAATAAGGGATAAATAGATATGTTGTATGCAGAGAAGTGCACCAAATATTGCAAAGCTAAAAAGCTGAAACAAAACAGTCCCAAGTCACCGAACAGCATGTCTTATACACTCATTTTTGCATGAAGTCATTCTGAAGGTGCAGTGTTGATTATGTTTGTACACAGGCTCTGAGATTAGAATCTTGGTCTGGAAGACCAGATTTGTTTTAAAATAATTTTTATGCTTATGCTATTTTCAGTTTTTATAAGGTGCAAGTAATATTTAAAACACATATATAGCCTATATCCAATATATTACATTAGTCTGGATGATCAGCACTCTGTATCTTAGTTTTGGAACAGTCATTCTGACTTCAATCCAGGAATTTGAAATTTGGACTTTGCCTTTGAATAACTCAATATGTTAAGAGCAAATAACACAAGGTTTGAGTCTGCAGTTCTAATCTTATTTTCCTATGTAAAAATTGGGCGTGTTGCCCTTTAAAATTTTACCCTCAGTCATATAATCTATAAGATGGAGATAGCAGTTATTTTTCCTCTTTCCTTATGGTTTGCTATGATGAATGAAAAAGATCAGATAGAGGAAAGGGTTGTGTGTTCTGGGAAGAACCAAATAATGGTTCATTGTTTTTCAGAAAACTAGCTTTTCCGATATGACTACTTTATATTTAGCATTGATGATAACAGTAAGTAGAAAATCACTGGTATCTCTGAGCACTTATTAGTCCACATGCTGTTTGCAGGACTTTACAAGTATGAAATGGCTCACCCCAACAAATATCTTAAGTGTGCACTATCACTGTCCTTTTCACAGATGAACATGATTAGGTGTAGTAACTTGCCTGAAGGCACCCATTATTAGCCATGGTGCTGGGATCCACCACCACACAATCTGCTACGTCTTCTGCCCCTTGGTAAGAGAACACCTCTGAATGAGTAGTTGAAATACTCAGAGATTTTCTGAGAAAAGCAATGAAGATTTTCTGTACTTTGTAGAGGCAGAGAGATTTGTTCTGTTCTTTAAAATGGATGACTCAGGTTTTACCTTTTTGCTTAGCAAGTTTTCCAAAGTTTCTGCTGTTTTTCCTCAAATAATTTCTCCCCATCACCACCAATGCACCATACAACCTCTACAAAATAAATCACAAAGTTACAAGTGTATAAGATGAGAGTAACTGACTCAGAAGCTGCCAGCATCTATTTTTGTTCTGCTTCAGCTCCAACAGATGGCTTTAAAATTTACTCACGTAAATTAACCTGATTTACAGAATCCCACATTTCAGAGCTAGAAGGGACTAGTGTTCTTTCAAAACTATTGAATCAAAGTGCAAACAGGAGATTTTCATCAAGTAGAGCATAAAATTAAATGTGGAATTCATACATTTACAGCAGGTGAAATTTCCTAATATGAATTCTGAGCCTGGAGGCAGTGCTTTCTGGATGTGGAGATCCTGTTCTTCCTGTTCTACTTTTCAGTTTGGCTTTATGGGCTTGGAAAAGTCATTTACTTTCTCTGGGTTACACTTTTCAAATCAGTAAAAGTGAAATGAATGAAGTAGATGATCTATAAACCCAGAGTTTATTTTTTCACTGCTTTCTTTAAATAGTATTATTTTGTGTCCCTACGTGATTTTCTATTGGTGTGTGTGTGTGTGTGTGTGTGTGTGTGTGTGTGTGTGTGTGTGTGGTGTGTTTGTTGCCAGGGCAAGGGTTAGAAGTAAAAACAGAAGCATTAATTGCACTATTTGGAAGAAATGTTTTTATAATGCCTTCAACCTGAAGAAGACTTACTGAAGATACTTCCTATCTGATTTTCAGTTCAAGGACACAAAGAATAGGGATGTAAGCTCATATCTCATTCTTGAAATGAATTCCATTTCTGAACTCCCCTGCCTGCATTTGTACAACATTTCATGTTTTTGCCACTTACAGGAATATGCACTTTAAAATGATGTTCTGGGATGCTTCAGTGACTGCTAGTAGAAAAAATGCAAATCAATGTAGATTTCTGTTATTATCAGCTTCATCAAAGCAAGCAGACAGAAGCAAGAACATTATTAGAATTTGATAAAAGAGTATATTTGAATGATTTCCCCAGAGGACTGCAGAAAAAATTCATCTTGTTCCATTTCTGATTATAGAGAAGCATCAATTGTTTCTTATGGAATTACCTGCATACACCACCTGTCAGCCATGCACTCAAGCCCTCACCCTCACTGTTTTGCCCATAGAATAGCTGCTTTCTTGATATTTTAAATGTAATTTCAATACATGTTAGACCTGAATCAAGACATTCAGGCATGAACAGGTAAGAGAAAATATTAAATAGCACAATGGGACACTATAAGAAAAATAGTTTCAGAAAATAGTATTTGTATAATAGGAAAAATGAAGCAAAACTCAGATTGCCAGTTCCCCAATTAAAATCAAATGAAAATAAGGAATCATGAGACCTCCTATTGGATTTGCAGGCTTTTCCACATTGTTGTTGTTAGGAGTATGCTGCCAGGTCCTTCTCCCATTTTTGCTATGCTGGGGATCAAACGCAGGGTCTTGACCTCAGAACACATAGTGCAAGCATTCTACCAGCTGAGCTAACCCCCAGCTCTGTTCCACATTGTTGTTGTTGTTTTAGGTGCCATCAAGTCAGTATCTGACTCATAGCAACCCTACGTACAACAGGCAGAATAGTATTGTTACTGCTTCTCTGCTATTCACAGGGTTTTCAGCGCCAGGTTGATGTTTGGGAGTGTGTTGCCGATCCTTCTCCCATGTCTACAGTATCTGGTGTTCCTAGGGGGTCTCCCATCCAAGTACTAACCAGGCCCCATCCTGCTTAGCTTCCAAGATCTGACAGGGTCAGACGCCACAGTAGTATGGCTGCAGGCCTGTTCCACATTGTTGTTGTCAGGTGCCCTGGAGTCATGTCCAACTCATAACAATCCTCATAGGGTTTTCAATGGCTGATTGTTTTGGGATTGACTCAGGAGTGGATTGTCATGTCCTTCTTCCATTTTCATGGTGCTGCGAATCGAACCCAGGACCTCAGAGACTGCAGAGCAGCACTCTACCAACTGGGCTAAATTCCAGCCACTGTTCCACATTGTTGTTGTTGTTCTTGTTAGGTGCCGTCGAGTCGGTATCCAACTCATAGCGACCCTCTGTACAACAGGGGAAACACTATTGTCAGTGCTTCTCTGCTGCTCATAGGGTTTTCAATGGCAGATTGATTTTTGGGAGGGGGTCGCCAGGTCCTTCTCCCAAGCCTACAACTTCTGGTGTTCCCAGGGGTCTCCCATCCAGGTACTAACCAGGCCCGACCCTGCTTAGCTTCTGAGATATGACGGGATCGGATGCCACAGGGCTAGTTGCTGTTTAATATACTTTTGTTTGTCTTCTGACATTTTTTCCTTAAGTAAATGGAAATTTCTTCATGGATAAGGGTCTTGTGTTTGATTCAGTGTCCTCTGAAGCCCAGCACATTCCTGGGCAGACAGAATGCTCTTAATAAAGTAATGTTATTTGAGTGACTCCTTATCCACAACAGGTCAAATTAGAAGTAGTCATTTGATAGCAGGCCAGTACATGTGACTAGATTTGTTCTAAACATCTAATTATTCATTCTAGAGAAATATCTCCTTTACTTTGCTGAAATGTAAAAAATCAATTAGATGAGAAAGCATGTCTCCAAAATTGCATAAAAGGCCACAGCACTCTTAAGAGCTTATTTCTATAGAACACTATGCCTAAAATGAAATGAACTCTCTGGCTGTATTTTAAAACACAATGGGATATGAGTAGCAATTCCATAATCAGATGGGAAGTCTTAGAATGATTTTTCTAATTTTTCCGATTGGCAACCTTGGAAAGTTTTGAAATAGCATCATTTTAATACTGATTTGCATTAGTGCCAGATTAGACATATTAGCTAGGTTAGTTTGGATATGAACAGGCAAAATGGAGGAAAAGGGGATTCTGACTGACTCCTGTATCCAGCCATAATGAACAAAACCATGAATGAAGCCATGTGCAAGACAAATCTCTAAAGACATGAGAAGGATGTTATTCAAATGGATCCCATTATCCATCCACGGCAAATGGCTTCCTGAGTCTGAACAAAAGCAGATCTTTCCAAAATATCTTTGTATTGGCCCATCTTTTATAAATATGCCAAACAAGTCCATTAAGCCATTTTTAAAAATGAAGATCCAGCCAGGCGTGGTGGCGCATGCCTGTAATCCCAGCAACTTGCAAAGTATGCAAGTGTGAGGCCCTGAGTTCAACCTCCAGTAATGAAAAAAAATGAAAAAAAAAAAAAAAATCCTAGCCTTCACATACCCTAAACCATAACAGAGGGTTTTCTCAGGGGGAACTTGAGTTCTCAAGCTCAAGGATCATGTCACACTAGGTGCCCAGAGCTGGGTGCCCAGGACTGATACCACATTGGATGTGCCCTAGTTTGAACAAAACTAAAGGGAACATACCTCTATGCTTTCTCCTCTCTTCTTTTCTGGCCCCATATTTGAAAGCATTTCTCTGCTCTTCATAGGGTTTTCTGTGGCTAATTGTTTCGGGAGTGGGCTGTGGGTCCTTCTCCCTAGTCTGTCTTAGTCTATAAACTTGGCCACTGAAACCCGCCCACTGTGTGTGACCAGTGGCTTTCAGCATCACAGCAACATGCCAGCCCTCCCAGCACATGGGACAAGCTGACAGACACATGGGGGTGGGGCCCATAGGTGGATCCAATGTCCTTAGAGATTTGTCTCCCACGTGTCTTCATACATCATGGCTGAATGGCAGGAGTCAATTTCAATCCCCTTTTCCTCCATATTGCCCACTCATGTCTATCTTACTACCTAACACTAGCATGAAAAAGAAAACTCTGGTGGCTGAGTTTATTCTCCACAGCAGCAGCTCTCAAGTTTCTATAGGCATCAGAATCATTAGGAAAGGTTGTTAAAACTGATTGCTGCTCCCACCTCTGTAAGAGTTCCTGATTCAGTGGGTCTAGAGTGAAGGTGAAAATTTACATTTCTAATGAGTACCCTGGTGATGCTGATGCTGATGTTACCAGTTTAGGAATCTGACTTTGAGAGCTGCTACCTTAGGGCAAAAGGCCAAATGGGAATCTGCTAGCCTACAAATTCTTTCACTAACTACCTTTTCTGGTCCTTTGCATTGTCCAATTTACACAGCTGGGTTCCCTCTGAGGGGTTAGCTGGCTGTAGGAGCCCCAGTGATAACAACAATAACCACAAGCCTCGCCTCGCTTATTTCTTCCACTCCTTCTAATGAAGCCTCAAGTCTCTGGAGTCACCTTATACTGCTCTCAACTGCTCCACCGAATCAGTGCTCAAAGTGAACTGTCAGACCTCGAGAAAGACCACGAGCATTAAGCAATCCCACAGCTATTTCTTTGCCTCTGGTGCTTCACACCGTTTACCTTGGCCATCTCTTTTTGACTTCCTCTGGGAGGCTTTTTACCCAGACCTTCCTGCCTGAGGGGATGAAGAGTAATGGGGCTTATTAGTTGTATAACACATTCACTGTGAGGGCAGTTTCGCCAATTCCCTCTTAAAGGCTTTGGAAAAGCACATTTTCTCAATGTTTCTGGGAAGAGAATAACAAGTTTAAAGATACTGGGCAAAAGGAAAGGGTAAATAGTAAAGAAAAGAACAATGTTTCTTGTTAGAGATGCAAGAAGTGACCTAGCTTGCCTGTTAAATAATTTAAACTAATCTTCGAACCTGTGCAATACTGTAAGGAATGGCTTGCCAAGGAAGGCATTGGGGATACTCCCCTTTGGAAGAGATACAGAATAAGAAGAGACCTGGGCACCTGGATCCTGCCAACCTTCCTCAGTGCATTTTCTCCTGTATCCTTCTAGACATCTTTGGTCTAACTACAGCCTTTGGAGGCCCAGGTTTCTGGGTTTTTTGTTTGTTTTGTTTTGTTTCTTTTTTCTAGAATCTTCCCTACATTAAAACAACTAATAAGGTTGATTTATGGCGACTCCAGACTCTGCTTCCTTAACTAGCCCCATTTTGGGGATTTCTGGAGCTCCAGAACTTATTTTCTCTAAGTCCAACCCCAGCTGCCTGGTTTTCTTCCCACTGTTGTTGCTGTTTTTAGGTGCTGTTGAAAGTCTCTGCTTCAGCCAAGTTGACTTCTTCCCTGACTCCCAAATGTGCTGCTGCATGCTTCTCACTGCAGTCCTTAAGTTTGTGCTCTCCCTCCCTTCTGAAATGACTGCCCAACCTTCTTGCTCACTTGCTTTCTAACTTCTTCTCCCTCCAGGCCCATCTGTTTTGTGAAATCTTGCTTAGCTGCTGCTTTCCAGTAGTCCAAGTGTGTTCTTTGGTAGATACTGTGTATGTGGTGCCAGCAATGTTTATTTGTCTCTAATTGTGCTGAGTGCATTAGAATTACCTCCTCTTTATAAAGCAACCTAAGAGACAGGATTTGACCTTGTAGATCTTGTGCATTTTAACAGACTTTGTAGAGTGTTTGCTTTTTGGTAGATATGGGCTATGCAGTCAAAATTAGGTGACTTCTCAAAGTCCATGTTACTACATTACTTCTACCAATGTACATCGCACATAATAAATATGGTAATTGTTACTCAATGTGTCAAAATACATGTTATCTATTCATTATTGTTGTTAGGTGCCATTGAGTTGAGAGTCCTACTCATAGGGACCCTCAGAGGGTTTTCAATGGCTGATTATTTCAGGATTGCTTCGGGAGTGGACTGTCACATCCTTCTCCCATTTTTGTGGTGCTGGGGATTGAACCCAGGTCCTTAGAGAGTGTGGAGGAGCACTCTACCAACTGAGCTACACGCTAGTCCCATAATCATTATTTGACATCCATTATCTTCTTATCCTACTTATACATCCACTTTCCTAAAACTTACAGGATAAGGACTTGAGAAGTTTGGTTAATGGCATAAAGAAACAGATCTATAATTGTGGAGGGTGATTGTAACCTGGATCCATCTGACTTCAAAGAGTGTTGTTCTTTTAAAAAAATAATTCCATCCCAATTCTGAATTAGAAACTTAGAGACCTTAGAAAAGTTAAATAATTTGCCCAAGCTCACATAGCAAGCTATCTATTGAAGATATAAGTAAAAAGTGCATTAATCATCCTTCTGTTATGGTTATATTATTTATAGATGACAAAACCTAGGAAATCACTCTCTCCAGCATTTGTGCTGGTGAATTCCAATCCAAAATGGAGGGCTCAAGCTCTCCGTTGGCTATTGTTGCTTTTTCACCCGTAACAAAGCCTATTATATGTGACACATGAGGCGATAATAGTTTAGATCTTTTCAGTAGCTGAGATGAATCTATTTTAAATGGATAGGAATTGTTATAATGCCTCTTCCTCTTGGGTCTGCACAGGAGAAATTTCCTAAGACATCCTGCCTGATGCTCTCACGGGAGCCAGGGCCTTATGATTATGTATAAGAAATTCCTACAACTCCTTTAACTAACAACATTTTAATTTAATACATCTCACATTTCCATATTTATTGTGCTCTAGTCGTGTTTTATTAAGAGTGTGAATGTGGAAACTTGATGTAACTGATATTTAGTTTGTATGTTCAGTGTGTATGTTCCTCAAGAGGTTTCCCTGCTGAGCACAAATAAAAAATAAATACAAATAAATTAAACACTTTGATAGGCCTCCAGAGTACCCCAGCCCAGCTGGCCAAGTTGTCCCCTTCCCTCCACTTGAAGATTTTACTGCAGAAGCAAATAAGCTGATGAGAACCAAATCCCCTTAAAAAACAAGTTTCCTCTCTTAAGCTTCCTGATGGGACTCAATTCAGAGCCACTGCACCCTCCAAACAGAACCTAAGACATGATTCCTATTTTGCTGCTCTCCAGCCCAAGAAAAAACTTGGAAGAAAGGGAAAGGAAAGTGAATATACTGCTGTGGTGGCCAATCTATCTTAAAACTGGAGTCAGGAAGAATCTGCTTTGCAAAGAGGACACTCTGTATCTTGTGTTAAATCCAGACAGGGACCATTAGGGAGATTGGAAGGAAACAATGTTCAGGTCCCAGAGGCGGTCAATGAGATGAAAGGAGGCATTAGGCAAGAGCTACAAGTTCTCTGACCACATCATTTAGTGATTACCTAAGACAATGGTGAGAAATGAATATTTCATGCCAATTTAACTATAAAGCTGTATTTTCTAGTCATTACACATGAAATAATTTTATATTCATTCCACATTGTGATTTTTTTTACCTTCAGAATTAAAATCCAATGCTCGTTTACATTTTCAAAATATGGGTATTTCTGGTAAAGCAAAAAAAAAAATTCATATCCTCTTTCCTTTTCATTGAGAATCATTTCTTGCTGTTAGCCAAGGAGAAAATGGTACCAATTTTTCAATTTAAAATGTAGACAAAATAATTTTTTAGACATCGAAAGTGGAACATTTTGGGAGTTAAAGCTGTTCACTCTAGATTAAAGTAAATGTAGTTTGGAAGCAAGTGTGATAATCTCAATTATGTATAACTGATAGCTATCTTGAAGATATCAATACCAATATCTTGAAGATATTTGTCTTAAAGAGTACACACTTAGAACAAAATTCTTCTGTTCATCAAAATGTTCAACATTTAAGACAGAAATAGATGGTCCATGTGCCGTGGGAATAGGAAAGAGGAGAATATTCATCTTTCAAGGTTCTTCAGGATAAGCTAAAAATAAATCTCAGCTTCTACTTCCTCCAGGAGTCTCTTGAAACTGAATTCATACCATCATCTTCCAAGGAGAGTTTAGAAGAGGATAGCTGCTCTTCTGGAATCGTCTGAAATGTTCGAAGCAAGGTGCTACTCAAGGGCTTCATGGACTCCAATATTTCTTCCTTATCAGCATGCTCTTATCAATCTCTACTAACTAGTCACATCTTAAGGTAGGCTTTTCTAAGTGTCAAATAAGACGAAGGTAAAGGAAAACAGAAACTAACATAAACTGTCTGCTGTGAGCCAGGAACTCTGTTGTAATAACTTGCTTCATTCCTTCCTTAACTATGTCATTATTGTCACATAGTTGAGAAACTCAAGCTATGAAAATTTACAAAACCAAATTTGTAAGTGGCAGAGGTGGTACCAAAACCAAGAATAACTCGTTCCCTACTCTCTTGGCCCCAAAACAGAACACCCAAAGGTGTATTAGCTCAGGGGAGGTAGAAAATATAGGAGACAAGAGAAGTGCCTCAGGATTTCATGGGGGAGATAGAACTTCAGTTGGAAATGAAGGAAAAGTGGTAGAATAGGAACTGAAAATGGGAGAAGGATGTGGCAATCCACTCTCAAAGCAATCCTGAAACAATCAGCCATTGAAAACCCTATAAGAGTTGTTATGAGTTGGACCCAATGTGATGGCACCTAACAACAACAGTAACTGAAAGGCCAGGGGAGGCAAGATAATAAGGGAAAAGATGTTTGCAAATGTTGGTATGTGGAATGACCTGGGAAAGTGAATAAATTCCTTTGGCTGGAACAGAAACTTCACAGGGTACATACGGTAAGAGAGACTAGAGACCAGATTGTGTTTCTGTCATTCCTTCTTTTAGAGGTCGGAAAGTTATCCTTTGTGGCCACTCTTGTTTTCTGTCAAGGTTAGTATCATTGGAGGGAAATAAAATCTGTGCCTAGATTTGCAAGCCAACCTTGGATATGGTCTGCATGCGAGGTGTCTCTGTAGAAGTGAAGTTTAGCCAAAACCTAAAGAAAATCGGTGTGTACAAATGCAGTGGGTGCAAATGCATTCACAGGGAGGAAAGGTCAGCATATTTAAGTAAATAAACTAGGACCACATGTGCTAGAACACAGGGAGCTAGAAGGGAAAATGACTCAAGAGAACAGTAGAAAAGTAGGCCAGGGATGGTCCTTATATGTTGTCGTTGGGTACCATAGAGTTAGGTCCGACTCATACCAACCCTCATATGGTTTTCAATGACTGATTGTTTGAGGATTGCTTCAGGAATGGATTGCTATGTCCTTTTCCTGGGTCCTTAAATAGCGTTATGGAAACTAGGAAATTTAATTTTTCATCCAATAGAATATCTTTTTGTTCCATTTCATATATCTACCTAAAACTCTATTCTGTTTAATATTGACATAGCTGTACATCATTTGTCCTGTTTAATTTTAATAACTAAACTCTATTTTTTTTCATATTTCTTTAGTTCTTACCTACTGCCCTTTTACTGTTCCAAGATCCTGTCTGGGACACTATGTTACATTTTTTAGTCACTATATTTCCATAGGCTCCTTGTGGCAAGGAGAATTTATGAAACTTTCAGTTGTTTCTGTTTACTTTGACAGTTTTGAGGAGTAATGGCTATACTCTTGTTTGTCCCTCTATTAAAATTTGTCTGATGTTACTCTCATGATACATGTTTTTAGAGGAAGACAGTAAATTAAAGTGTGATTTTTCATCACAAAATATCAAGAGCACTTACCATCAACATTACTTATTATTGTTGGCACTGACCTTGATCAGTTGGCTAAGATAGGGTATACCAGGTTCCTCCAACTATCAAATTACTCTTTTTTTTTCCTGTACTTACACTCTGGAATAAAGTCTCACTATCTTGAATATACCATAGATGGCCAAAGCAACCAACAGATCCGTTCTGGAAGATGTGCAGCCAGAGTGCTCTTTGGAAGCAAGGATGGCTAGACTGCTCCTTATATATTTTGTACATGTTGCCAGGAGGGACCAACCCCTGGAAAAGGACATGAGGTTTTAGCGAGTGGCGAATCAGGGATGAAAAGGAAGTCCCTCTGTTAGATGGACTAACACAGTGGCTATAACAATGGACTTAAGCATTAGAAGAGATCATATGCATGTCATGATGTTGAGTCATATTTCCTTCCGTTGTAAATAATAATGTACAGCCCACACTTAAGGAGTAAGCGATTATGTTCCATATCCTTGGGTGTGGAGTATCTGCATGTTATTTTGGATCCTTCTGCACAGGAGATTTGTCTCTTCTCCTTGTTTATGTATCCAGTAATTTATTTATATCAGTGTGGATATAAAGAGATACTTATTTTCACCATCTTAGTATATACTGTCTTATTATTATGCTATTTCTACGGCTATAACAAAATGCCTTAGGCTGTATAATTTATACATGATAGAATTTTCTTTCTTCTGATTCTGGGGGCTGTAAAGTCTAAGTTCCAAAAACTAGGAGATTCAGTTTCTGGTGAAGGCCCACTATCTGCTTCCAAAATAATGCTTTGTTGCTGTGTTCTCATTGTTGTTGTTGTTAGGTGCCATCAAGTCGGTGTCCGACTCATAGTGACCCTATAGACAATAGACAAAACACTTTGTGCTTCTCTGCTATTCATAGGATTTTCAATGGCTGATTTTTTGGGGGAGTGGGTTGCTGGGTCCTTCTCCCAAGCCCACAGCAGCTGGAGTTCCCCGGCGTTCTCCTATCCAAGTAGTAACCAGGCCCAACCCTACTTAGCTTCGGAGATCTGATGGGATCAGATGCCACAGTGCTACTGCTGCAGGCTGTGCCCTCATGGGGAAGATGATATGGAAGGGCCGCTTACTCTCTGAAGCCTTATTTATAAGAACATTATTATATTTATGATGATGGAGGCATCATCATTTAATCACTTTCTGAGAGGTTTGTCTGCTATTGTTGATAGAGCCTCAATTGTTTAGCTATAAGAGAATACACTTAGATTAGATTACAACCTAGCCTAGCACATCAAACTAGGTTGTAGGTCACTATTGATGGGGGTCCTTTGAGCCAAACTCATCTCTCATGTACAGAGGCTAGTTTAGCCCAGTTTATTCTGGTTCAACCTGTGTGACCATCTGTATCCATATAAGCTAAACCTGTATTCACACTGATGTCTCCAACTCAAATTCATTACTACAAGAATCATTCTAGATTTTTCTTTGAAATTTGTGACCTCCCACACCAATAGTGAGAAACCTGGCTCCCACTACCCTACATCCATTTCCTTAACTGTTTAATTTCGTTATCTGTGTACAGCATTATCAGAATTGTTACCTGTGCCCTTATGGGAAACAACTTCATAAAGTAGGTCATAGAGTGTATGTGTAGTTTATTTCTGTTTTGTTTTATAGGCTCCAATCATTTTCAATTTCCTACCTTGGCAACCTTCCCCCATTAGTGAGGTTGTTTCATATATTTCTAATATAGTTAGATTGTTTTATTTCATTCTACATTCCATCCTGAGATCCCTCAACCTACTAAATTATATTTTAATTTGCATACATTAAGGTTCACTTTGTGAGCTGTAATATTCTATGTGTTTTTACAAACACAAAATGTCATGTATCTACCATGGCAGTATCAGACATCTTGAAATGCTTCCTGTGCTTCAACTATTCAAGCCCCTACTATCCTTCCTCCAAAACTCTGGATACCATTGATCTTTTTACCATTGCTATAGTCCTACCTTTACTGGATGTCATATAAATGAAATCTGAGTTATGTACCCCTTTCAGATTAGCTTTTTTCCTTTAATGATATCCATTTAAGACTTATCTGTGTGCTTTGTGGTTTGCTATTTTTAAATTGCTATTTTACATTGTATGAAATTTCTATAATTTTTTAATCTATTCATCTATTTAAGCACATTTTGATGTCTTCTAGTTTGGGGAAATTATGAATAAAGCTGCTACAAACATTTGTGCATGGGTGTTTGCATGGACATAAGTTTCCAAAGAACTTGAGTTAATAACTAGGAATTTGATTGCTGAATCATATGGAAAGATTATTTGTACTTTTCATGAAACTTCCAACAAGCTGTCTTCCAAAGTGATGTCTGTGCTATTTTGCATTAACAGTATCAATGATTCAAGAGTTCCTAAAATTTCAGATCCTCACAGGCAACATTACTATTTATTTATTTATTGCCATTCTAATAAGTATGTGGTCTGGGGTTTAGCTCAGTTAGTAGAGTGCTATTCTTTGTGGAGGCCCTGGGTTTGATCCCCAGCTCTGCAAAAATGGGAGAAGGATGTGGCAATCCACTGTCAAAGGAATCCCCAAACAAACTGCTATTGAAAACCCTATGAACAGCAGAGAAGCACAGACATAGTGCTGGGCACAGCACAGTGTTGTATGTGTTTTGTTCTGTTGTACTTAGGGTTGCTATGAGTCAGACGAGATCCAACTGGCACCTAACAATAGGTATGTAATGGTTTCTAATTTTTATTTTTTAATTGAGCGTTTCCTAATGATGTTTCTTTTTATATGCTTATTTGCTTGTTGTTGTTGTTGTTGTTAGGTCCCGTCGAGTCGGTATCCGACTCATAGCGACCCTCATAGGGTTTTCAATGGCTGAGTGCCTCGGGATTGCCTTGGGAGTGGATTGCCAGGCCCTTCTCCCATTTTTGTGGTGCTGGGAATTGAACTCGGGGCCTCAGAGACTGCAGCGCAACGCTCTACCCGCTGAGCTAAATCCTAGCCCCATGCTTATTTGCTATATAGACTTATTTTCTGTGTTATATCTTCAGTGGTATTCAGATCATTTATCAATTTTTAAAATGGATTATAAGTCATGTAAATGAGTTTTAAAAGTTCTTTGTTTATTTTGTATACAAGTACTTTAGTAGATAGGTGTTTTGGAAATGTTTTCTCCCAGTCTACAGCTTGTGTTTTCTCTTAACAATTTGTTTTTTGAGGACGAGTCTCCTTCTGTAGCCCAGGCTGGCCTCAAACTCTGGATCCTCCTGTCTTAGCCTCCTAAGTGTTGAGATGATATACATGTGTTGCCATGCCTGGCTCTTAGCAATTTCTTTCACCAAGTTTAAGTTTTAATTTTTATAAAGTCTAACACATTAATTTTTTTCTTCATTTTTCCACTTCTGGGTTGCAGTTAAAAAAAAAAATCATGCCTAAGCTCAAGATGTCCTAGGTTTTCTCTTAAAAAAAATTTTTTTTTTACATATTATATTTTGCATTTAGGTCTGAGATATATTGCATTTTGAGCTAACCTTAGTGAGCAATGCAAATTCTGGCTTTAGGTTTTTATTTTTATTTGTTTATTTATGTTTTGCATGTAAATGCCCAATTTTTTCCTGGACCATTTGCTGAAACTGCTTTTGCTTCTTTGTCAAAGATCAAGTAACTATTTCTGCAAGTCAATATCTGGGCTTCCTTTAATGTTTCATTGATTTGTGTATCCAATCTTTCACCAGTGCCACACTGTCTTGGTTATTGTCTGATAATAAATTCTGAAATTTAAGTCCTCTATGTTCTTCTTCAGTATTATCTTGACTATTATGTCTTTTACCTTTCCATATAAACTTAGGAATCGGTTTTTGATATCTACAAAATAGCTTGCTTATATTTTCACTAGAATTGTGTGGAATTTCTAGATTAACTTGGGGAGAATTAGCCATATTAACACTATTGAATTTCCCAATACATGAAGACTGTACATCTCTCTACTTATGTAGAAATTTAATTTCTTTCATTAGAGTTTTATAGTTTTCCATTTACAGGTCGTATACTTTTTAAGGTTTAGACTTATACTGAAGTTTTTATTTTCATTTTCATCGTGATGATACTGCTTTTCTAAAGTTTGAAATTCTAATTATATGTTACTAGCATAAAGACAACAATTGACTTTTGAATATTAACCTTATGTTCTGCAATTTTGCTATACTTGCTTATTAGTTGCAGAGGTTTTTTGTTGTTGTTGTTGTTGTTGAATCTTTGGGATATTCTACACAGATAATCATGTTATCTTTGAACAAAGTCAATTTATCTCATCCTTTCTAATCCATATACAAATTTATTTCCTATTCTTATACTTGCTGAGATGTCTAAAATGACTCTGAAAAGGATGATCTTGTTCCTGATCTTAGAAGGAAAACATTTAGTTTCTCATCATTAAGTGTAATATAAATTGCAGGTTTTTGGAGATGTCCTTTATAAAGATAATTAAAAAGCTTCTGTCCATTCCTACTTTGTAGAAAGTTTTTTTCTTATCATGAATGGATGTTGAGTTTTTCTAGATGTTTTATGTTTATCAGTTGATATGACAATGTGATTTTTCTTCTTTAGCTTGTTGATTTGGTGGTTTACATTGATTAACTTTCTAGTCTTGAGCTAGTTTTTCATACCTGAATTTAAAACTCTACTTCGTCCTAGTGCATAATTCCTTTTATATATTGGATGTGATCTGCTAATAGTTTGTTAAGGATATTTTCATTTATGATCATGAAGGTATTAATGTCATTCTTCACTTCCATTCCAGTGTCCTTGATTTCCAGCATTTCTTTTTGCTGTTCTCTTCAAATTTCTACCTCTCTACATAGATTAACTATATGTTCTTACCTTTTAGCTATTTTTGTTACAGTCTTTAGCATGTTAGTCATATTTATTTTAAGTTTCCTGTTGGTAGTTCCAAAAATTGTATCATATCTGAGAGTGATTCTGAAATCTTTCTTGGATAGCTCTTTTCCTTGTCTTTTGAGGCAATTTTGAATTTTTGAAATTTTTGAAATTTGAAAATTGAAATTTGAAAATTTTGAAAATTTTGAAATTTTTCATTTAATTCTGGACATGATGTATCATGTAAGAAAAACTTAGTTGTTTTCTTTTATCTGGGCCTTGAGTGTACAGTTCTATGTTAATTTTGTCCAGGGGCTGTGGTGTGTTTATGTTTATTTAGCTGTGGGTGACAAAGGCTCCAAATTTCTTGAGTGTCCCTATTTTTTATCCTCTCCTATCTTTGGGCTTTTGTAATAACCATTCTCAGATAGAATTTCTATCCTACAGCCCTTTAGGCTATGGTCCATTGTTATTATCCTGGAGGCATAAGGATATGGAGTTAACGTGTGGAGAAAAGACCTATTCTGTAATATTATGATTATACCTTGGATTTTTAATGGGTCCATGTCCCAGGGCAGGGAACTTTACTTGGGTCTATTAGCTTTTCTCTACCCTCTTAGATGGGACAGGAAGGCTAGAGGAGGTTAGGGCAAGAGTGACCCTCCCTATAAGATGAGTTAAGGCTCTGCTCAAGTCTTTTCCTCTGCAGAGTAAGGCAGTGTTTTGGAGAACATTGTTTATATTTTGCAGTGGTTACTTTTCATTCCCCTTGACAAAGCCAGGAGGGTCATGTTTCTCAGCTTCTCACATTGAGAATCTGGTGGGGTTGCTAAGGGAAAAATCCATAAAAATGTAGGGCTCTCTAAAATTGCAGCTCCCCCAGGAGTTTCTTACTCTCAAACAAGTCTACACTCAGCCTCTAGCAATTCATCAAAATTACAAATTATTTATTCCCATCTGTCTATGGCTCTAGTTTATGGCTTCTGCTTTTAGTAAGTAGATCTTGACTATGACTCTCTGGATAGGCCTGTTTCTCCAGATTTCATGGTAGCCGTCTTCCCTGCAGTATCTCTTTTCTGATGGGTCCAAGTAACCTTGATTTTTAGTTTGTTCAGTCTTTTCTTGTGAGAAAGATAGGTGTGATAACTTCTGAACGTTACATTTTGGAACTGAGACTGGAAGTCTATGTTTCCATTTTAATAACTGTGATTTTTAAAATCATTTCTGGGTACGTTTATATTGGATGCAATGTAGTATCCTCTAAAACACTTAAGATTCGAGGCAAATAATAAACAAATATTTAAGTAAAATGTGTTTTGCTTTCTTGAGCATGAATCCTTTCATTTCTTGAGTGATTATCATTCTTTTGAGTTGTTGGTTCTTCTCAAATGTTTTATTAAATTCATTATTAGGATCCCTGGTCTCTTTCAGTTGTATGCCAGTTTGGACTGCCAAGCCTGTTTCTGAAATCTTTGGGAATTTGGCTAGATAAACTACTGAGGATGCTGCACCTACTGCTTTGTCTTTGTAGCAAAAGAATCTCTCTGTTCCTCCTGGGGTACCCTGATGCTTCTTCCCAATAGTAAAATCTCAATGGTAAAATTCACACAAAAGCATGAATAAGAGAAGGTCCTGTCCAGTTTGTTGCAAAAAAAAAAAAAAAAAAAAAAAAAAAAAAACCTTAGTTAAGATCCTGACTATTTCCCCAGAGCCCTTTCACTTTCCCTAACATCATCGCATCTGCGACTGTACAACCTCTGAAATTATGTCTCCCTCTGAGCTACCTTTCTTCTAAGCATTTTGGTCTGTAGTCTCCTTTTGTCCAGTTTAGCCTGTTCTTTAGAAAGCTTCAACAGTTTTAGTCTGCTAATTATTTTCCAACTTTTATAAATTACAAATGATATTTACTGCAATTTGGAATCAAACTACATCATCCTTCTTGAACCAATTTCCTCACATAATGCTTATTAGAATTAAAGTTCTAAAGCTGGGTGTGGTGGCACACGCCTATAATCCCAGCAGCTTGGGAGGCAGAGGCAGGAGGATCCCAAGTTCAAGACCAGAGGCAGTCTGCGTAACTTAGCAAGACCCTGTCTCAAAAAGTAAAAAGAAATGGGCTGGGGGTACAGCTCAGTGGTCAAGCACTTGCAGAGCATGCAAGCGCAAGGCCCTGAGTTTAACCCCCAGTACCGAAAAAAAAAAATTCTAACTTCAAAAGAGTAAAAATATTCATCATAGGCTTGTCACTATCAAGGACTATGCTTAGCAGATCTTCCTTATATTATACATCAACTAATAAATATAGGAATAAATGTAATGCATGTAATAGCTGGCCTGCTTTCTGTCTGGGGGCTACAATTATTCAAGTTTTCTATCTATAGAACTAATAGTAATTAAATGACTTATGGGAAGGAAAAGAAAAGGGAAGGAAAACAACATCCAAAGAAGGAAAGAGGTTTGGAATCTAGACACAAATACACAGGAAGGAAGCTCCCTGTATGTTTTCTGGCATCTCAGTCATTCTTCCCCACCACACAGTTCTTATGGCAGTAGGAGCTTTGACAGGGCCCTGTCCAAATACAGCATAATGTTTCCTTATGGTTTTTGCTGCCTTCCTTTATAAGGGACTTTGTTTTTATTCCTCCAGGTCAAGGGCAGATATTTTCAAACTGAGTAAACCAGCGACTGATCTAGCCTAATTCAATCACTGAGCCAGAGCGGAGAGGGTAAATCACGTGCCTAATATCATGTCCAGTATTTGTCTAATTGTGATCTATCCTGGGTTCTATTCTGTGGTCTGGGGGGAGTGACCTTCATTACCATACTCTATGGTCTGTGGAAACATAATAGTTAAGCCTTCTAAGAGCTTGTTTGATGAACACAAATTCAAGCAGTCTTCCCCCAACATTAAATACCTTGTCATAGCCCAGTGATATTTCAAATAAATTTTAACCCAGAGTCAGAAACTTAGCTTTTGGTTGAAACATTTGCTTTAAATACTTTAATGTTTAAAAGTGCTTAAAATTTAAATAATTAAAAAATTGGAATTATTATTGTTATTCTTGCAAGGTTTTATTTTTAGATATTTTTAAAAATTAAGCCGTACATTAACCTTAAAACAGAGAAGTTAGAATCAAGAGATGAAATTGTATTTCTGGCTCTACTGAATCATTTTAGGAAAGTTGAATAATTTCTCTCACCTTATGTTTTCACCTGTAAATGCTTACATTAAGTTTTTATTTTCTAAAGTCTATATTAACTCTAAAATTATTTCAGTCCTTATATGAAGTTACTATGTTTCACATATTTAAGGGATTGAAAGTTTAATATAATGTAAGTTTGTATTGCCAAATTCTGATTATTTATTAAATGTAATGGAATCTGTAGTTACTTTGGAGCTAGAAGAGGGTGGCTATCATACTTAGTGATAAGTAGTGACTCTGAGTTATACAGTAAGTTTCCTATTGCATTAGTTGGTCAATTCAAGAAATCTCTTAAAGGCAAATGAAAAGGTCATTGCAAAAACCCACATTTTGCTATTCTATTATGAAGAAACCACTGAAAATATTTTGAAACAACCACTTCCCCTGTGGAAAGTTTACAGAGTAAACTGGCAATATGTCTTCGCTCGCAAAAGAAACCTGTGAACCTGCAAAAAAACAATTTATCATTTTTGTGCATTTTATTTTAGTTAGATGTAGCCTGGGGGGAATTATAAAAAGGAAAAACCTAAGAATAACAACCCTGAGAGTGATTGGAATCTATTTGGCTTTGAGATACCATGTCTGAAATTACCAAGATTTTAAAAAATTCTCTCCTGCAGTGGAAGCTTGTGGGCCTGTACATTACCTCCCCAGAGACATTACAATGGTCCAATTAGAATTGCTCAGTTGGTCTCTCTGCTGTGACACCTTCTGGCCTTATGCCTCACTACATCTCAAGCCCTTCCAAGAAGCCTGTCCTATCTCCAAACCCTCCCCATGATAGACATGGACTTCCCTGGCTGCTGCTTTCTGAGCTACTCTTGATAGGAGATAAAAGGGACAGTTCCCCCATCATTATTTAACTATAAATGGTGTTGCTATTAGCTATACTTGATTTTGTGTTTGTTTTTCCATATCTTTGGAGAACTGGGATTAATGACTTCATTGGGTATGGGTCAGAAGACAGTTGCTTGTTACAACTAATCAATCGGTTCCACTAAAAATCAGCTCCCAGCACTCTATTCAAGTATCTTGTCAATTACTTTTCTGGGTAAGTCTCTTTTGTCTTCCTATTTATTTAGTCTTGATCCTTGTGTCCTAGGTTTAGTTCATTTTGAAAACAACCTAAACAACTCTTGCTAGTGCCAGAGTTTTGGAAATGGATGCGCACATTAGCTACCATTCTACTCCACTCCAACACCAGGAACAACACAGCATAGTAAATCAGAACTTTTCAAGTGCAACATGAACTTGCTAACAATCCCACAAGATCCAAGAAAACTGACACACTCTAATAATTTCTGAGCTTCCTATAAAAATTCAGAATTGCTTAAGCTTTTGGAAAAGTAAATCAAATGTTTTTTCTAGCTCCTTCACTTTTCCTCCTCCCCAGGAGGAAGCTCAGTTACTGGAGTTAAATATAGCCTTCTTTATTTATTCTCCAAACCCAAGCCCCAATTCAGAAGTCTGATGTGTATATTATCATTACTGAAGTACACATAACTAGATGAATATTTTGGTAGATAGATACAAATATGTTTGGTGTATATATGTGTATATATGCATGTATATATGTGTACATATATATGCATATACATGCGTATATATTTGATATATCTTTTGTTTGGTGTATATATGTGTATATATGCATGTATATATGTGTACATATGTATGCATATACATGCGTATATATTTGATATATCTTTTGTTATAGTAAGTATCTTGGGAATAGATCAATAAATGAAATTTTAAGATTTGCCCCATTTGCATGTTGTGACACGTAGAACTCTTAAGCCTATAGCCCCCTCTACTGGGTGGATTTCCCAAAATTTATTATGCACACCTTAAACAAGAGGTCTTTCTCGACCTTTGAGTGTTCTTGTTCAAGTCCTAACCAACGCAAAATCCAGTATCTAGCCTGACTTATAGGTCCCTACATCGACTAAATTTTCTAAAGTGCATGGATACTGTTTTCCAATAAACTTTACCTTTACCTATTCTGAAGATTTGGTGATGGTTCTAAAGTCCAAGATTACTGCAAAGATAGCGCCTTAAGGCCCTCTCTTCCACATATCTGCTATTACTAGCTAACGAGAGTCTTTAGGGCCAGCAGCTCATTAATTGATTATTAAACATAATATATTAGATGATGACCATGTATCCCATCCTAGTATCTGCAGACTCAGAGAAAGCTATGAGGTATTTTGTTTAATATATTTCCCTATATGATATTTGCAAAGCATTTTTTAAAAAAAGGAAAAATAAAAAATAAGATTTTAAGACATAGGGAAGATGACTTTTATATTTTTTTTTTCTGAAACTATTTCATGGCCCCAAATATTCCTTTTTCTTAAATACCATAACATTATTTTCCACAAAACTACTCCCAGACACTTAAATCAACACAATCTTACCCAAGCAAAGTGCTGAGAATGCTTTTGTCCTCTGCGACTGTTTTCCTATAATGTAGCTTCCACCAGTTTTCCTAGGGAGAGAAAGAAAATTCTGTTATAGTCCTTATGGGTTAACAGAAATCCCCAAGCATGAGATCACAGCCATTCAGGGAGGACTTTAGGTTGTAGTAGGCTGAGGCCTTGGTGAGTCATGAGATTTGGGGTACTCTACCTCTAAAGGGGTAGTCTTTACTTCTCTCTTGAGAGTAGAAGGGTGGAAAGGACAAGTGAAAATTAAAGGAAATGATAATTTTAGATTCCTTTGGTAATATTAAACTAAACATATCAAAATTGTATACTATATGTGTCTCCAAACACATAATTGTTCATTGACTTTAAAATTAAGTAGGCAAAGATACAGATATTGAAATTATAATAGCCACATGATATCAATTATCTTTCAGATATTCATAAACAGAAATTATCTTAAACATCATTGTCAGTCATCATCATTGTCATTATCATCATCATCATTGTAGGTGACGCTTGTTGGTCATTCATCATGTTTGACTCTTTTCTCACTATTGTTCTATTGCAGGCAATAGCCCTACTAGAAATCAGCTTTGAGTATTGGAAACCTTACAAAGACAAAATTCAAGTACCTTAGGTATTGTGAAGTAAATTGTGTGTGTATCATTATATTGATGACACAATGCAAGAAAAGTAGAAGCTCCCAATAAAATATGGAGCTTGTGTTGTCTTTCATCCAAGTTGTATAGGCTGTATAGACAGTATTGTTTGAAGTCCCTGGAAATAAGCAGGAAAAAGCCAATCTGTAGAATAAAGGAGTTGTAGAGATAAACTTCTTTCTCTCCCTTGTTCTTTCCCTCTTTTGTTTTCCTCTTCTTCCTTTTTCATTTTCTCCCTCCATTTCTTTCTTTGTGTTTCTGAGTCACAGGTATCTAAGGGTTTCAGATCTTCTCCTTGATCTTTGATTGGTACTTGTTTGTTTTTAGTGTGGGTGTTCCTTTAAAACTGGATGGCATGAATTTGTTTGCTCTTGAATTGTTAAAAACCCAGAGCCATAGATGAAGGCACAAGTCTTCCCTGCTAATAATCTTTAAGAATTACAGTATGTATAAACAGGCAAAAATCTATTATGAAACTGGCCACATAGGCATCATTAACAGATGGCATAAACATCTGCTTAGGAGTTGAAGATTAGATTAAAACATATACTGAGTTAAGGCAGAGGTGTTTCAGTATTTGTCCTTCAATTCTTTTTCAAATTAGATTTTCTTGTTATGACCACTTTTATAGAATATCTATGAAAGACATCTATTAACTCCTTTTCTTTGGGGTGCGGCACCAAGGAGATGTCCTTTTATCCCCAGAAAACAAGATGGTGCAAACGTGAAGGATCAAATTAAATTAAACTTGATGAACCATGAATTTATTGGAGTTTCTTACAAGTGACTGGTGACTCACAGAGAATATTGTACAGCATTTTTGTACAGCACCACCACTGGGAAGAACTCCTCTGGGGAGTTCCCACTAAGGATATATCCCATGGGAAGCTTCACCAGTGATGGGTCTCACCTTCAGCCAATCTTTTTCTTCTTATGTGATGCAGGAGACAAGGGAGGGACAGCGTCTCATGGGAGCCTTGTTGGTGGCCCTTCCTCTCTCTCTACCAGGGAATGCTGACAGGCCCTCTACCACTATAAGCCCAACCCTTAGCTGTGTAGTTGATTTCATTGCCATGACTGTGGGCCAGAGTCTCCCAGGTCATCATACCTGCTTTACTTTATGAAGTTGATGGCCATGTCCAGCCTGGGGGAATCTGTCACATCGCAACATTCATTACACAGTACTAGGACCAAAATAACAAAGTAATTACCTGAGGCTCTTTATATGGTATACTAGTTTCCTCTGTCTACAGCCATACCTCCCTGGCATCTGATCTTGTCAGATCTTGGAAGCTAAGTAGGGTTGGTCCTGGTTAGTACTTGGATGAGAGACCACCTGGGAATACTGGCTGCTATAGACTTGGGAGAAGGACCTGGCAGCCCACTCCTAAAACAATTAGCCATCAAAAACCCTATGGTTAGCAGAGAAACATTAATATAGTGCTTGGGCATGGCATAGGCAGTGTTTTATTCTATTGCACTTAGGGTGGCTATGAATTGGACCCAACTCGATGGCACCTAACAGCAACAATAATTTCCTCTGACACACTTTTTTTCCTATCAAAATCAGCTTTCAAGAAGAGATTCAGTGGTAACTGTCAGATATGTGACAATGACAAAATGCTGGTAATTAATATTTCTGATCTTATATTTGTATTTTAATGAGAGCAGTGTTTCAAGCAAAAGAGTTGGGATTTTTGTCCTAAAATTTCAAGTATTCTTGGAGAATTTGTGATCAATGAATGTGACTAGTGCATGGATTCTTTGGCTCCCCTTTTCTTGCCCTTTTTCTTTTCCAACTGAATTTATATTATATAGATATCTGTCAATAATGCAGAAACCTGAAATTGAACCCTAGGTTAACCACTAGCTAGGAGTATGCTCTTCAGCAAATGATTTAGCTTATCTGAATTTCACTTTGTTCATCTGCAAAATAGGAAGGTCAGATGAAATCATACATAAGGTGTTATATCTGACCCCTGATGCTAGTTCATCATCATGCTTTATAAGCATTTGTTTTCACAACTCTTCTTTGCAACCAAAATAAACTGTGCCTCAACCACTCCTTCATTTGGCCACCTCCAGGTACCAACAATTTACAACCTATCTTACATTAAGTATTGCAAAGAATGCAAAGTGATTAACATGTCTGATATTAGGCATGATTTGAAATAATAACAGAAAGAAAATGTGGTTATAGTTCAGGGACTGTTGTTAAATTATTATATTTTTAAACTATAACTTTAAAGAACAGAGTGCTATTGACAGGTGTCAATACAGGAAAAAAAGATAAAAATAAAAACTCATTGAGAATTACATAATAGGTAGAGGCATAAGGAGATAAAATAAGAAAACAACAAACACAGTAATAGGAAGGACTGCAAGATGGTGAGAAGTGAAGGCAGAGCAGATGCATTTATGGAATACCAAAACTATATATTTGGGCTTCTAGGTAACAGTGAGCAGGGACTAGGAGGCTATACTTGGTGTTGAAGGCAAAGACTTTCTCAATGGAAAGGATCCTAACAAAAGAGAAGGATGAACTTCCCCTTTCTACTTGTTAAGCCTGTCCTGAAGACTGGTTTTACAGGTACTTTCCTTGGTATGTACAAGTGCAAAACAAAGTGACAGTGATGGTTACACATTGCAGCCTGGGAACACATTTCTGCCACAGAGCACCCAATTGTTTTGATCCAGTATTTTTCTTTTTCTTCTATTTTTTTTTTTCCCTGAGCAACCCAGCCGGCTCACAATGATGAAGTCTTCCCATTTGAGAAAGCCATGAGGCATCCGCAGGCTTGCACTTTCAGTAGACCTTTGTTGGTGATGATTTGACATTTTCTCTGTATCCAATCCCCAAATTAAGTCTAGGCATCTCATCAGTACATCTTCAAAATCATGTCATTTTATTTTTTCCGCATTAAACATTCACTTGTGTGACAAGGCACTCATCTCCAGCTGCCTTACTGTCTTCTGGCACGAGGGGGACACATCAATAAACTGTCAGCAATTTGCAGATAATTAAGTCACTGGAATTTGTGCTTTCTAATCTTCGGTATGCAAAACAAAAGAGAACATAAAACAAGTTCTTTTATCATGGAAGGATTTGCTGGGCTTGTAATATTCAGTTCAACTAATAGCTTATTCAGTGGAGAGTTGTAGGTTGCTACTTCAAGGTTGGGGCACAGGATAGTTTGTAAAGTGGCTGTGCAGTTCACTCAGGTGAAATCAAAACAGAGAACAATTAATTTTCTTAGAGTTATATTAGCAATTTATATCTTCTCTTATCCTTTGGCAATAATAGCAATGGTGTTTGTGTCAAATTATTCCAAGAGACTATCTGACATATGTAATAAATAGTATCTAGGAAGGATATATCTCTTGCATATTACACAGGCACTTCATGTGGACCAGCGCTGCAATCTTCATTCTAAGAGACTCCCAATTTCAGATAAAGATTTCCTCAAGATGACCGAACTTATGCAACATACGTTGGGTCGAAGCAGTAGTGTTTATTCTAGAAGAAGGGCCCTGAATAAAATACAAACAGGCACAAATCTCAGAGGTGTCTATTAAGGTACTGATTAGGACCAGATGATTGGCTGCAGCCTCAGATTTAATCTGGGACAGCATTTGAGATTTTACTGGACTAGGTCCTCCTCCACACAAAAAATTTTCTTGGTGCCAGAATTTGGAGTCAAAAAAATAGTCAAAGGCAACACATTTTGTAGTCTGAGTCTTGTGTCTGAATTTCCGTAAGCAATCATTTCCTAGAATCATGAGTAGTCCTAGGAAATTAGAAGCAAAATTGTACTATCCTGATAATGAGTATTCTTTGCATTTTCTTTGAAATTTCTAGTTATGGTTTGTGCAATATTCATTTATGTTGGCTTGGTCCTGTCTCGTCCTAGATCTCCCCCAGGATTCTGAGAGTAGATGCTTGCATCTTCCTAGTGTCCTGCTCTTATTAGTGACATCATAAATAGTTATGAAATGCATGAATGAATACATAAATGCATTCTAGGCTATGAAATGTTACTTATTGAATTCCCTCATTGAAAATACAGAAAAAAAAATTTAGGTGACTTTTAATAGAGTCAACCTAGATCTTCTTCCTTGTTGATTTATTTATATGTTCAATAAACATTTATTAGGAAAGATGAGAAGATTAACAGATAGTAATCTCTTTGTGATATGCAAAACACATTTGAAAGGGACTTTGGATTAAATATGATGAAGAATAAAGCATGCTCTCTTCAGCAACTATAATTCAGTGAACTATAGAAGAAGGTAAATCAAATGTTAATGCATGCACTAATTATTCTAATAGAGGTGCACTTGTGGTTCTCTATGAGTCAAGATGAGTTAGTATGGGAAGTTTAGAAAAATATATTTTTGTTAGGTGCTGTTGGGTTGGATGCAACTCATAACGACCCTATGTACAACAGATGAAACACTACCCAACACTATGCCATGCCCCATACTCCTCCACGCCCAGTACTGTGTCATTGCCTCTCTGCTACTCATAGGGTTTGTGATGGCTGATTGCTTCAGACATGGACTGCCAGGTCCTTTTCCCAAACCTACAGCACTCAGTATTCCCAGGCTGTGGTCTCCCATCCAAGGACTAACCAGGCCCAACTCTGCTTAGCTTTCAAGATCTGATAACACTGGTCCCCAAGGTGGCATGGCTGTAGACTAGAAAACTGTAAAAGGAGACAAATAAGAGCTTCAGCTTTGGTCTTTGAGAAGAAGCCACTTTGACAGAAATAAGGATTGGGGGCAAAGAAACAGAGGGCAGACAGACAGGCACAAAAGGTCTGATGTTCAGTCCTATGCCTTACACCATACTAAATGGATGAGCGAATGAATACTCATTTTGCATAGCACATTAACTTCTCAATGGTGCTCTGCTGCATGCACACAGCCATTAGAGAATTCTTTTCAGGGTGTTACCCTATTACAACCATTTGGGGACGAGAGGAATTACATTCAACAGCCTGGAAAACTACCCCCAGAGCTTTCATTAGCATCTGTGTATCATCTCCTCCTCATGTTGGTAAATATCTTGATTCGTATTTCCAGTCACTCTGTCCCAGTTTTAATGCTGGCCAATAAAAATCCAAGCATTCAGCAGAAATAAAATATTTGCCCTGCACACTGCCACCAACAAAGTTATTACAACAGGGCAACAATTTAATAACCATTATGTACATGAATTTAATGCATCAGCTGATGTATTTTATCCAGAAAATAAAGAGGTACTGGTGGTGATAGGGGGAAATGTGGACAGCAACTTCTCCAATGGGAGACTTCCTAGTAGGAAGACTTCCTCATCACAATATGGTGGGCGTGATCTCCTAATGTGTTTGATTATTCTTTTTCCTTCTTTACTGTGCATCTGCTGCACCTATTTTTAGACAATTTGGCATCAACTATGTCGATATGTGCAGGACCCCAAAATTGGCCTGGGGGTGTTGATCCAGAGGAAATATAGGCCATTCCCCTTTCATATATACAGGCTGCTGTCAGCTGCTTCTGAAGCCAGAGTGGACATTGAGGAAGATTATTTAGTTAATTTGATTATTTTTGGGCTTTCACCCAAAGCTGAGGGAAAAGCTGCAGTAAATCTATATTCATCCTATTGCTATGTTTCTAAGTGCTCTGACTTGGTGGGACTTTGAGGCATTCATGAAAAGGGTCTTGAGCTCTAGACTACTATAGCCTTTGGATCTCACATTGCATTTTCCTAAATAAGCTACATGGTTTCAAAATGTTGTGCTTTTGTGTAAGCTCTTCCCTCTTAGTAAACTCCTACTCATCCTGCAAGAAACCATCTGAAAACCTGAAACCCAGAGCCAGAGAATAAACTGAGCCTCCACTATACCACCACAGAGGATATGCAGGGTCCAAGTGGGTGGAGAGTGTCTGCCTTGTGAGCTGCTCCCCTCTCACCCGCAAATAGAATAGCTCCCAACAAGGAACAGATGCCCAGTAAGTATTTGTTAAATTAATGAACAGTCAATGCTAGAATTTGTTCAGATCACTGAGGTTTGAAGCTTGCATTTGTGAAAATGCTGCCTTGCTTTTGTTGGCTAGATTTAGGGCATGTTCAGAAGCATGAAGGTCTGGTGGATTTTCCCCAAATACTGCCCGATTCAGTCCCAGCTTCTGATTTATTAAGTTTGCATTGACTCAGACAGCTGAGCTCTGTTCCTTACCCCTGGCATATTGCTGAGGTCTAAGAGGACTGCATCACACCCACCACCTGCCTTTTATTCCTCTCTTCACATCCTTAGTTTTAAGCAATATGAAAGAGATGGAATGGTGCCCCCTTCAAAATGGTGAGAGTGGGGAGTGAAGGAGCCACGTCTCTGCATGACATTCAGAGATCTTTTCCTCACAATGTAAAAAAACAAGAACAACAACAACAAAAGAAATGGAAGCAAAATATACACCGCCTCAAGAGCAGGCACTCAGTGAGTGGATTCTGCAAAAGGTAGCAAGGCAGCTGACGCTGTGGGACCTGCCACATGCCTGAGTGGCCTAGTTCACACGTGAAGGGGCAACAGAGAAGGGAAAAAGTGAGGCCTTGGACTGCAGGAGAGATTTCTGGAGGAGTGGGCAGAGCTGGACTTACTAGAAAACATAGCCCCAGGTCTGTAGACAAAAGGATGATGTTCTCCAGGTAGAGACATAAGTCTGTGAGCAAATTCTATTGGCAGATGGGCAGATGAGCCCAGGTTGTCCCTAGAAAGAGTTGAGCACATGGCACCTGCTGCAGAGTGGTAGGAGACAAATCCAGAAGCAGAGACCAGAATTGGAGGCCTTGCATGGAAAAGGGATGATTTGGACTTTACGCAGTACAAATCAGACCCCATTCTGGTTTGTCCTGTTGAGTCCCTGGGCTCTAAGATGGACTCTCTGTTGTGCAGAATGTGAAACATTTCAGCATGGAAACTCAGAAAATAGTCTCAGCTGGTTTCTCTCCAAGATTGAGTCCTGGTCCCATGAGGATGGTATCTTCACTCATTTAGGGACAAACATCAGTAGTTGCCATAATCTAAGCCTTCTCTTTACTAGCCAAGGCCTATTTTCCAGGCAGAGGACTTAAAACAAGCCATGCTGTTCATTTGTATGTTTCTTGTGAAGCTCAGAGATAACCTTGGCAGTCCTGGCCTGAGTCCTGGGGAGAATGTCCACATTTTAAGCCTGATTTTGATGAAAGGAGAGAGGCTTTATTCATTCTACAGTTATTGATAGGAAAATATCCCTGTTTCCACACTGAAATTCTGAGCTGGTATCAGTGCTCACAGAATTCCTGTATGCTAATTCATGGTGCAGTCAAAATGTGGATAATTTGAAATGCTTTTTCAAATCTGTGGCATTGTGTAAAATATTATTAAGCATGTAATACTACCTTGGTAGATCTCTGGCAGTTTAGCTCTCAGAATTTCACTGTGTGTATAATATTATCAAAATGAATCAATACCTTAACCTCAGGCTGATTCCTCAATTACTGTAACTACTAGCTGCTAATTGGAATGCTTTTTGCCCTCTGCTCTCCCTTCAGACTGTCCATGCTGCCCATGTGAATGCAACCAAGGATCACAAGTAAATTGAGCATGAACAATTAGACTATTCAGCTTTGGGTGATCTAAAGAGAGATGTGAAATACCATTACATGGCATAGTGATTTTGAATCTCAGGCTGAGGCGTGACTCTAGTTTACTGAATCTCTTAGTCCTGCCCGGAGTGGAAGATGAGATTTTAAAAGACCTGAAGCAATCCTAAAGCATCTGATGTTTTCAAATGGTAATGAAGAATTTAGGCAAGTTGCTTTACATAGCAGCTAACAGAGCTATTATCAGCCTATGATGTTACTCAGTGGGGCTGCCATTTAAAGCTGCTTTCTTTAGGTAGAGAGGAATCTGGCTTTGAATGGGGATTGAATGATGCTAAGCTTCTGTCACTACTGGAAGGGGTCTCACTTTATACTTTAAAATAGGCAAGTGGCTCTAGCCGGAGGACATGTGGGCTTAAGGGAGGTTTGGGAGGAGAAAAAGGCCATCCTCCTTTTTTTTGTTTTCTGGATTTGGCTTTAAAAGTCTCAGATCCATTTGCTGCCCTTTGGGGAGGAGATAAAATCAGAGTGGCAAAATAACTGAGCTCCAGAGAAGAAAGAAAGAAATCTGGCAGTTTTTCAGTGATCCTGGGAAGCAAAGCAAATCAGAGATACTTCACCAACTAATAACCAAATGCGTCAATGGCATTTTCTCACCCACTATTACTGAATCAACGTTTTCTGACAGGTCACAAAGCAACTGAGTGCTTACAATATAATCCAGGCCAGGGGGAAAATTGCATCAATTGTGATTAACATACCAAGGATAAAGACCAATGTTTTTGTTTTTATTCTTCTAAGATTCCTAAGGTAATGAAAGCCCAGGGAAATAAAATTGTTTGCTCTGCCCAGATTAGTGGCATAAAACTAAAAGCTATCCAAAGTTAGTCAGATAGATGAATTAATATAGTGTGGAGCTTTTCAAACTCTAATATGCAGATGAATCACGAGGGGATTTGTTAAAATTCAGATTGTTGTTGTTGTTGTTAGGTGCCATGGAGTCAGTGTCTGACTCATAGCGACCCTGTGTACAACAGGGGAAACACTATTGTCAGTGCTTCTCTGCTGTGCATAGGGTTTTCAATGGCGGATTGATTTTTGGGAGTGGATTACGAGGTCCTGCTCCCAAGCCTACAGAACCTGGTGTTCCCAGGTGGTCTCCCATCCAAGTATTAACCCAACCCTGCTTAGTTTCCAAGATCTGATGGGATCCTCTGCCGCAGGGCTATGGCTGCAGGTACCTAATTCCCACCAGTTTCTGAGCAAGGATGGAGCCGGCCATCACCAAATCATCTGAATTTTGGTGAAATCTTCAGTTGCAAGTAGCTCATTTGCAATTTTTGCTTCCAATTTTGCTTGTGTAAAATAAGACTCATCTATCAGATAGATGTGGTCAGCAAGCCACCAGCTTGAGACACTTGGCCTTGTTATATGTAGAAGAGGTAAGGGGACATTATCTAGTTGTGCTGGGAAATGTAAATTGTAAAGAAAGAAAGCTGCTAAGTCCTCAAAGTATGGAAAAAAATGTTAACTTAGCATGTGCTTCTCATACTTTGGATCTCTAAATGGTTCTTTCCAAACCTCATGTGGAACAAGATGCACAGAATTCTTTCTTAAGGAAAGAACATGGCCATTCATACAATTTGTGAACAGAGGATTGTGCATTAGATATTTCCAGTGTGTATCTCAGTTAATTATCCTGAATGGAGACTTGGGCTCATTATAGGCATGCTTGTCTCTGTGGGGGGTGTCGGCAAATAATGTTTTATTATTTACTTATTTATTTATCTGTTGACAAGAAGGCCAATTAGCGCATCTGGGCTGGATCAGGAAAATGAAAACTGAAATAAGAGTGACATTCAAAAAAGATATCTTTTCAAGCTCTATGTCTTCAGGAAGTCTTCGTGCAGTGACCTTATATTCGGAATTCAGCTTTCAGCTGGTGTATCCAGCATTAAAGGTGACAGTGAAAATAAAAGTCTTCCTTCCAAAGATTGTGTGTGCCTTTGGCAAAGGTTATAGATGTGATGTCTTTGAACATTCTTCTTCATGATGGCTCTGTCTCTGGAAATGGGCAGAGAAGAGAAGAAATCTACAGGGAGCTAAAGCTGCTTTCAGAGTGATAATTGTCAAATCTTTTACCTCTTGAATGCAGAACAAGTACAGTTTTCATATTTATATCTAAATATCTGGTTTGCTTACCATTTTATTCCTTTCCTCTCATACCCTGCCACATCTTTGTAGATATGAGATAAGAAGGGGAAAATTCTATCTATCTATCTATCTATCTATCTATCTATCTATCTATCTATCTAGTTGTTTTAAGAGGCTTCATTCCAAAGAAGTCCAGCATTACTCTCAGCTAGTTTTGAGAGTAGAAGCAATTCATTAACTCTTGCTGGTCCTGGCCTTTCCCCTTGTTCACCTTGTTTTTCAGGTGGGATAGCAGAAGATTGGAATGTAGCATGTGCTCTTTCCAGCCCACTGCCACTGCCTGAAGGTATCCAGATGTTCTAAACATGGCAGGTTAAAGGCCATTTTCATTATATCCAGCAATTATTTGTTCACTATCCAAGGTGGATGGAAACTGGAGACAGAGATAAGAAATGACAGTGCAATACATTGAGATTAAACTTCCTTCAAATTGATTTGCACCAGCAAAGCCCATTTCAACTTACTGGAATATTGGTAGTGCTCCTATCTACTCATAGGAATCACCTCCACCTTGATTTCTCCAGATGCATAGGCTTACATTCTTGTAGATTTAGGTCTATCAGTGGAATGGTGGAATGAGACCATCATGACTGCTGTTCCTAGCATTCTTGCTAGTAGTAAACTATATGTCCTGAGCAAGTTTTATCACATTCATCACCCTATTTCTGGTGTTCTGTTGTCAACTTGGCATCATTATCAGCCCCTGTATATTGTCCTCTTTATAGCAGGGGAAAAATCTAGAAGAACATTACCTGCGAGCCTTTTCCTACATAGTTTTGGCTTAGAATTTACTATATTTGTGAGATTTGAAGCTTGCATGAGGAGAGAGAGATTATTCTCCAGTAGCAGGTGCAGGGAAACATGGGCAGACATGAAGATCATAGCAGTATCCTCAGGTGCTTGGAAGAGTACCCACATAGGTGATGCAGACAGTGGATTTCTTCAAAGGTCTTTCTCCTGTGATTGCTCATGTTGGCAGCTCCTCTGGGTGACACATTTATTCTCCTGTTTTAGTGCCTCAGATGATGAGATCCTATGCATAGGTTTTCTGATTTTAGAATTCCCCTAGAGTCATCTTTGATTTTCATCTCTCTTTTCCAGAAAGGAATTCTAATAGCTGTGCAAGCCTTGAGTAATTTCTTGATTTGTATTTGTTTTTTGGACATGATGCACTTTCCCCAATGACATATCATCACTTATGAGCAACCTCATATTTCTGCTATCCTGCTAGATAGCATGGTGACTAAAATACAATCTCAAAAGTCATACCAACTTGGTTTCCAATACTGTCTTTGCCAATTAATAGCTCTATAATATTTGGCAAACAACCTAAAACCTCTCTGTGTCTGAGTTTTCTCATCTGGAATAGAGAGAATATGAAGATAATAACAGCAATTGAGCCAGAGAGTTACTGAAAAGACTATGGATGACGTTTATATGAAGTCATTAACAGCATCTTCCACAAAATAAACTCTCAGGAAGTGTTACCTTTTACTATCATGGAAGGCAGTATATATATGAAAGAGCTTACATTTTTGGAGATCACTTACCCTATTCTAGTAACTTTTCTAATCATGTTATTGTTAGATGCTGTCAGATTGGGTCTGACTCAACAACCCTATATATAACAGAATGAAACACTACCTGACACTATGACATGAACACAATATATTTTTTTCATGTTTGAGTCCATTGTTGCAGACAGTGTTTCTTCTCATTTTCAGTGGTGCCACATCGGCAAATGTTGGCCCAGGGGCTTTACTCCATTCCCATAATTAAGGGTTAACTCTTAATCATGTAGTAACATAAAATGTGAGTAAGCTCTGGTGTTTATCTCTTTTCTGTAGTGGGAAGGATATGACCAACATGTAAACTCAGAATACAGAACAGAAAAGGTCAACTACTTGAAATTTCAGAAGGGAGGCAGAAATTTGGGTAGATGTCAAGGAGAGATAGAGGAAAGGTCAGTGGAGGGCCTTGAGGTAGACTGGAAGCTCCCAGTGAGGGGAAAGTTCTGAGTTATGTTGATATAAAACAGCTTTCCTCCAAAGGGAATAAGAGATAGTTTATTCTGAACTAGATATGAGTGGTCATGGCCCTGGGATCATGGATTCAGGTTATCTTGAATGACACTTTTCCTTGCAGGAGAGGATAAATGGAATTTCATTACCAAAACAAAAGAAAATCATCAATCAATGTATTTACCAAATACATTGGTGGGAACATCATGTAGGCAGGTTACAGTAGAGCAGGGAAATACCTTCTAAAGCTTTCAGATATTGTAACAGTCTTGACTTTAGGTTTGGTAGAAGCTAGCAGTCTGCTAAACAATACATTCTAATAGTTTTACCTAATAGTCTCAAAGATGTTAGGTCAGGTCCAGAGGTTGGTAGCAAATGGCTATTAAGAAGACTGTAGATACCCCAAGATAAATTTGGCTCTTGCTCAGTAATATTCCATCTCTCCACAATTTCAAAGTTCTAATCAGTCAGTTGGTCTGCAAGGATCTTCAACACAGATGGGGCTTCTTCAGATAACTTCAGTTCACAGTTATCACAAGGTAATTTACTGAGGCAGCAGACAGAGGGGAAAGAGGCTGCCAAATACAGAACAGAGAAAGAGAAAGGGATAAGAAAAACAGCTTAGCTCAAGAAACTACATGAGTAGGAAACAAGTGCTAGTTTTATTATGGTTCTTTAACTAGAGAGGTTGAGCACCATGCTGCTTTGAAATCAAGTGCTTAAGAACAAGGAAATTACTAGGACTTTGGCACTGCAGTTGATCTCTTACTTACTTAACAGTCAAACTAAACCACTTAATAGATCTGAGCTCTTGTTCTCTCTCCTTTGTTTCCAATGGACAGCTACCTCTCTCCCTGCTTTGGAATAAACTTCGTATTAAGAATAAAATACTACAGCAAAAGTGTATGATTAAAAGAATGAGCAAATAACTAGAGGACTTTTCTGAACCCTCAATGACCAGAGACCTAGCAGAATGATTGTATGGACAGAAGGGAGAGAGAGATGCTGTGTGTATACAACCAGCCTCAGTGAAAACATCACATCACTATTCACAAATTATGTGGTTTAAAATTGTGTTAATTCAAAAAGCGTGAGTCCAAAACAATTAGATTTGTAGAACTCTTTACTCACTGGAAATACAGAGGGCATCAATTAGATATCTACACAGATTTTGGCACAACAGATATTGGTTACTTGTTCAATATTGTCACTAACTACACATACCACCTTGATGTTTGATCTCATCTGATCTTAGAATCTAAGCAGGGTTGGACCTGGTTAATACTTGAATAGGAAAGGACCTGGGAACATGGGGTGCTGTAGGCTTGGGAGAAGGACCTGGCAGCCTACTCATCAAACAGCCATTGAAAACCCTATGAATTGCAGAAAGGCACTGATAATAGTACCAAGCATGGCACAGTATTGGGTAGTGTTTCAGCTGTTGTATGTAGAGTCACTATAAGTCAGATGGACCCAAAAGCACCTAACAATAGCAACAACAACATTTCATATAAGTTCTTACACCTGCTCTATAAAATAGGTACTATATCTGTCTCTATTACACAAATGCAGAAATGAAACCATAGAGTAAATAGCCTTCTCCACAGGACACAGCTAGTAATGACAGAGTCAGTTTTTGAGCCCAGACAATTGGAAACCAGTACTCAGGATGCTACCATGTTCTTCTATATTTGGCCTCCAATGATCTCTGTGCTTTAGGGCCCATTTGCCATGGATGAGACAGTCCTACAGAATATATTCTGTGCATGTGATGAGAGCGACAACAGAGGTATCAGAAGGGTCTTTCAGAAAACAAAAGAAGAAAACAGCAAATTTCTGAGTGAGCTGAAAAACACTTCCCAGAAGCAGTGATAGTATGACTGAATCATAGGGATGGATAGTTCTTGGCAGCTGGGGGTATCAGGGAGAAATATAATGCTAGGAAAACAGAAAATATCAAGAGGACATGCTCATGTATCCTTGGTAGCAGGCACAATCAGCATCTATCAAAATATAAATGGGCCATGCCATTTGTATCAGTAATTTCACTATTAACTGCAAAAGGGTGAAAGAGAAATGTACAGAAATGCTTATCTGAAATATTGTTTTGAATTAGAGAAAATAGAAAGTGAATGCTCCACAACATAACTTATACAAAATAATACTATCCAGTCATTAATAGTGGGGATGGATGAATATCCATCACAAGGACAGGTAAAGATAATTGCACATATATAAAATTGCACATACATATGCTAGTGACACGGAGAAAAACCTAAGAGGATTTTACCAAGATGTGAAGAAGGGTCACTTCCAGGTAGTTAAACTGGAGGCATTTTATTTTCTTCTTGTACTTTTTTGTATGATTTGTGTTTTTTGACAATAGATACATATCTGCCCCCCCCAATCAGGTACAAAAGGAAAAACAATACAAATTTAGGAGATCAGGGAACTGAAACATTAAGGGAATGAATTACAGAACAGGACTTTTACTATGAGACATAGAAAGTAGGAAAAAGAAGTAGTGATGTGTCTAATATCTCTCTTTGTTACTTTAATTGGTAACTTGGGGGGCAATGTGTTTTAAAGAAGTGGAGTGGTTCAAAGATAAGAAAGGTCATGTGTTCAGTAAATTGCCAAGCTGCAATCACATAGACTTTTAATTCTAAAGGGCCAAGTCACACAACAGAGTGACAGTGTGTTGTAGGTGTGCAGATGCATTGATCCTCCTTGACTTTGAAGTGGACACAGGCCTTGGAGCAGCAAAGCTCATGAGCCAGGAACCACTAATGATGGACTGTGGCATCCACTACCCCAACATGCCATTAAAATACTTGCTTCTGTGTGAGCTGAATGGTGAATAATGATTGGGAGTCCTGCATGCAGAGATCTTCTTAGGTGCCCATAGTTTTGTGAGAAGAATAACTAGGACCAAGAGCAAAGTCACATAGATCATCATTAGAGAGATAAGCCAGTCTCTTACTAAAGTAGAAATAAGCATATTTATAAAAAAGGAAACAAAAAATATTGAATTCTAATCAACATGGAAAAGTATACAACAAAAGTACTGAACTTTAGGAGATACAGCCTAACAAATTATGCCTCCTTTCTTTCAAAGGCCCTGTATCTCCCTCTTAATGTGACATGGATTGTTAGGAATAAAATCATCAGCACATATGAAATGAATAGTTGGAAGTTCAAAATGTTAGCAGAGTTCATACAAAAGAGTAGTTTTTATTTGTTTCCATCATCTAGTCCTTTTTGTTTCTTCATTTTAACAATCTCTCTATAAAGAATCTTCATCTTCGTGGTGTTCTCTTCTGCTGGAGAGTTCAATTCCGACTATTGATTAGTTACAATATTTATGTCCATGTTTGTCTTCAAGACAGTGCCAAGGCATTTTTGTCTGATGGCCTTACTTGGGGTGTAGCTGCCAGTCACTGGCACAGATTAGACCACTCAGGGCTGTGGCAATTTGGGAGATGAAGTGCCACTTTGAGCAGCTGCTGGGGTTGCAGAGGCTAACGTTCATTTTCTACTTTATGACATGTCCATCCTCCACACCTTAGGCCTCTCAAATCCAGGCTTCTCAAAGTCTTTATTAAAGTTAAACTACACATGGGTGCTATAACTCCCTTCTCATCCCACAATTTATGTATCTTCTCATTCCTGCATTGTGGATTGCTGGGCTGCATGTTTGCCCACTGTTCCTTTGACTGGTAGACAGATGAAGAAGTAGAGAAATGTCTCCTATGTTAGGCTGACTAGTGGCCTGCCAAGATATCCACACCTATCCCGGGAGCCTGTGAGTGTTACTTTACATGACAAGTCGTATGTGCTGGTGTGATTTAATTAAGGCTCTTGACATAGGGAGGTTTTTTGGGATTATATGAATGGATTCTAAATGTAATCATAAGTGTCCTCATCAGTGGGAGGCAGGAGATTTGATTACAGAAGAGGAAGTAGGAGATACAATGATGGAGGCAGGTGGTTCCAGTGATGTGGGAAGGAGTCAGCACCAAGGAATGTAGGCAGCCTCCAGAGGGAGAAAAGGCAAAGAAGCATTAGCCTCCAGAGCCTCCAGAGGAACCAGCCCTGCCAACACCTCGATCTTACTAAGTGAACCTGCTTTCAGTCTTCTGGCCCCCAGAACTGTAAGAGAATTCATTTATAATACTTTAAACCACTAGATTTCCAGTGATTTTTATAGCAGCAGTGGGAAAAAACAGACCTCCTTTGTGGACATGTCCTCATTTCCACCTCCATGCCATTCTAAGCTGTCAGAAAAGTACATTTATGGATCATTTCCATCCACTAATGGTACCATATCTTTATTTTTCTCTATCATCTTCTATTTTATTGTCTTCTATTTTACAGAGGAGGAAATTGAGCCTTAAAAACTGGTGGAGTTTTCTTAAGGAAGCTTCATTACAAACGAGAGAGGATCTGGTAGAATTCCTCTCTCTCCACTTCTAGAGCTGATGGTCTTTCTAATACACTAAACTCTCTCCCTGAATTTGAGCCTTGCTTTTTTCCTTTTGTGTGATTAATGAAAGGCAAGGAGTCCCTTCCCTTTTGAGTGTGTATTTTACTGTATAAAATGTCAATATAACTAACTCTAATAATGATGAGCTGTTGACTTAGAAATGCTTAGAGATGAGACTTCCCAGAACCTTTTAGTGTTCTACTCCCTATTGATTCTTGTGGACAGAAATAGAATCAGAGAGACAGAAATATCATCTTAAGAAATGATTTCACTATGTGACCTCTAAGGGGCCTTGGAACTAGATGAATAAAAGAATCTTTCAAGAGGTTTGAGTCAGTGCCACATTTTTTATCATCTTTATGGGGTCACTTTCACATTGTTTAAGTGGACTTGTGTTTCTCTTTCGAGCCTTTTTGTCTCCATTACAGATTGAGTTATCTTCCCTCTTCTCCTTCCTTCAAGTCCAGTCCCCATGGAATGTTGCTATGAATCTATTACTGTAATGGCGATGAGGATGATCGTGCTGGCATTTATTAAACACTTACCATATGAAAGATCCAGTGTTCAGTATTCTTCCATGAATACTGTATTTAATTATCACAACAATTCAACGTCTTGAGTACTTTTGTTACTGACCAGGATTCTGAAACAGGGTAATTCACTTGCCCAAGGTCACAATGCTAGTAAGTGGCAGAACCAATAGTTGATCAGAGTCTTATTTCATTTTAAAAATCATGCTTCCTTTAAGAGCTCCTCTTTGTCTCAGCTCCCTCCAGGAAATCTTGCCCCTCAGCCATTCTGTTGCTTCTTAAATTCAACTTGTTCTCTGCCTATCTAGAAACTCTACTGTAGCTCCCCAGTCTGGGTTACCCCTTTGGGCAGAATCAGGTATTTCCAAACATTCCAACATTTTCTTCCCCATTCTTTCTTTTCCTGAGTCCATCAGCACCCCTGTGTCCTCAGAACAGCTGGCCCTACAGCCATTGAAGAGAATAAAATCCTGATCCTCTTCCTCACACATATATGTATGCATTGCTTGAGAACAATAGACAAACTCCTCTGCAGTGTGGAGGGCAAGGGAGTTTCATGTGGATAGTGACTGATGACTTTTCCCTATTTTAAAATTTTTTAATTCTTTTTTGTTTTTCTTTACATTTCTCAGAGCCTTTAACCAAATAATTCATTCTTCCCTGGTTGTTGTACTTTGTCCTTCTTTCTCCACCAAAGGTTGGGACTTACTGGACTCAGCAGAATATTTTTATAAATGATCACCTGATGATAGATCTTAGAAACTGCATTCTCTTTCTCCTACAGAATTGGCCCAGTCTCAGGGGTTCTCAGAAGTGTGAAATGAAAAAAACGCAGGAGAACCTTAGGATTTTTCTAATGAAGGGTAAAGTCACTGCTTAGTCTTGCTTGTTCACTGAGGGCATCCTAAAGACCCTATTGTCCTCTCCAACACATGATACTGTTCTTTTAATTAAACCCCATAGTCACTATCAAGGAGAGTGAGGGAAAGATGAGAAATAAAATACTTCTACTTTTTCCATCGGCTATTACCCCAGTAATGGCACTAATAAATATGGCACAAGAAAGAACCTGGGGGAAAACTCACCATTACTCTTGGAGCCATGAGGAACGAGGATTCAAATGGTTATTATAGATAGTAGATTCACATTCTAACATGTGAAATGATTCTGGGCTTTGATTGGATACATTTGGCTTAGTGATGGTTTTCCAATAGGACTAATTTGCTAGATGGATAGAAGTTAAATCCAGGAGGGAAATGAGCTTTGTTCATACTGGGCCCCAGTTCAGGGCCCACTAACAGTGTCCTACTGCAAACAATCATTTCTTTGCAAATTTGCTCTGAAAACCCTAGCTAAGATCAGTTTCTGTGCTTGCCAGGATCTCAGAGGATAGGAAGAAAGATGGTGTCAGATGAAGACAAGGTGAACAAATGAAATCTGTCTAGCTTGAATGAGCATACTATCCAAAAGCTATTCTGGGAATCTGAAAGCAGCAGCTCTCCGGATTGCTGTGTTCACACCCTGCCTACAGCTGATGCATTATGTTTCTGCTAAAACCTGAGTTTACCAAGCCAGGCACTTAAATAAGAAAAACATTGTCATTCCTACTGGAGAAAGGAGGGGATTTAAAATGGCTGCCACTGCTTAGCTAAATGCATAAATTGCAAAGGCCTTCTGAAATTGTTATTGCCTCTCTAAGGCTTTTAAGCTACAATTACCTTTCTACTGAATTCTAAGGTGAAGGGAATTAGGGAAATGTAAAATCCCTCTAATGCCTTTTTTCCCCATACTTTTTTACTTTAAAACAAGAGTCAGGTAAATTATTAACTGTAAATTTTTACATCACTATTTTTTTCTGGGTTTAAATGATGAGTGGTCTTTCATGGCTTCTACTATCATGGAGTAGTAGCCAGAGTTCTAGTGGAAGAGTCAAGAAGCCTAGGTTAGAATTTTAATTCTACTTCTGGTATTCAGTTACAGAGGTCCTAAACCTCAGTGTTACCCTTCATGTCTCTTCAACATGCCTTCTCATCCATTCTTTCAGCAAATTGAATACTTCTAGCCATCTCTACCACATTCCACCAGAACCCTTGTAACCATTATTTTTTCACAGTTACCAGAATGCCCTTTTTATTTAAAGAAATCCAATCAGATCACTCCTCTGTTTCCAACTCTCCAGTGGTTCCTCAATCTACCAACTCTCCAATGCTCCTGTTGTTGTTGTTAGGTGCCATTGAATTGGTGTCCCACACATAGCGACCCTATGTGCAACAGGCAAAACACTATTATCAGTGCTTCTCTGCTGTCTATAGGGTTTACAATGGTGGATTGATTTCAGGGAGTGCACTGCTGGGTCCTTCTCCCAAGTGTACAGTATCTGGTAGTCCCAGGTGGTCTCCCATCTAAGTAGTAACCAGGCCTGACCCTGCTTAGCTTCTGAGATCTGACAGGATGGGACTCCACAGTGCTATGGCTACAGGCCCAATGCTCCTACCATATCTCAAAAGAAATGTTGTTGTTGTTGTTGTTGTTAGGTGCCGTCAAGTTGGTATCCAACTCATAGAGACCCTCATAGGGTTTTCAATGGCTGACTGTTCTGGGATAGCCTTGGGAGTGGATTGCCAGGCCTTTCTCCCATTTTTGCAGTGCTGGGAATTGAACTCCAGACCTCAGAGACTATAGCACAGCACTCTACCAACTGAGCTAAATCCCATCCCCTCAAAAGACGCAGTCCCTGGCTAAATCTCTCATGCTCTTTTTCCAACAATTTGTCCTTATGGGGTTCCAGCTGTACTAACTCTGCTGCTCATCTACTGGCTCATCTCAGTCTGAGCTTCCTGGTACTGGTGATTCTGCTGGATGCTTTTCCCTGGTAGGCTTGCACTGAAGCATCATCTCCTTAGAGGGGATCCTCTCTCTATGGGTACTGTCCTCTGCAACATTCTCCATCCCTCATTCTGTCTTATTCTCAGTCACTTGCTTCTATCAGGCACTCTTTTAATTTTCATTTTCTTTCTCTCTTTTTCTTTCTTTCTTTCTTTTTCTTCCTTTCTTTTCTTTTCTTTCTTTCTCTTTATTTTTTTCTATTGTCAAATTTTCCCATTTGGACAAAAGTTCTACCAAAGGATGTGATTGGCTTTTGTTTCTTTGATTAATATTCTTTAGTATGCATTCACTGTGTGTAGAGTAGCCTGGCAGACAGCAGGCATTGGATCAATGCAGTGATTGCATCACCTCACCTCATTTTGTACTATTTTTACAATAAGAAGCTTGGATTTGGGGATTTCCAAAGAATCTGAAATTTGACAACCATTACATTGGTCTTGTTTGATGACACATACATTAATAAAATAAACAACCAACAAAAACAATAAAAACAAAATAAAAAATCCTAGCAGATATAGATAATGAAAAAGAAAAAAGATCCAACATGTTCTATTACCAAGGGAGGGACATGATTAATGTTTTTGTACATCCCTTTCTGCCTATTTCTATATGTTTCTGCATGTTTCTGATCTTGGAATCCTGTGATGCCAGGGATGAAATAGAGACTGAGGATCCAGAAGGCTTGTTTTTAGCCCCAGTTTTGGCATGTATTATGTATGACTGTGGGTGAGCTACTTACTTTCTCTCTGCCTCTGTTACCATATGTGGAAGAAGGAAGATAGTAATCATCTGATCACATGGCATAGTATGAGAAGTAAGTTAATCCATGGAAAGAACTTAGAACACTGAGTAGCACATTGTAAAGACTAAGCATATTGGGTACTAGTTTTATTTGCATTTAATTATCGAAACTATTGCATTCTCTGACCACTGTGAATCTTGCGTGCTCCTGCCTGTACTCTTGCTCCCTCTTGTGGACCCCACCAAACCTTAATGATCTGATCTGCATGGAGACTTATTCCACCTGGATTATAGTAGTGAGTTGAACATCATGGAACCTTCACTGGGATTAACCAACCAATTAAAATTAGTGATCAAACTCCTACTTGATCTAAACATGGTTGGGAGGGTACCCAAAGAAGTATAAGTGCTGGTTGTTTTCTTTCATGTGGTTAAATACTCTCTGGGGACATGAAACACACACACACACACACACACACACACACACACACACACACACACAAAGATGACAATACCATGGAGTGAAATCAAGTGCCAATGTCTTAGCAACATTAGTAATTACTGAAGAAATCTAGATGGAGAGGGGCCTTGTGATGAAGCTCCTTGGTTTGACCCAGGCTTCTATGGCTTTGCATTATCTACACTTCTCCTATCTCATCTCTCTCCCATCAGCATTCATCTACCTTAAAACCTTGTATGCCACAAGTCAACCATACCAAACTTCTTCCTGACTGTAAAATGCTCCACAATTCAACTTCATCTCTAAATTTTTGTATGTGTTCTTTCTTCTACATAGAGAACTATGGTATTCCCCATCTTTTCTATATCCAACTAACTGCAATTCAACTCTCAAAAATCAGTGTAGATACCACTTTCTCCAGGACATATAATCCGGTGTCTGGGTTTAGGATTCCTCCTATTTACTGCCTCATTACATTTTCACATTATTACTTCCATATTAAATTCTCTTCCTAAACTTCCATGTGTGAAGTTCATTGTACTTATCTTGTATATTTCCAGCAAGTAAAATATTGCACTTCATGAAGTATAAGTTAATAATTATTAATAATAAGTTAATAATTTGCCTACTACATCTTACTACCTCTCTAACTGAAGTCCTTGACTATATTCCTAGCCACTCCGGGACTTGTGATGAATTTCTGAATATGACATTGTGCCACATAATTACTAAAATTTCCTTGTTCCTCAAAATCAGTGTAAAACTCTACTTTACACATCTTCAGTTTCATTATTTATTTATTTATTTATTTTTAAATCCTTTTTTATTAGAAATTTTTAATGTATACCTTAATGTGATTCATTTTGATATGCTTTTCATTGTGGCATTCCCATATATGCATTTTGATGTACATTATTCATATAGGTTCCCCCTTACCCTCCTGTATGCTTCCCCCACCTCCCACCCTCCCCATCTAAGTCTTCTCTATCTTTTACTTGGTAATATTTTTCTATATGTCCTTGGGTTCCAGTTCTATTTAAGATAGAAACTTTTCCTGTACTGGTATTTGTTTTGATCTTGTTAGAACAATTGCATGCATTTTCTAGACCATTTATATTGACACCATTCTTATCGTTTTTTCCCCTTTTATTTTGATCTGACCTTTGAATAGGATTTTTCCTTATAATTTTGATTCAGCTCCCCCATATGAGTGAGAACATGTGTTGTTTCTCTTTCTGAGCTTGTGTTCATTCACTTAAAATAATTTTCTCTAATTCCATCCATTTTGCTGCAAATAGCCTTATTTCATTTTTCTTGATTGCTGAGTAGTATTCCATTGTGTATATATACCATAGTTTTTTTTATCCATTCTTCTGTTGAAGGGCACTTTGGTTGATTCCATATCCTTGCTATTGTGAAAAGTGCAGCCTTGAACATGGAGATGCAGGTGTCTCGGTGGTATGATGACCCATCTCCCTTTGGGTAAATTCCCAATAGTGTTATAGCTGGGTCATATAGTAGATCTATTTTTAGTTTTATAAGATACCTCCATATTGATTTACACAGTGGTTGGACCAATTTACAGCTCGACCAACAATGTAAGAGTGTTCCTTTTTCCCACAACCTCGCCAGCATTTGTTGTTATGTGTTTTATTGAACTTGGCCATTCTTACTGGTGTAAGGTGAAACCTCAGAGTTTTGATTTGCATTTCCCTAATATTTAGGGATGTTGAACATTTTTTCATGTGTTTCATGGCTTTATGTACCTCTTCATTTGATAACTGTATACTCAGTTCCTTTGCCCATTTGTGTATTGGGTTATATTTTTTGGTTATTTTTTTTCTTTTCTTGAGTTCTTTATAAATTCTAATAATTAGACCTTTATCTGATGTATAAAATGCAAAGATTTTTTCCCATTCTGTGGGGGTTTCCTTGACTCTGTTAATTGTTTCTTTTGCTGTGCAGAAGATTTTTAATTTCATATAATCCCATTTATCTATTCTTGTTGCAATTTCTTGAGCAATTGGAGTCCTATTAAGGAAATCCTTTCCTATGCCTATATGATGGAGTGAATTGCTTATCTTGTCTTCTATAAGTTTTAAAGTTTCTGGTTTTATGTTGAGATCTTTTATCCATTTTGAGTTAACGCTCATGTATATTGAGAGATGCAGGTCAGCTTTCATTTTTCTACATGTGAATGACCATGTTTCCCAGCAGCATTTGTTGAAAAGGCTGCCCTTTTTCTAGTTTACTTGATTTGATCCCTTGTCAAAAATCAGGTGGCTATAGGTGTATTGAGGTATATTTGGGTCTTCTATGCTGTTCCAGATGTCTTCAGGCCTATTTTTGTGCCAGTACCAAGCTGTTTTTGCAACCACTGCCCTGTAGTATAGCTTGAAGTCAGGGATTGTGATTCCACCTGCATTAGATTTGCAGTTTAAAAGTGTTTTGGCTATATGTGGTCTTTTGTGGTTCCATATGAATTTTTGGATCATTTTTTCAATTTCTGTAAAGTCAGTCAGTGGAATTTGAATGGGTATTGCATTAAATCTATAGATTGCTTTTGGTAGGATAGCCATTTTTACTATATTAATTCTCCCTGTCCAGGAGCAGGGGAGGTCTTTCCATTTTTCAGTGTCCTCTGCTATTTCTTTCTTTAATGTTTTGAAATTTTCCTTGTAGAGATCTGAAGGGTCTTTGGTTAGATTGATTTCAAGGTATTTAATTTTCTGGTGGGCTATCATGACTGGTATTTTTCCTGAAATTTCCTTCTCTTCCTGTTTGGAATTGGTGTAAAGAAAGGCTATTGATTTTTATGTGTTAATTTTGTAGCCTGAAACTTTGCTGAAGGAGTTAATTAGATCCAGAAATTTTCTGGTTGAGATTTTGGGGTCTTTCAGATATAAGATCATATCATCTGCAAATAATGATCGTTTGACCTCTTCCTTGCCAATCTGTATCCCTTTGATTTCTTCTCTTGTCTGATTGCTCTGGCCAGGACTTCAATTACTATGTTGAATAGAATAGGAGCGAGAGGACATCCTCGTCTTTTTCCAGATCTAAGAGGAAATGTTTTCAGTTTTTCTCCATTTAATATAATGTTGTCTGTAGGTATGTCATAAATGGCTTTTATGAAATTAGGTATTTGCCTATTATACCTATCTTCTCCAGTGTTTTTATCATGAAAAGATGTTGCACTTTGTCAAAGTCCTTTTCAGCATCAATTGAGATGATCATGTGGTTTTTGTTTGCCAGTTTCTTGATATGTTGGATTACATTAATTTATTTCTGTATTTTAAACCAGCCTTGCATCTGTGGTATAAATCCCACTTGGTCATGGTGAACAATCTTTTTCATATGCTGCTGGATTCTGTTTGCCAGAATTTTATTAAATATTTCTACATCTAGATTCATAAGGTAGATGTGTGTATAATTCTCTATCTTAGATGAATCTTTTCCTGGTTTAGGTATCAGGGTGATGGTAGCTTCATAGAATGTATTTGTGAGTGTTCCCTCCTTTTCTCTTCTTTGGAATAATTTGAGGAAGACAGGTATTATATCTTCTTTAAAAGCATGATAAAATTCTGCTGTGAATCCATCAGGAACTGGGCTCTTGTTTGTTGGGAGACTTTTAATTACCTTTTCTATTTCTGTATGTGTAATGGGCTTGTTTAAGTCAGTTATGTCTTCTGGGGTTAGTTTTGGTAGGTCATATGTGTTAATAAATTTGTCCATTTCTTCTGCATTTTCATATTTTTGGGAATACAGTCTTTCGTAGTAATCCCTGACAATTTTTTTGTATTTCATTGCAGTCAGTGGTTATGGATCTGTTGTCTTTCATGATCCATACTATGTTAAATTTGTCCTTTATCTTTTTGATGAGGTTAGCCAGAGGGGTGTCTATTTTATTAATCTTTTGAAAGAACCAGCTCCTAGTCATTAATTTTTTGAATTATCTCTTTAGATTCTAATTGAGATATTTCTCTCTTTATTTTTGTAATATCCTTTTTTGGTTCCATTGAGGCTTGTTTTTTGTTGGATTTCTAATGTCTGAAGCTGTGTCATTAGGTCATTTATTTGGCTCTTTATTTTATTGATGAAGGCACTTAATGCTATAAATTTCCCTCTTAATACTGCCTTTGCTGTATCCCATATGTTTTGGTATGATGTGTTTTCATCATCATTTGATTGTAGGAATTTTTTAAATTCCAGTTTGCCTTCATCAATGATCCATTGGTCATTCAGTAGTGTATTATTCAGTCTCCATGAGTTTGTAAAGTTTCTGGACTTATTCATGCTCTTGAGCTCCAATTTTATCCCATTATGATCTGATAAGCAACAGGAGATAATTTCTACTTTTTTGTATTTGTTCAGGGAGTTCTTATGGACTAGCATATGATCTATCTTAGAAAACATACCATGTCAAGCTGAGAAGAATGTGTATTCCTCATTGTGTGGATGAAATATTCTGTATATATCTGTGAGATCCAACTGGTTTAGGGTGAAGATTAGATTTGATGTTTCTCTGTTGATTTTTCATTTTGATGACCTTTCTCTTGATAAAAGTGGGGTATTGAAGTCTCCCATTATTATTGATTCTGGTCCAATAAAGTTCTTTATATTCCATAAGGTTTGTCTTATAAAGTTAGGTGCCCCTATGTTTGGGGCATAAAAATGTAGGAGCATTATAGATACTTGATTGATTATTCCTTGTATTAAAATGTAATGTCCTCCTTTGTCTCTTCTAATTAGTTTTGGAATGAAATTTAATCTATATGAAGTTAGAATTGCAACACATACTTTCTTTTGTTCCCACCCTGCTGGATATACTTTTTTCCAGCCCTTAACTCTCCAGTTTATTCCAGTTTATTCCAGTCTTTGTGAGTTACATGAGTTTCTTGAATACCACATATTGATGGTTGTGTTTTTTCATCCAATTAGCCAGCCTCTGTCTCTTAATTGATGAGTTAAGACCATTTATATTAATAGAGATTACTGAGTAGCATTTATTGTTATATATCCAATCATTACCTGTTACTGATTTATGAATCATGTTTGCTTTGGTCTTTTCTTGGGTTGCACTCATCTCAGCTAACCAGTTCTTTGATTTCATTTGTAGGGTTGTCTTAACTCTCCTGGATATGGTAATTGATTTACAATCCTCTCCAGTGCTGGTTTGGTGGTTGCATATTTTCCAAAAGCTTCAATGTTATTAAATGTCTTATACTCCTCATCTATTATCAAAGATAATTTTGCTGGATATATTAATCTGAGCTGCAGATTGTTTTTTTAGGATTTGAATCACCTGTGTCCATTCCTTTCTAGCTTTCAATGTTGATATGGAGAAGTCTGCAGTAATTTTAATAGATTTTGCTTTATAAGTAATAAGGGGGTTTCTGTCTTTCTATTTCCAGGATAGCTTCCCTGGTCTCTAACAACAGCATGCAAGCAATGATGTCTCGAGGATGATATACTTAAGTCAGCCTTCAAAGGAGTCCTGAATGTCTCAGTGGTGTATATATCCATTCCCTGTACTATCTTTGGGAAGTTTTCCTTGAGGATATCATTTACTAGGTTTTGAAGGCCTCTAGTGGATCTTTCTTCTCCTTCAGGAATGCCCTGAATTTTTAATTTCGTTTTTTCATTCTATCTGAGTTCTCCTGGAAATCTTTCTTTAAAACCTTTACCATTGATTCCATTTCTAACTGCTTGTATTTCAGTTCATTTATGGCACCCTGAGAATTGGAAATCCTCAGCTCCGATTCATCCAGTCTCAATGAAAAGGATTCTTTAGCCGTGTTCAATTCAGATAACTTAGACTGAGTATCAAGAAGAGTGGCTTGGTTTTTCCTTATCATTTCTAACTGGGATGACAGAACGGCTTCCAAGTGAGAAAACTTCCTTTCAGGGATATCCAGTGTGCTTGTGGTATTTGTTTTAATTTCTCTTAGCATGTTTATAACCATGAATCTGAATTCCAAATCAGAGGTCTCTAAGAATTGAGAGTCCTTGGAGTTATTTGTTGGGGGGGCTTTCATCTGTGGAGCCTTCAGATCCATCCTGCCCCTTTGTGTTTTTTGTAGGTTTACTTTGTTTGCCCATATTATGGTCTGGGAAATAGAATTTCTCTTGCCTGATTGTGCAGAACTTCTCTCTCTGTTATTCCTTTGAGATTGTGTGGTGCTGAATCTCTCTTGCTTATTAGAGTTTCTAAGCTGGGTATATTCTTGGCTTTTTGGTATGTGTGGTTCTCTCTTTAGTCCACCAGCCCAACTCCAAAGGGGCTAGGGGCTAGGGAGGTGATAGATTTTGTTTCTCTTCTGTGGGGTGAGAAAGGGGGGGATCTGGTGACAGAAGAGGGGGAAAGAGGAGGTAGAGGACAGAGGCTAATAGTAATTACTGTCAAAATTAAAATTAAGGTCAAGACTTAAGGGTAAAATAATTAACACAAAAACACCTATATAGCTTAAGAAAAAGAGAAGGAGAATAGAAAAAGGGAAGAGAGTAAAAGAAGAAAGGAAGAAAATAGGAAGGAAAAAGAGAAAAAAGAAAAAATCTCCCACATACACACTCCCACACACATATAAAAACACTTGTAGTCAGGTGCGGTGGTACACGCCTGCAATCCCAGCGGCTTGAGGGTCGGAGGCAGGAGGATCGCAAGCCCGAGTTCTGTGCAACCCAGTGAGACTCTGTCTCAAAAAGCAAAAAATATGTTTCCCGGGGTGCAGTGCGGTGGTCCAGCACCTACAAAGCAAGCAGGCACAGGACCCTGGGTTCAAACCCCCGTACAAAAAAAAAAAAAAAAAAAAAAAAAAAAAAAAAGACAAGCCCTTGTATGTTCTTGCAGGTGGAATCTGAACTGTGGACACCCAGTTCCACCAGGTGAAGTCGATACTGCAGGAAGCAGTGCTCCCTACAGAACTCAGGGTGGCAATGTTTTCACATAATACGCAGGAGCAGTCTAGCTTAGTCTTGCTGATTGGGTAGATAATGTGGACCACCCCACAATATCCTGGGTTTAAATGGAACACTGAGTGCCCAAAGAGACTCTTCTATGAAATATTATTTGTCTATTGTATTGTTCGAGAGGTAGTGGATCCTGTGGGTTCCTCCCTGGGGTTCTCCCTGTCCCATGTAGTTCTGGCGCCAAGTCCCCAAATCAGAGATTTCCGCCCCAAAACCTATAGTGTGGAGGGAATATGGCTGCTATCGTGGATATTTTATTTCAGGGCTTGCCCCCATTTGGGAGACCACTAGGAAGGACCATATCCTCTTGTGGGCGGGATGATATCCAAACACCCCAGAGGAAATTTGCAGCAGGTCTGCCTGTGCGCAGTGATCATGCTTGAAACTGCTCTGATTGTGACTAATTGGGTTGCTAGGCTCTGCCAAAAAGGAGCACTCTGTCCGCGTGGGGCTCAGTCACCTCCACAAACCCCAGATTTCTCCATAGTGCAGTGGGATGACTTAGGATCACCTCTGGTGTGTCTGGGATCTGGGTGTATGTGTGTCCGTATGTCTGTGTAGATCACATCTGCACAACTGTCCCGCCACAACAGGAGAGAGGGAACCTCATCTCAGCTGTAGATGCATACCACTGCCATCAGTTTCCCTGTTCCCTCCATGGCCACTACGGATGGCGATTCCATGTGCCACCTCAAACTGACTCACCCAAAATTTGTAGTTTGTGTCCCGTGGGCAGGGTGAGAGTTTGCTGCCAAGGTTGCACTCTGTGTTGGCTCTGGCCCCCGTCGGTGTGTGTGCCCAAAGTCCCCTCCAAGTCTCCGGGATTCTATCCTTCATCTGCGTGATGATGAAATGGTGGTGGTCCCGCTACTGTCCTCTGTGTAGCTCCTCCGAAGCCAAATCCTTCATTTCAGTGTTCACCCAGTTTCATCCTCTATCTCCCAATCTAAATTATCACTGTTCCTATTTATTCAATGTGAGTTCCAAACCCCTAATCGAGGCTTCCCATTACTCCGGGACAGAAGGCATGTGTTACCTGTCTGCCATCTTGACTCCACACTTCATAAGTTAATAATTCTATTGAATAAGTGTTTGGTATAGCCACTGTTTTGGAAGCATAGTTTATCCTACTTCATAAACATTTGCCTAGGGGCATAGTGAAAAATAAATCTTTCTTCCAGAGAAATAGGAAAGTTGCTTCTGATAACCAGCAAAGCAGTGCTAGAGATTGACATCAGGATCTTTATTTTTTAATTTGTTATCTCTGTGAATCTTCTTTCCTGCCCTGATGCAGCTGCACAGTACCTCAATCATTCTGGAAAATATGCCCATGTTTCTGTGGAACTAGTTATGGGCTAGTTTGTCTTATCCAGGGCACCATCTTGTCATGCCTCTGCAGATATACAGACAACCTATCTGTTGGCACAGCTATTTGGATAGCTGGAATTTCATCTTTCTTGCCTCATCTCAAACATATTTTCCATGGAGAAGCCATGTAGAGAAGTATCGTGTACTGACTACAACTTCATTTGGCCAGACTTCACCTCTAGTTTCTACTCTCCAGAGTCTGGGTCTTATTTGTTTGTCCTTATGGTGTCTTCCAACAGAGATCTTGTAATGACTCAACTCTGGCACTTCTATCATCTCCATAGTACAATTTATTACTCTGCTATCTTTCCTGGACAATGCCCATGTAGGTATGGACGCCTAGCTGAGAACTAGGTTGGATTTGCCACATCATTATTTGGCTCTAATCTTTGTTTGCCTGCAACCATACCACTGTGGCATCCAGCCCCATCAGATCTTGGAAGCTAAGCAAGGTTGGGCCTGGTTACTACATGGATGGAAGACTGCTTGGGAACACCAGATGCTGTAGACTTGGGAGAAGGACACAGCAACCCACTCCCCCAAAAACAATCAACCATTGCAAACACTTTGAGAAGCAGAGAATAGCAGAGAAGTACTTAGAATAGTGTTTCAGTTGTTGTACATAGGGTCATTATGAGTCAGACATGGACTTGATGGCATCTAACAACACAACAATCTTTGATTATTGGATCAATCTCAGTTTTCTCTGTCACTTCTGCACTGTTCTGAATCACACTGTGGCTATTTTTCTCCCGAACCCCCACCATCTCCTTCAAGAGTTTTATGTGCCTTTTGCCATGTTTTCTAACTCTTGGCGGGGGAGGCGGTGGTGGCGGCAAACTTTATTATGGTTGCAGGCAAACAAAGATTAGAGCCAAATAATGATGTGGCAAATCCAACCTAGTTCTCAGATAAGCACCAGGGGAAGAATACAGAAAGATATGGCTTACTTAGTTTGGGCTCCTATAAAAAATTACCACAGACTGGATGGCTTAAATAACAAAGATTAATCTCTCATAGTTCTATAGCCTGGAAAGTTTAAGATCAAGGCACTAGAAGGGGTGATGTCTTATGAAGACCCACTTCCTATGCTTCAGATGGCTGTCTTTTTATTATATCATTACATGGCAGAAAGAAAAGAGAAAAGTAGAGGGAGAGGAAGAGGGAAAAGATGAAAGAGAGAGAAATGGGGTGGGAAGAACATGTGCCATGTACCATGTCTCCTTCTTATAAGGGTATGAATTGCACTCTTGAGGACTTGACCCTCATGACCTAATCTAACCCTACTTACTTCCCAAAGGCATTTCCTTCAAATACTATCATACTGGGGTTTAGATTTCCAACATATGAATTTTGGCAACACAAACATTCAGTTCATGATAGATGACAAACAAATAAATTTCCAAGAGCCTTTTTTACCCAGTTCATGTTCTTTCATATTCAAATAATTAATAATGCTAGGGTATCCTTGCTAGCTGTTAAGAATTATCTTCTCTCTGAAAATGTTGTAAAGGACAAAAGATGCTTTCCTCTTTCCAGTTTTTGTGGCCAGGACTCAATATTTTCTGGCTGGTACATCTTTGACAAGAGATTATGCAGTCCTTATGGCCAATACTTCCTCTCTACCTGCCAATTACTGCCGATACTTGTGTGGATGTATGTGAGAGCCAAACTTGATGCAGCAACACATGGAATCTCCACTGAGGCCTTTAGTCCTAAATCTAAGGAGTGATTAGTAGGCTGAGATTGACCCCAGAGACAAAGATGATTCTGTTTAATTTGAAGACTACAAATAGTACTCAGGGAACTATAGCATGCTAATGGAAAATGTGCATTTATCAATATTTAATTTTCTTAAGCCATGACTCCTTATTAAGAGCTCTTCTGTGCCAAGTATGCTGGTATTATTTGGAAATAGAAAAGCCTCCGTAGATGGATAAACTTTGTAAATTAAATTTTTTTGTGTGCCGTAAATTACTTATTTTATTTATTTATTTTAAATTAATTAGTTAATTAATTATGTTTTTTTTGTGGTGGAGGAATCAAACCCAGGGCCTAGAATGTGCTAATGGTGTTAGGACTTAATGGTAAATAGCTATACTTTCCAGTTATTCATGGTATTTATTCTTGAGGACTCAGCTCTGCTGTTTTAACTCTGACCTCTGTAAAAGACATTATCCTTAAGGATCATTTGGTAAGTATCCATTATGAGTGAGGCATTGCAATTTATGGAAAGGAACCATAGAATAAGATACAATAGCAAAATAAATATCAACTAATCTAAATATCTATAATTTTGTTGTTGTCATTGTTAGGTGCCATTGAGTCCATATCCGACTCATAGCAACCCTACATACAACAGGGGAAACACTATTATCAGTGCTTTTCTGCTGTTCATAGGGTTTTCAATGGCAGATTGATTTTGGGGAGTGGGTTGCCAGGTCCTTCTCCCAAGCCTACAGCACCTGGTGTTCCTGGGCAGTCTCCCATCCAAATACTAACCAGCTTCAAGAGATCTGATGGGATCAGATGCCACAGTACTACAGCATCTGTAACTTTAATCTTGTTCTAAATATAACCTTTCAGTATTTACTCTCAAGTAAGAGTAAGAAATGATCATTTTCCTCTCTTTTTTGTGTTTTCAAAATATAGATAAAAGAACCTATTCTATTCTGACCTTATTCTAGGTTCTTGAGATGCAGTAGGGAACAAGAGAAGAATATTCCCTGCTTTAATTAGGGGTCAAATTCTAATTGTAAAGAAATAAACTGTATTAAAAACATATATATGAATAAGATTATCATGGGTAATGATGAGTATTATGAAGAAAATAAAGATGCAGAGAGAAAATATAGAGTGTAGATAAAGCAATTGACCTTTCATTAGAGTGAGGGTGTATATTTTATTGCAACCAAAGGAGAAGGAGAGGATTGGAAGCTGATCCATGGAGGTGAAAGACTAGGTCTAGGAACTTGAGGTAATTTTTCTTTGTTTCTATTTCCCAAGTAAAGATTAAAGCTGCATCATCATCTGAGACAAGGGAAGGGAAAAGAGTAAAGAAAGTTTAGAGGGATAGAAAGTGAAATAATCATTTCAAAAAGTTGAAACAAACATAATATCAAAGAGAGGCTGATCATGTTAAAAGCCATCTTAAGATTTAACATCATAAACGACAACTGCTGCCAATGTGAACATTAACCTGACCTCTTGGAACATGGATACAGTGGCCTCCAAGTGTCTGGTGGCTGAACCCAAGAAAACACTTCCATATGAGGCCCTAAAGGTATTCTCTTTTCAATGGAAAGTGTTTCAAATGAGTTTACAGTTTTATATCTTGGAGCTTGTGATGCATAGGTCTTGTCAATTCCTGAAAAGCCTTCAAGGTACCTTTCCTGTTATCCCAGTACAAAGTGCTTGGCTTCTCTTTAATGGCACTAATCTCTTTAACAATTACAGTCTCTTCTCTGCAACTTTGAATGCACTCCTTTCCTGGTTAAACTGCATGTTTTACATGTCTATCTGCTCTGCTTTTTACTCCTAATTCTCGCTGAAAACCTAGCTAAAAGCAGTCAGCAATAACTATGTCACAGCCTAAATGCTATGCTACCTTGAAATTTCCTCTGCCATATTAATTAGTCCATTACTTTAAAATTCAGCTTCAACCAAATTCTCAGGGCATAGGGAAAAATACAGACAAATTCTTTACCAGAATATAACATGAATGGTCTCTAATCCAACTCTCAAAAGCCTCATCTTTACCCTCCACATTGCTGTTGGCATTCTGGTCTTTTGAGAATCCACTAGATTTGCCCATTAAGCTTTGCTTATAGCATTTTGGGACTTCTCTAGTCCACATCGCCAAACTCTTCCAAATCCCTCCAACAAACTGGTTCCAAAGGTATAAGAATTTCATGATCAGATATAGGAACAGCTATGATCTCACTCCTCTGGAATCATTTTTCTGTATTAGTTATTTTTGCATCACGGTGACTAAAATATTTAAAGAAAAACAACTTATAGGAGGAGAGATTTGTTTTTACTCATGCTTTCAGAAAAACTAGTCCATAGTTGTTTGTCCTCATGTACTTGAACAGAACATCATGGTGGGAGGAGTGTGGCAGAGGAGAGTTGTTCATATCATAGCACACCAGGAAACAGAGCTTACAGGATGGTGCTAGGGATAACATGCCCACAAGGACCAATCCCCTGTGATCCTCTTCCTTCTACTAATTTCTACCTCTTAAAGGCCCCACAACCTCCCAAAATAGCACCACTATCTTGGAACCAAGTATCCAAAAATATGAGCATAAGAGAGAGATCTCATATTTAAACCATACCAAGATATTCTTCCAAAAATTAAACTATCTCTCAATTGAACATTTAATGTTTCCTTTCCAGTGTCTACTTCATCTATATCTGAAAATACTGCTTAATGGCACAGTTAGAATTTTGTCTTTGATCTCTCTGCCTTAACCTCTCCCCCCCAAATCTCTCCTTTCATTCTGTACCAACGTTTTTATCTTCAGCAGTAATAAAATTTGGGACAAATAATTCTTTTATTGTGTGTGGCTGTGCTGTGTATTGTAGGATAATTAAACATCATCCTTACCCTGTACTCACTAGATGTGATGAACGGGCATCTTACTATGCCATTGTGACAACAAATATCCCAAATATTAGCAGAATTTTTTGGAGAGAAAATCACCACTGATTTTCACAAGTTATACTAGTCACCACTATGAGCTCTCCACCCACTCACTCCTAAATCACTTATTCTCAAATCATATTGAAGGCTTAGTCCCCATTTGGTGGTGATATTTATAAGTGATTGGATTATAAGGGTGTTAACTTCATGAATGGAATAATCCATTGATGAGTTCATAACTGGACTATGGGAAGGTGATAGAAACTGTAGAAAGTTGAGCTTATCTGGAGGAAGTAGGTTAATAGAGGCATGCCCTGAGATATCATATCCCTTGTCCCTTTCTCTCTTTCTCTCTGCTTTCCAGCTGCCATGAGGCAAGCAAATTCCTCTATCACACACTCTCACTGTAATCAAATCAACAGGTTCTTATCTTGTTCAGTGCAAAGCCAAAACTAAGCACAGCCCAGAAATAAAAGAGTGGAGAATGATTTAGTACCTGCTTACCTGTTGGTAAGTGGCATGGGAGTCATTTCCAAAGCAATACCCTCCTTGAACAAAGCATAGGAGTTTTCTTTGGAGAGCCTATACCTATTCATATAGGAAAGCACTTTAGGAGTGTGCATCTTCCCAAGCATGCTCAAATAAGGAGTATATTCCTGAGCATGCTCAGTTTAAGATCATAGTTCATAAAAGAAAGATAATGAACACATTATTTGTACATGCATAGGTTAAGATCATGGAACCCACATTTGAAAGGTTAAAATGGCCAACAGGAGCACTTGGGTGCATGCTCTGTTTGTGTTCTAAAGATGGCAGACAGGAATGCCCTGGGCACGCTCACCTTGCATCATAAAGATAGCAGGTAGGAATGCCTGTGAGCATGTTCAGGTTTCTCCAGAGTCTTAGCTTACAAGAAAAGAAAAGAATACTTTGAAGATGCAATAATATAGAAGTTTTCCCTTTAAATGTGCTTGCCTCATGTAGCAGCTAACACCACTACCATGACATTCTGCCTTGCCTTGTGTCCAAAATGATGGAGCTAGCCAAACTTGGACTGAAACCATAAGCCAAAACAAGCCTTTCTTTTTTTATGTTGTTTTGCTCAGGTATTTTTTCATGGTGATTATTAGCTGACTTTTATAGGCAATAATAATTTTCGTTCTGTGAGGTTTATTCTCCAACCTAATATAATAACTATTTGGCTCATTTTAAACATTTTTGGTTTCTATCCAGCTTTTGAAAATCTGTCTTGATTTATTTCTTCCATTGGCTCCCATGATATTCTATCTTCTACTTCTCAGACTACTTCTAAGGTTACTTTCATGTTCAACTCTCTTCTGTATTTCTAATATAAGGCTCTGTCCTCATCTAATCCATATGACTTCTAGTCTAACTTCTATAATCATAGGAATCTAAGACTGTTGAGACCGTTGGCCCTTGTAACATGCTAAAGGGATGTGTTTCTTCCTACCTTTCTTGTACTAACTTTTACATATTCTCTGGAACTTGAAAGTTTAAATCCCAAAACAAACCATATCCCTCATCCTTACTGTATACTCCAACATAACTTCTTTTTCTTCAGTGGTGAGGACTGAACCTAGGATCTTGCAATGTGAGGCAAGCATTCTACGAATGAGCTAAATCCTCAACCCCCAAAATATTTTTTTCTATTAAAAATAGCACTATGGAGCCGGCACAGTGGTGCATGCCTGCAATCCCAGCAACTTGGTAGGCAGAGGCAGGAGGATCACAAATTCGAGACCAGAAGCAGTCTGCATACTTTAGCAAGACCCTGTCTCAAAAAGCAAAAAAATGGGCTGTGGGTGCAGCTCAGTAGTACAGCACTTGCAAAACATGCAAGTCTGAGGCCCTGGGTTCAATCCCCGGTGCTGCAAAATTTTTTTAAAAAGATGGTAAAAAAAAGTACTATGCCCAATATTTTGGCATCAAAATCTCAGTGTAATTTTTGATTCTGAATTTACACTGTTACTGTCAACTGCCATTTTCTATTGGACCAACTACCTTGTCTACATAGTCAATGCCCAACTTTAGTCATCCAAGAGTTCTGCCAGGACTATTACTCTGACTTTTAGTATGATCTCCTGGCCTACAATTATTCCCTTTAAGCAGTATCCATCAGTGCTTTACTTCTTGTTGTTAGATGCTGTCAAGTCGGAGAGCCACTCATAGTGATCCTATGTGCAACAGGCGAAACACTATTGTTAGTGCTTCTCTGCCATTCATGGGGTTTTAAATAGCTGATTGTTTTTTGGGTAGTGGGTTGCCAGATCCTTCTCCTAAGTCTACAGCACCTGGTGTTCCTAGGTGGTCTCCCGTCCAAGTACTAATCAGGCCCGACCCTGCTTAGCTTCTGAGATCTAATGGGATCAGACACCACAGTGGTATGGCTGAAGGTGCTTTTCTTCTAGTTTTCCTAAAGTACATATATAATCATGATACCATGACATTCCCATACTCTATCAATAGCCTCCTGTGATTTTTGTTATATGTAAGTATTTCTGAACTCTTTAGGCTATTGTCATGTCCTCCATTAGGGTTGGGATTTAGCTCAGTTAGTAGAGCACTGCTCTGCAGTCTCTGAGGTCCCAGGTGCGATTCCCAGCACCACAAAAGTGGGAGAAGGGTGTGGCAATCCAGAGGCAATCCCAAAATAATCAGCCATTGAAAATCCTATGAGGGTCAGTATGAGTTGGAGATGACTCAATGGCACGTAACAACAACAACATATTCTCCCCTATCTGATCCTAAACTGTCTTTACAAATTGATTTCTCTTTGTACCAATCAAATGTAACAACACATATATAACTTTTGTCTTGTTACTGCTCAGTATTGGTTATGATTTTCACTCTGCCTGGATACATCTTCCTTCTCTTTCCTTTCCCATCTAACAAATGCATCTCACCTTAGGCAAATTCTTCTGATTATTACAGATTCTTTAGTTTACTATTTTTTTCCATGGCCTCTTCCTATTTCCCACAATTGGTAATGAACATTATTTATACAGTTCTCAGAATATGCTATGGACTATATAAGCTTAAATATATCATATATATGATTTTAATGCCCGCAGCCATACCACTGTGGCATCTGATCTGCTCAGATCTTGGAAGCTAAGCAGAGTCAGGCCTAGTTAGTACTTGGATGGCAGACTGCCTGGGAAAACCAGGTGCTATAGGCTTGGGAGAATGACCTAGAAACCCACTCCCCCAAAAAATCAGTCATTGAATACCCAATGAATAGTAGAGAAGCACGACAATAGTGTTTCTCCTATTGTACATAGGGTTGTTATGAGTTGGACACTTTGATGGCACCTAACAACAACAGCATATGATTTTAATAAACATTTCCAATTCATTTGATAGATAAAGAAACAGCAACAAAATGAGATTTAGTAACTTGCTTCAATTTATATAACATTTAGATTGAAGTGTTACAATCCAGTCCTAGGTCTATGTGACCCTAAAGCCAGTTATTCATCCACGATAGTCCTCTGTTATCTGAAGAGACTTTCACTAGATGTTTGAAATCATTGTTGTTGTTGTTGTTGTTGTTGTTGTTGTTAGGTGCCATCGAGTCAGTATCTGACTCATAGCAACCCTCATAGGGTTTTCAATGACTGACTGTTTTGGAATTGCCTTGGGAGTGGAGTGCCAGGCCCTTCTCCCATTTTTGCGGTGCTGGGAGTTGAACTCGAGACCTCAGAGACTGCAGCGCAGCACTCTACCCACTGAGCTAAATCCCAGCCCTATAAATAGATACTTAAAATTTAATTTATAACTTAGGCACACTAAGTGATTAATAACAACTCATAATAAAATAGAAAATATATAGCATTTTATTGTAACAAAAGTAATGTGAATATAGTCTCTTTCTTGCTCAAAGCAGTTAAGACATAAGAAGTAGTTTCATGCCATGGTTGACTATAGGTAGCTGAAGCCATAGAAAATGAAACTTCAGGGAAGGGGAGACTCTCTATAAACATGAGTTCAGTGTGGCAGTGTCCATATGTAATCTCAGCAACTTGGGAGGGTGAGGCACAAGGATTGCAAGTTTGAGGCCAGAGACAGCCTGTGCAATTCATGATATACTGTACTAAAATAAAAAACTAAATTAAAAAATCTGTGATGGAGCACTTGCCTAGCATGCATGAAGCCCTGGGTTCAACCCCTGGTACTGGGGGAAAAATGACTTCAAACATTGAATTACCTTGCCATGAATGTTTGTTCCCTACTTTCTATCGAAAATTCCCTTTTAGCATTTTTGCTTCCAATATTTTCCAAAAGTTATACAGGTAGTTGATTTTTCTTGTGCTCCCTAGAAGTCTTTACTTGAATCATGTTTGTGTTCAGTAAAGCACCTGCCCAGCAACTCACACATGCAAGTAAATGTTTTAGAAAGTTGTATGATGGAAGAATGCGATTTTATTGTTGTGTTTGTCAGCACTGAGCTGAGCTCTAGATAACAGTTCCAATTCCAGATCCGACTATAGTGACTTCTAAGTACCCAACTTGAGACTTAGGCTTCTACCATGTGAACAGGCAGCAAGGTGCCTATTTTCAGAATTGGACAACATTCTTTTCCCTAACACTAAAATGCTTAAATATTCACCATTAAAAATATATTTCATGTGAAGATAGTCATTATAATCTATTAAATTGAACCATATTTGGTTTGAAAAATACATTTGTAATCTGACATGATTTGTTCAGTGAAGATTTGTTTATTCTACCTTAGAACAAGATTCTGGGTCATATTATGGCAAAAGTGTCGAAAAGAGTCTAATTCTGTTCAAATCCTTTCTCTAATATTTACCAGTTGTGTTGCCTTGGCCAAACTTTAAAAACACTCTCAGCCTCAGTTTCCTTTTCTGACAGAAGTTTCTTAACATATACTTCCCAGAGTTTTGGGAGGATTGATTGGAAAATATACAAAAATATGTATCTCTCACTCAACACATATTGAGAACTGAACACATGATGGATAGCAATAATATTAATGTATAAGAAAATTTTCATGTAACAGGGATTTGTGGGAAGAAGTGGTAGTTATACAGAAAACAGAAGGCTATTGCATAACAATTGAGTTATTAATTAGTCCAATATTTGGTAATGCCTGGTTCTCTGGTGTGTGTGTGTGTATGTGTGTGTGTGTATGAGTGCACACGCATGTATGGATGCATGTGTACTAATTTGATACTAATTTGTGAAAAAATGTAATGCCCTTTTGACTTATGGTAGCATAGTAAAATTCCTCAGCCTCTATCTCACAGCAGGATCAGATTAATTTCTATCCTCAAATGAAATGCAATTCAATGACATCAGAAAATGGCCCTTTCTTCTGTGGGTTGGCCAAACCATCATACTTCTGTATTTATTTTTCTCCCTATCATTACCTATTGCCTTTGTAAGCAACAAATTCATGGGAAGAAATCTGATTGGCCTTTTGAAGGATCTCAGTACTGGAGGCAATTATATGTGATCCTTTGATCTGACACCAGTCAGAACACCATTTAAGACTGCTGTCAGCCTTTCAAAGGGCCCTTGTGTTGCTTCCTGTGGCAGATGGTGAAAACTCCCCATATGTTAGGATAAGAGCCACATCCTTCATAAATTAGGCCATTATGGGGATATCGAGTAAATACTGACATAGCAAACAACTTAAGGGTGAGGGTGGGCAGCTAGCTTGTGAATTAATCAAGATGGACATGTAGATTATAGGTGAAGGAAGATGGCCAAGGTGACTTACAACTCCAGATGGAAGGGCAAAATACCAGTAAGCTGCAACCACAGAAAATGAGGGCCTGTGCCAAAGAAGCTGACTGACCCAAAGCCTCATCTGAGCCTTTTTATCTGTATGATAGGAAGATAAAGCACTCCTCACAGTGTGGTTACAACATTAAAAAATATGTATATGAATGTACAATGAGCACTTTTTTATGACTCTTGACCTTAACAGATGGCTGTTACTGTTTTCAAAGCCTTGGCTATCATTCTATTACTGGGCACTCAGTGGCCTTCTTCAGGGCTCTTGGTTTCATTAATGAAAGGATTTAAAAAGTGGACACAGAAAGGAATTTGAGCACAGTTTATTGGGTCAAGGAGAGGGAGAGCACCTTCAAAGTTAAGACAAATAAGCTGAAGATTTAGACTGGTGTTGGGAGAAGGGAGAAAGAAAGAGAAAAGAAGTTATGCTTTCTGAGTCAGTAGCCAGAAAGCTGGAAGGCCTAGAAATAAAGGTCTGCAGGCAAATATAAACATCTGCATTTGCACTTTTTGAGTTAGTAGTCAGAAGGTGGGCTGGGATTTAGCTCAGTTGGTAGAGCACTGCTGTGCAGTCTCTGAGTTCCCGAGTTCGATTCCCAGCACCGCAAAATGGGAGAAGGACGTGGCTACCCACTCCCAAGGCAATCCCGAAACAGTCAGCCACTGAAAACCCTATGAGGGTTGCCATGAGTCTGACTCGACTCGACAGCACCTAATAACAACAAGAAGTCAGAAAGCAGGCAAGTTCAGCAGTAAAAGACTGTAGACAACAGTGAATACCTGCACTATGAGTTGGGGCTTTTGGGCTTTTTAAGTCCATACCTCATTAAGGGGACAATTATTCCTCCCATTTCCTTATCTTGTTTTTAGGTGTTTCATAATTTGTCCAGCTTTTTGGCTTTGGCTGGCCTTTTAGATTGTACAACAGGTTTTCTTCTTTAATGTGGGAGGGGTCTTACCTCAAAGGAAGTCCTCCCTGCCTAACCCAGATAGGAGGTACCCGTTATTTTCATAGATAAAGGGTGTTACTAGGCAGGAACCTGCCATTTATAAAGGGTGTTGTCTATTAGGATAGTACTGACCACCAATCAAGTCATTTGTCTCAAAGGAAACTAACTTTGAAAGTCATGTCTAAAAGGTGCCTGAGAAGCATATTGCTGCAGAGGTTCTTTTTATTTGCTATCTTCCTGCCTAGCATCCCCTATCAATTCTGTGAAAGCCAAGCTATGGTAGGCTCAATTTTTGTGGTCTGGAGATTTGGCCTGCTTCTACCAAAGGAATTTGATTTACTTATCAGCAGATGGGACTAAAGGACTCCAAAGACCTCATAGGTTGTACAGGAGACTCCTAGTCTTTTGCTTCATTGAATGATTTATCCTTTGGGAAATATCTTTTTCTGTATTAGGAGAAAGGACACAAATCAAAGACCAGAAAATAGACCAGAGACCAGAAACGCCAATGTCTGTCGTAATTTCTAAAAAGGGATAGGAATGAAATAAAAATAAAGCTTTCTTAAATTTTTTTTTTCTTTCAGACTGGAAATGTGTTTTCTAAAGCAAAGATTTTTTTCTTCTTTGTTATTTTTGAAGCATTGTCCTTTGGATAAAATATTAATCAGTGAAAGCCAACATATGATCATGATTTTTATAAAAGTGAAGATTCTTAATCGTACAGTTGGCAGATATTCATTTTGTGGCTACTAATATGCTGGGTTCTGTGATCTTTAGCATTTGGAAAGAAGGGTGAGGGTAGTGAGGAAACAAGTTCATAGGAAATATAGAGATTAAATGCTAGGATTGGGGAAGCTCAGCCATATGTACGAGGAGATTTAACTCAGACATAGCTCAGAGTTATTCTCAAAAGAGGTACTATTCTTATTGAGAGTAGACACATGAGATGAAGATTAGGGAAGAAAAGGTTTTGTTTTAATTTTTTTTAAATCTTGAGACATGGTTTTGCTAACTTACACAGGCTGCTTCTAACCTTGAACCTGTGATCCTCCTGGCTCTGCCTCCTGATTTGCTAGGATTATAGGAGTAAGCCACCATGCCCAGCTGAGAGGAAAAGTTTTTAAGATGGAAAGATCAACAGTGCTAAGACAATGGATTTATGCAATGATCTTCAGGGCTGAAACATGTGTTTTGAGAAAGAACATGATTACTTAAGCTTGGAAGGTAGTTTGGGCTGGATTTTGCAAAATCATGCAAGTCATGTTAATTTTGATTTTTACCCTACTGCAAAGAATAGAATGCCGTTGAAATATTCTTTGTAGGCACGCAGCTATGGCTGCTGTAAGACAAAGGCTCAGAAGAGCTGAGATGCTCAGGCAATTGTCCAGGCTAGCAAGATGATAGTAGCTTGCTAATATACTACTATGTAGCAAATGCATTATGAACATAGATAGTGGTATCAGTTTTATCCTGATTCTTGTAGGAATAATAAATACATGACTGTCCCTAACCACAAAAGGAATTCATTTGCTATCTTGTCATAGTTTTCCAAAATAGCTCAAAATCTGAGTGGCAGAGGAAAGGATGGGAATATATTTAGAAAAGGCAGACCAAAATTGCACTGGACAGAGTCCAAAATATATGAAAGACTTTATTCAAGACTGTTGCAGTAGAGCACAGAGATTACATCTGAGTCTGCACTCAGGTGAAATAAGAATTTGGTGAGCTTGTAAGAGCTAGAATTGGAAGACCTTTAGGCCATCTGTGTTTGCTATTTGGCCATACCAAAAAAAATAGTAAGTTTTTTCCTGTCTTCAAGACAGCAGGTTGTTTTACAGCTCAGAGCAAGGCATTTATAGCAATTAGGCTCCTACTCTTCCACAAGAGATTTAGAAACAAGGGCACTATTTTCTTCAATGATTACATTTTACATGATTGGCTTATAGGTCTTTAAGAAAGACATTCCCATGCTGGAAAACTGACAAGAGGTTAGGAGATTTATCTCCCAAAGAGACAGATAAATAATTTGCAATTACAAGTTTCCTAAAGTACATATTTGAGTAAATGTGATGGTTGGGGACGTAGAGGCAGGGAGGAACCTGGCTAAAATTTGGCCTGGCTGAGGGAAATGTCAAAGTTCATTTTGTCAGAGAAGCTAGAAGCAACTTGCCATTACCATAATCTTTTTCCATAATACAATTTTATTTGGAAATCATGTTTGTATTGAATTTCATATTACATGTTTATAAAATGTAAAGAAAGTGCTATAGTTTGCATGCCACTGTTGTAGGAGGCAAGGCCCATCAAAGAGGAAGAATCACCTGAACCCCAGTATCAGAGGAAGGGGCTTTAGTGCTGGTGGAGCAGTGGTGGACTCAGGTCCCAAAATGGACATGCTCCTCAATTCATTTGTCCCTGTTCTATTTATAGAATGTACAGACTAATAGATAAAGGGGCCTGTGTGTTTTTCTTTGATTGGTTCCTTTAAGTAGTCTGCAGGTGTTACTGAGCAATCCAAGCAGAAAGTCCCGTGGCTACAAAATCTTTAAAGAAACAACTTTTAGACCATCACCAGGGGCTGTGTCAAGCAGAGGGATTTACTGCAGCCCCTCTAAGTTCAGAAAGGCGCTTCCAACATTCCTTAGATAAGGGAGTGCTGTCCTGTTCTTTGATTAGGAGGGTAAGGAATGTAAACTCCTGGGTCTTGGAGGAGCCTGTTGTGGTTTTATTAGGCTTCTTTCCACACCAACAAGAATAAAGGGTAGTTTTTTGGGAAATAATTCTACGAACTACCCATGAGAGTAGGGAGTGAGATAGGAAAGGAAAAAAATTCAGTATTGTATGTTAGGAAGATGTGCTACTGCATTGCTGGTGTTGGCAATGAGAGCTGAACTTGGCAAGGAGCTCTGAGGGGACTTTAAAAAATAATAAAAGGAAAAAGTATCACCAATAATTTAATGGAATATGATACAAGCCCTTCTGTCTCAACTGTTTCTAAAATTGTGAATTCTTCCCTTACTACTCAGTCAATATTTCATTCACTTTCAGCAGAAATTCAACCTCTGGGTTCATAGATACTGTGGTGACCCAACCTTTCATCCTTCAAGGATAAATAATCCCTTGATTTTCTTGCATTTATCTAACTATTTGTCCAATCTCTTACTCACTATTAATACCAGATACTGGTATTATTACCAATGTTAACAACCCAAAGTTACTGTGTTAGTTGGCTTTCTGTTGCTGTGATAAAATACTTGAAAGAAATCAGTTCAAGAGAGGAAAGGGTTATTTTGGCCATGGCTGGTTTTAGAAGTTTGTTTACAGTATCAGCTGACTGCATTGCTTTGGGCCTGAGCAAAGCAGAGTATCATGGTGGAGGGAGAGAATGGTGTTGAGCAGGCTACTGATCTCATGGTGCCCAGAAAGCAGAGACAGGGTAGGGATAGAGGGGAAAGGCCCAGGGACAAGATGTACATTTCAAAATCATGTTCCCAGTGACCAAATTCCTTCAACTCTTAGGAGGCTCCATCTCCTAATGGCCCATGCAGCTATGAGCTCATCAGTGGGTTAATCCTTTAATGAAGCTAGCACCCTAATGGCCCAATCACCTCTCCATAATGCCACCAGCTGGGGACTAAGTCTTCAACACATGATCTTGATGGGGAGGACACTTCATATCCAAAGTATAACAGAAACATTCTAGTAATAGCCTCAGTTTCTTGTGGTATCCAGTATTGATAACCCTGTTTTAGTCTGCTTGGGCAATCATAACAAAAGCATAGGCCAGATGTCTTTGACAGCATTTGTTTCTCACATTTTGGATGCTGAAAAGTTCAGGGTCAAGACACTACTCAGTTTAATTTCTGGTGAAGATCCTTTTCCTGGTTTTCAGGTGATGTCTTCTTTCTGTATCCTCACATAGCAGAGAAACAGAGGAAGAGACCATTTCTGATGTTGCTGTTTTATAAGGATATAATGCCATTGGGGGGCTCTACTTTCATGAATTAACTACTTTCCAAAGGCTCTACCTCCAAATACCATCATATTGGGAATTAGAGGTTCAAACAATGAACTTTATCAAAATACAAACATTCAGTTTGATGGATATCCTAGCCTTACTTTGCCTGTCAGCCTACCTGCATATGGAGCCCAAAGTAAAGAGGCAGAAGCAGAATTGTAACTTTGGGTTCAATGGAAATCTCACTGGGTCTCTTAGTAGAAATATACCTTCCTGGAAAATAGGACTTTTGGTGCAGTTAAGTTTACCATTGTGGGGCCAGAAAGTACAAATATTGTAATTTGTTTCTGGGAATAACGAAGGGAGGGGCAACTCATGTCAGTTGCCATAAGCACAATATTTTTTTCCATAAATCCAATTTTATTTGGAAATCATATTATGTTTGTATTGCATTTAAAATTATGCATTTCTAAAATGTAAAGATGGTGCTATGGTTTTCAGTCTAACATATTCTAGCTATTGGTTCTGGCATTGGTTTAGTGCATATACAGCATCCTTGATTATAACTTCCCACCCCATAGAGTATCATCCACAAGCTGGTGTCTTTGATGAGCTTTTAATAATGTATTACAATTCTATCAGTACATCTGCTTTGGGGCAATAAAGTATATTGTAGGAAGACTCAATACTCTGGTCATGAGTCTGTTGTCACATCTCAGTTGCTTTAAAATGAGTCTCTTGATCCAAAGCAATATTATATAGGATCCAAGTCACTAAATCAGGTTCACCGTAATAATTTTGTAAGCCTTCACAGTTTGTAAGCTGGCAGAATATGGTAGTAGGGGATGCAAAACTCCTAGTTGAAGAAATAGTCATTTTTGTTAAGGAAGAATCACTGTTTCTTCAAAGTTGAAGGAGTCTTTTGGGGTCAACTTGTCACCAAGTGACTATATTGTCTTTGTTTAGTGCTAGTACCATATTGTGCACTCAGCACAGGTCATTGCTATTGACTGGTTAAACATTGTAGCAATAGTGATTGGATCAGCCTTGAGCAGAGAGAGGCCACGCAGGGGTTCTGTCCCTGCTACTATGACCACCATTTCATAGCCCCATTGCACAATCCCTAGAATGGCTAAGAACAGAAGCTGGCTGACATCCAATGAATGATTCATCCTCTTGCTCTGATTCTTTAGTAGCTTATCCATAGTTAAAGCTCTTTCTTGAGAATTGAAGTAAGGCTCAAAGATTTGCACACTTTTTGCCAGTCTTTGGACCCAGTGCATGCGTCTTTCCTAGATTTTCCTTCTTATCTACCTTCCAGAATTGCTTATTTCAGGCACCTGACCCAGCCTATAGGTAGAATCTATGAACTGTCTACCTAAGACTATCTTTTTCTCCATATCAAGTTGATGACCAGCATAATTTAATAGGAAAATATTCATTTGATTGATCACATGACCTTTGGGCTCCCTTGAGAGACACTTAGGCTAGTACTACATTTATCACTTGACATGATTTTCAACAGAGGCTGCCTTCAACTTGAGGAATAGGGGGTCCTCTTTAAATATTGCCAAGAAATACTCCTGCTTTCACAGCAAAGCTATAGTTGCCTGATGGAATCTTGCCATTCTCTTTCTTCAAAGTGTCTAACAGTTAAAAAAAAAAAAACCCAGCCAGCTCCACAATTCTTAAAATTGCTATTGCTCCCAAACCATCCAATAACTAGAAATGCTACATACCCCATTGCTTGCTCTTACACTTACTCTGTATCCAAATTTCCTAAAATTTAGTCTTAGTAATGGTGCTATTTTAACATATTAGATATTATCACTCCTCTACTCACCACCAGCAATCAGGTCTATATTGGCATCAAAATGGCCCAATATTAGAATTTTATGATGAAGATCTGTTTCCTGGGCCATTTCCATAGTCCCAATTCAGTTTGCCTTGATGAAAATGGTTTGGTGCAGGTATTTCATTTGGAAAGGGATCCTTCAAAATAGGATTGAGGGAATAGAGGAGAGTGACACAAGGAAGCAAGAAAACTAATAAGGTTTTCATTATTAAATTTGCCTCTATAGGAATTGGAGACTCTAGTCCATAGGAAACTGTGAAAGGGATATAGACAACCCCAAGAATTACCAAGGAATAAGAGACTCACACATTTATCCATTGTCTCTTTTTCCCCACTCTGGGGAATTTGCTTACATTGTTCTTAATAGACCTGCAAATATAGGTTTTACCTTCCCTTTGGCTGAGCAGGATCCGAAAGGCCATGAGGTAGAAATACAGACAGATGAACAGTAGATCCTTGAGAGACAGCACTACAAACCTACACAGAATTGTTAATAACTCAGAGACTGAAGTAAGATATAGGCTAAGTTGTTTTAGTGTTGGGCATCAAAATACATTGTAAGGCCGGGCATGGAAGTGCACACCTGTAATCCCAGCACTTGGGCACATGGGAGGCAAAAGCAGGAGGACCAAGAGTTTGAGGCTAGCCTGGGTTACATAGAAAGTCTGAGACCAACTTTGCTTACATAGCAAGACTCTGTCTCAAAAAAGAAAAAAAAATCCAAAACCAAAACACAAAACAAAACAAAATTTACATTGCAAGCTGGGCAATGTGGAGCACACCTGTAATCCCAGCTGATTTGGGAAGCTGAGGCAGGAAAATCATGGGTTCTAAGCCAGAAGCAGCCTGCACAACTTAGTGATACCCTGTCTCTGAATAAAAAATAAAAACAGGGATAAGACTATAGCTCAGTTGTGGAGCTCCCTGGGTTTAGTCCCCAAGGACTTGAAAAAAAAAAAGAGTACAATGCAGTATTTTTTCCTCCATCACATAAAAAGCAAACACATAAAACAATAACAATAAAACCAAGAAATTAACTAACCAAGAAAAAATCCCCAGGATAATGAGACATGAATATCCCATAAATCTCTATGATTCCTAATAATCAGCTGCTTTTTATTATACTTTTGATAGCCAAGCTTGAGAAACATGACTTTAGGAAGACAAGTTCTTCACATATTACACATCCTGATTAAGTGACTGGAATAGCACTTATTGGTTCCAGGATTTCCTGTGATGCAGTTCCTGAAGAATTGCTATTCAAATAGAGAAGCTTCTCCAGGTAGGCAAAGTGATTAGGATTGTACAGAAGAAAGGATGGAGAATATGGTCTCGGTTCGATAAGCAGGGAAAGGTCACTTTAGCAGGGAAAGTAGAGGATAAAACAGAAATATTGAAAGAGGATAAGGAGATTTGAGACAAGTATTTTAAATGGAGGGAACAACATTGGCAAAGAGAAAAGCACTAAGGTGGTATCAATGCCAAGTAAATGCCAGGAAGTTCTACCTGGCCTGGATTCAAGTTGAGTTATTTCTTTTTCAGCATGTGTGGTACAGGAAAGAAATATTGTCAAAATATGAAGGAACAAGTATTTTGTGAACTGTCTTAAATCCTAATGATTTACCTTATAATCCATTGTCAGAATATCGTCCACTGAAGAGTTACTAAAGCTACATGGAACAGATGAAAAACTTAGAGGCTTGTGTGCTTCAACCATCAGGAAATGTCCAAATTTTGAACTACATGGTCTTAGAAGGAAAGAAAAGACTGTGGTTTCCCATAATGTCAAGGTCCTGCTAACGAGAGGACAGAAATGGAAAAAGCAGTAAGCGGGAACTGTCATTTTCTTTAATTATTACTCTTGGAACTTAAGATTTTTCTCCAAGTAGAACCAAACTGATCTTTTAAATTTATTTTTCTTCCCAAGGGCTGGGCTGAGGTTTCAACTTTAAAGTCCAGGTGGGCTTTCAAGTTATAGCACGGCAGGTCTCCCTGTTACCAACAACAAAATTTCTTTCATCAGCGTTCCATGTTCAAAGGGAAGAAAAGCTTCAAATGCATATGTTTTCAAAGGGACTAAAGGGACTGATCATCTATAGAGCTGGTAGCACCTGTGAGCTCATGCCAGCCAGTCAGTCAATAAACAAGCTTGGAAAAAAAGTCTCTTAAAGGGCAACACCTCTGTTTTTCTGATTTCATTTTGATGCCTTTCAGGCACTCAGCTCCAAGGTGTTGATGAGAACCAGGGTCACAAAACCTTTGTTTTCTTTATTCCTTTCTTTTAACATTTATTATTAATATTATCTTTATTTGAATCGACCAAAGGAAGTAAAGGAGACAGCACTGAGGAGGAACAGAGTTTTCCCCTCTAATTAGAGCTGGTACTGCTATTGTCAGAATCATTTCTGGATTTGAGCCAGTGAATAAACTTTCTTCTTATTGCACTGCATATACCACACGACAAGGCATCTGACACTGGACTCCATCCAAGAACCAAGCATAGGTTCAACATGAAGCCAGTTGGGTTCTGGCCCAATGGATAACAAAGTATCCTCATTACGATTTTTCTGTTAAGTATCTCTTTATCTAATAGAGAAAAGAGAGAAGAGGGCACATGCAGAGGGGCAGGGAGGGTATGACATACTTCATTGTCTGAGTTAGTTTAAGCAATCCTGTTCTACCTTCAGTCTCTTTCTTGTCATCTTGGAATAATGCTGTCCTTTGGAATAACAAGAAAAAATCCTCTGAGAACTACATTTCCAGGTGTAAGTGATGAAAATGTTCTGATGGGATATAATGATTACATTGGTGCAGCAACTAATGTAGAAGGTATCATATCATTTTTCTTTTTGGAACTTTCTCTTTATTAAATTGAAGGCGGGGCACTCTGTCTTGAATAGAGGTTTCAATAGGGGTTGACAATTATTTTGACACAACCTAATTTTAAGAGAATTGATATACAGCATATACAAGTTGCTTAATCAGGAAATTTATGTCTGCTAAATTTAAGTGTTAGTTTTATAATAATCCTATAGTTTGAATAACAAAAAAATTATATTTAGACCCACTTTTAGAATGATAGTTTAACTTAGTTTGAAGAGGGCTATACTGCATTCTCTAAGGATCCAGGTTCAATCCCCAGCACCATGAAATGGGAGAAATATGTGGCAATCCACTCCTGAAGCAATTCTGAAACAATCAATCATTGAAAACACCGTGAGGGTCTCTATGAGTCAGAGACGACTTGGCAGTCCCTAACAACAACTTCCTTTGAGATATGAACATGTTTAGCTCAAGTAGAAATCAACTCATACATTCAGAGAAGAAAATAAGAAACTATATTTCATATATAAACTATTATAGTATTGATTTTATTGTGAATTTGTATGTTAAACTTTCTTTTACAACCTGATGTGAAATTCAGGCTTCTTATCGCCTTTAACTAATTATCAATTTGTTTCTTTTATTATTAACACTTAACATTTGGCTATACTAATAAGAGTAATAGGGGCTGGGATTTAGATCAGTTGGTAGAGCACTGCTCTACACTCTCTGAAGTCCCGGCTTTGATTCCCAGCACCACAAAAATGGGAGAAAGATGTGGCAACCCACTCCCAAGGCAATCCCAATACAATCAGCCATTGAAAACCCTATGAGGGTCGCTATGAGTCAGACACAACTTGACAGCACCTAACAACGAGAACAATAATAATAGTAATAGTAGTAGTTCACACATAGTTGATACCTTTTCTGTACCAACAGCTATTTTATGTGTATGTTACATGCATTATTCCACGTGATAACCACAACAGATGAGTAAACTAAAGCAAAATGATGGAAAGTTAACATTGTTTTCCAAAATCACAAAGCTAGTTTGATGAAGACAAATGAGCCCTAATATTTTGACTTCAGAATCCATGTTCTTATTCACCTCAGGCTTGTCTTTGATTGGGTTCCCTGAGGAGAGTCTGAGGCAAACAGTTTATTTTGGAAGAGATTCAAGAAACATCAGTGGATTTGAGGAATGAGACAGAAAAGGAGAAGACACCAGAGACAGGATGCATTCATGGGCAGGTCACTGCAGCAGTGGGGGCTCACCTTTGCTGGAACCCTTTGGGAGGTAGTATAGGACATGGTACACATTGTACCATTCAGTAAAGAAGCTGGATTCATGAACTTCTGCCTGTGGAAAGCTGTTCTTGGGCTGTCGCCTCTCCAGTATGTGTTTTTGTTTTTGAGTGACTGGGTCAGTTCCAACTCACAGCAACCCTAATACAGCAGAATGAAAGACTACCCAACATGGAGCCGTACACAAGATCTTTTCATGTTTTTGTACCCCATTGTTGCAGCCACTATGTTTCTTCTCATTTTGAGTCATGTCACATCAACAAAAGGAGCACCCAAGGGCTTTTCTCCCTTCTTTACACTAAAATAGAATCTACTTTGAGGAGGCAACTCTTCCCTAGTAGTTTCTTGAATACCTTCCAGACTGGCAGGCTCATTTTCAGGTACTATATTTGGGAATAGTTCTCTGCTACTCATCAGGTTTTCAATGGCTGATTGTTTTAGGAGTGGACTACTAGGTCCTTCTCCCTAGTCTGTCATAGCCTGGAAGCTTATCTGAAACTTGTGCACCATGGGTAGTCCTGCTGATATCTGAGATATTGGTGACATAGCTTTCAGCATCACAGCAACATGCAAGCCCCCACAACACAAGAACCTGACAGACACATAGGGTCCAATGTGTCTTGTTGTTGTTGTTGTTAGGTGCCGTCGAGTCGGTATCCGCCTCATAGCGACCCTCTGTACAACAGGGGAAACACTATTGTCAGTGCTTCTCTGCTGTTCATAGGGTTTTCAAAGGCAGATTGATTTTTGGAGGGGGTTGCCAGGTCCTTCTCCCAAGCCTACAGCTTCTGGTGTTCCCAGGCAGTCTCCCACCCAGGTACTAACCAGGCCCGACCCTGCTTAGCTTCCGAGATCTGAAGGGATCGGATGCCACAGGGCTACCACTGCAGGCCCAATGTGTCTAGTCTGCTCTAAATGGGGCTTGATCATGATCTCATGGCCAGAGGAAGGTTTCACCAGGGGATCATTGATGGTTACTACCAGAAACTGTTGGTAGAAGAGTCAATGCCAAGGATTTGTGAGTAGGATCAGGATTGTGTTTGCTGCTTCAGTATGAACACACATTTTTGGAGAGAATGAGTAAATGGGAATAGGAGGTATTTAACAGTTCAGGTCCTTCTGGTAGCCAGTTTTTTTTTTTTTTTTTAAATAGTGCAAGTTCCTAATGGAGATCTCCAGTTGCTCATAGAGAGCCATGCCAGCATTTTGGATCCCAGTCTTGTTATGGGGAAATGAAGATTTTAGTGACATTTCAAAGCTGTTCAAACAATTACTGCATGGACATTTTCTCTTGCCAGAGATAGTGGGCCCAGCCTTCTGTGGCACCAATTAAGTACAGAAAAATATAAATAAAAGAAGGAAAAATTTAGAGTTTTCTGTACTGCTTCATTGCTTTACTTAATTGACTTGTTTGATTGTGTGCCAGAACTAGATATGTCTTGTTAGTGTGGCAAAGTTTAAAAATCAACTTAAATTTTAATTCTACACAGCTTTCAACACAGGGAGGTTTATAGTTGTTGTTGATGGGGCTGGGGGTGGTAACAGTGTGCTGAGCGGGAGATGTGTGTTTAGGAAAAGGAAACAAATTAGTAGCTTCATGCTCTGAAGCCTTTAATAATACTGTAATCTAGAGCTGACATTATGAATTCTGAATAAGCGTTGTCTGCTGTTTAAAATTTCCGATGGCTTACTGTCAAATATATTAAAATGGATTTGGAAAGTCTATAAGCTTTCTAATCATGGATAAAATACATTCTTTTATAGGCCTCTAAATTTGTGGTAATTATGTGCCATTTAGTTAATCTCCCTATATTATTTACAAAGCATATTTTGCAGTCAAATACTTGAAGGGTTGACAGGGTAATGTTTAACAGCAACTATGATAAAAAATGAAAAATAGAAAAAGTTGGGGGTGAAGCATTGGAATCTAAAAATGATTTGTTTTCATGTTAGTTATTTATGGGTTAAGTCAATGAGATGGTTAACAGAGTCACCTATGTTCCATTAAAACACTCAGGCTTAAATGTATGAGAACATAGTTTTAAAGCAATAAAATATTATCTTAGCTGGAAGACAGGATAGATGTTAGATATCTAGCACCAAAAAAAAAAAAAAAAGATAAAATGACTATGTTCTATTGTTCCACATCAGAGTGGGGTGATTACAGTCCATAATAACCTATTTTACATATTTTTATGAAGAACTAGAAGAGAAGATCTTGAAGTCCCCAAATATAAAATGATAAGGAGAATACTAATTATCCCAATTTGACAAATACTTACTGTATATATGTGTTAAAATATCATATTGTACCTATCAATGTGTGCAATTATTACATGTTAATAAAATTTAAAAAGATAGAATATTATGAATACTTTCCAAACAAAAAGCTGTCACATACAATCCTGTCAGATCTCAGAAGCTAAGCAGGGTTGGGCCTGGTTACTACTTGGATGGGAGATTACCTAGGAACAGCAGATACTGTGAGCTTGGGAGGAGGACCTGGCAACTCCCCCAAAAATCAGCTATTGAAAACCCTATGAATAGCAGAAAAGCACTAACAATTGTGTTCCACCTGTTGTACGTAGGGTCACTATGAGTTGGACACCAACTTGACAGCACCTAACAACAACAAATATTAAGAACAAAATTGTAGCACTCAAGTGATAAATACTGGCCAACAGCTGAGGTGTATAAAGACAGTAGGACTCCCTGGATGTTCTGAAGTCCCAGAATAACTGATTGAATTAAATTGCTTTTCTAAAGCTTCTCAGAATAGGAAGAGATTTATTTTCCTAAACAATAATTAATAGAGGTAAAAATGATATTGTATTTTGCATTTGGACATTTAGATATGTCCAGATCCTTCTTGCCCAGATAGGGTAACTGAAAATGCATCAGTACTGATATATTGTTCTGTTGGTGATACATGGTAGGATAATTCTAATGCTACTCTAAGGGGGGGGGAGATATACAATCTAAAGAGAAACCAACGCTGGGGAACCAACCTGGGGAACATTTTGTTAAGTGAAATAAGCAGGCACAGAGAGACAACTTGATTATCTCATCTATATGTAGAATCTAAATATTGAACTCATAGAAATAGAGAGTAGAAAGGTGGTTACTAAATTGAAGGATGGTAGTGGGGATGCAGGAGATTTTGGTCTAAGGATACAAAATTTAGGTAGACAGGAAATCAAGAGATGTATTCTAACTATGGCTAATGTTGATATATTCTTAAAAATGCTAAGAGAGGGGGCTGAAGAAACCCAACTGGGCCATCCGTGTTGGTAGGCAGTGGCAGAGGGAAAGGTGGAGATGCAAGCAAGGGTGCCTGGTTGAAGAGCAAACCAGGGGGCTATTGTTGTTGCTAGGCAGGTGGAAGTGGACAATGCAGAGACACCTGCAAGGGCACCTAGCCAAACCCAGTGGGATGATCCTTGACACTGGGTGGCTGGCAGAGGGCAAGACAGAGATGCCATCAAAGGTGCATGGCTATCTCTGATGGTGAGTGGATGGAATGAGGTATAGCAGAGCACCAGACAAGGACACATGGCTGAAGAAAGTGTGATGGGGCCCTCAGATGGTTGTGACTGGTAGGAGGCAAGGTGGATAAAGCAGAGGTCTGCAGGACTCCCTGGGAAAGAAGCCAGATGACATGGCCCAATGGTAGGGTCTTGAACCCAATGAATGTGGGGCTTTTCTTTTCTTTTTCTTTCTTTCTTTTTTTTTTATCAGGATGAGAGAATCACCAATCTGGCCTCTGGTGCCATTGGAACTGTGACCTGGAATGAGGGAAACTAAAAGGTGGCAAGTTCAGGGAATGGAGAAGAGCAGTAAATATTGCTGGATTCCTGAGCCTAAGAGAGCTTATTCAGAATAAGGCACATCTGGGGCCAAGTAGGGTTGGTGATGTGAGGTACTGCCCTGGATCTGGGGAGACTAAGACACATAGATTAGGCTGTGGTGCAACTGGGGGCTGGGAATGCAAGTAATGGGAAAAAACTGAGGGGGCCATAATGAATGAAGAGTTTGCAGCAAGAGCTAGGCATTGGACACTGACACTGTAAATTATGGAGATGTAAGAGGAAAAGAGAAGCACCAATGGCCCATTACCACTGCAACTCACACGAATGTTGGGGTAGAACCTCTTTGCACACAGAGGATATGGGATCTAGCACAGAGACCAAGCAATGGATAAGCCTCAGCAGAAAAAATGCATGAAACATGAAAGCACATGCTGGATGGGGAGAGTCTATAGACTAAAGCACTTGAGCAGATAATGTTAGGATAACCAGATTCTTAGAGATGCCTGAAGAATTTCTAACCCTGCTTATGAATACATTAAAAGACCTCAAAGACATCACCATAAAAGCAATTGATTCACTGGACACAAAGGTGTCTAATTTGGAAGACCAAATTCACCAGAGAAATCAAAATTCTGAAGAAGAATCAAACAGAGATCCTTGATATGCAAGGAAAAATAAACCAACTTGGCATTATGGCAGAATCTTCAGTCTCAAGACTAGACAAAGCTGAAAGTAGGATTGCTGAAACTGAGGAAAAGGTAGAAGAACTTATTTACTCATGTGCCAAGATAGAAAGAATGATGATGCAGTATGACCAAATTTTTCAAGGGGTATTTGATAAAATGAGAAAATAAAGCCTGCTAATTCAAAGGGTCCACAAAGGAGCCAAAAATAACATGAGAGGATTAGGAAATTTATTCAAAGAAACATTAGATGCAAACCTCCCAAATATAAGGCAAGAGCTGGATACCTATACAACTGAAACATTCAGAACCCCAAACAAACTAGACCAGAACAGATCCTCCCCACAACACAATGTAATTGGAATGCTAAATCTAGAGAGCAAAGAAGCTATTCTAAAATCTACAGGAGAGAAATATCAACTCACAAAGGCAAACCCATCAGAATAACAACAGACTTATCAAGAACAACATTAAAGGCAAGGAAAGCTTGGACAGACATCCTTGAAGCTCTGAAAAGAATAACTGCCAATTGAGATTACAATATCCAATGAAGTTATCTTTTAAAATAGATGATGAACACAAGACACTCCATGATATTGCCTTGCTTAAATGATTCTCAGCCACCAAGCCAGGATTGCAGAGGATCCTCAATGAAACACTGCATTTGGGGACAAGAGAGCTGCATGCAAGATAAAAGAAATGAGTAATAAACATAAAAAGTATTTAAGAAAAAATAGGTTAAATATGAATCAAGAAACAGTAAAAAGCTGGGCGTGGTGGTGTGTGTCTGTGATCCCAGCAACTCAGGTGGTGGAGGCAGGTGGATCACAAGTTTGAGACCAGAGGTGGTTTGCATAATTTAGCAAGACCCTGTCTCAAAAAGTGAAAAAATGGGTGGGGGGGGCACATCTCAAAGGTACAGCACTTGCAAAGCATGCAAGAGAAAGGCCCTGGGTTCAAACCTCAGTACCACAAAAAAAAAAAAAAGGAAAAAAGAAAAAGAAAAACAAACAGTAACAAGTGCCAAATTGATGCAGAATAAAAAGCACCATTCAATAATTACTCTCAGTGAAAATGGACTTAACTCACCAATCAAAAATAGAGACTCTCATGCATATTGAAAGATGTGGGTCGGTTTTCATTTTTCTGAAAGTGAATTTCCACATTTCCCAGCACCATTTAATGAAAAGGCTATCCTTTTTCCAATTTACTTGCTATGCTCCTTTGTTGAAAATTAGGTGGCTATAAGTGTGTTGAAGTATTTGTGGATATTCTATTCTGTTCCACTGGCCTTCAGGCCTATCTAGCAAAAGGAGGAAATCCTGGGAGAGGTTAGGGGGTAGAGGAGGAACAAGAAGGAGTAAGGAATGGGGGAGGAGAGACTTCAGGGTGAACAGCCCACCTTTAATAGTTCTGGAAGTAAATATAATTATACCAATGATATCAAAGCATGGTAATAACACAGATGGGCTAGAAAATTCAGGTAATAGTACTGACAACATAAAAAAATAGTTCACTACAGAAAAAGTTTCGATCTTAAACATAGTTGGGATCCAAGAATATATAGAAAAATATTACCAGAAAAAGATGTGCAAATGGAAGAGAGGTCATTAGTGGGGAGTTGGTACAGGGGGAGGAAGTGCACAAGAAGGTAAGGGGGAACTTATCTGTGCAATGTGCAACAAAATACATACATGGAAATGTCACAATGAAATGCATGTCAGAATGAAACACATTAAGTTGTACATTAAAAATTTCCAATAAAAATGTTATAAAAAAGAAAAAATATATAGACTGGTCAATGGATTAAAAAACATAAAACTTTAATATGTGCCATTCAAGATACCTCATCCATAAAAATCATAACAGGCTGAAAATTAAAGGCTTGAAAACAATTTACCAAGCAGGGGGGAAACAAAAAAAGCAGACATTGTGATACTAATTTCAGACAGATTAGACTTCATTTCCAAATTAATCAGAAGAGACAAAGAAGGAAAATTAAATAATACTAAAAGGAACAGTCAACCAGGAACCCATAATGCTACTGAATACTTACCAAATACAGGGGCACCTACTTTTATAAACAAAACTTGTTGGAGATAAAGGAACACATTGGACCAGATACAATAATTATGGGACATTTCAATATCCCACTTTTGCCAAGAGACAAGTCATCAAAACTAAAGATCAACAGAGAAATGATGACTTAAATTACACCAGACACCAACAGGATGTTATAAATGTCTTCAGGACATCAGATGTAAAATACTCATTTTTCTCAGCACCAAATGGAACTTTTTCTAAGATAGACTTTAGTCCACAAAAATGGACTCAATGAATACAAAAATGTAGAAATCATCCCTAGTACCTTTTCAGATCACAATGGAATAAAACTAGAACTCAAAAACAAAAATTTGAGAAATCTTAAAAGTTCATGGAGACTAATACACTGCTGAATGACCAATGGGCTATCAAAGAAATCAGAGCAGAAACTTAAAAATTCCTGTAATCAAACAAGGATGAAAACACCTCCTACCAAAATTTATGGGATACAGTAAAGGTAGTTCTAAGGGGGAAGTTCATAGCCATGGGAACCTTCATCAATAAGTTTGGGGTGGCCCAATTAAATAATCTAATGACACACCACAAGGCACCAGAAAGCCAGCAACAATGCAATCCCCAAAGGAACACTCAGGGAAATTATTCAGATCAAGGCACAACTATCATAATTAGAACCTAAAAAAACAATTCAAAGAATTAATGAGACTAAGAGCTGGTTCTTTGGAAAGATTAATAAAATAGATGCCCCCCCCAGGCCAGTCTCACCAAAAGATAGAAAAGAAAGGCCCAAATTGAAAATGTAGACATGAGAATGAGATCATAACCACTAATACCAATGAAATCCAGAAAATCATCAGACAATACTTTGAGAAATTACACTCCAACAAAAACAAAAATACAGAAGAAATGGATAAGTTCATTAACACATATGAATTATCAAAACTAAGCCCAGAGGACATGAGCAATCCAAGTAGAATCATTACATACACCAAAATAAAGAGGGCAATAAAAAGTCTCCCAACAAAGAAAAGCCCAGGCTCCAAAGGGTTCACAGCAGATTTCTATAAAAACTTCCAAGAAGAGTTAGTTCCTATTCTCCAAGAACAATTTCTTTCTCTTTTCTTTTTCTTTTCTTTTCTTTTCTTTTCTTTTCTTTTCTTTCTTTCTTTTTTCTTTTCTTTTTTTTTTGAAGTACTCAGGATTGAACCTAGAGCCTCATGCTTGCAGGCTTTACAAGGTTTGTACGACTGAGCTGCAACCCCAAACCATTTTTTAAAATTTTTGAGACAAGGTCTCTCTAAGTTATGCAGACTGCCTCTAGTCTTGAACTTGTGATCCTCCTGCCTCTGCCTCCCAAGCTCCTGGGATTACAGGCATGCTCCATAATGCCCAGCCTAAGAACCATTTCAAAAAGTAGAAAATGAAGGGGCATTCCCAAACTCATTATATGAAACCACCATCATCACCCTGATACCAAAACCAGCCAAAGACACTTGAAAGAAATAGAGCTATATACCAATTTTCCTGATGAACATTGACACAAAAATTCTCAACAAAATCCTGGCAATCCAAATTCAGCAACACATAAAACGGTCATATATATTGATCAAGTGGCTCCATTCCAGAGGTGCAGCACTGTTTCAACATACAAAAATCAATCAATGGATTCAACATATCAGGAGACATGAAGACAGGAACCACATGATCAACTCAATTAATGCTGAGAAGGCCTTTGAGAAAGTGCAACACCCTTTCATGATAAAAAAACCTCTGGGGATAACAGGGAAATACCTCAACATCATAAAGGCCATTTATGACAGACATACAGCCAATATCATAATAAATGGGGAAAAATTGAAACCATTTCTTTTGTGATCAGTAACAATGCAAGGAATTCCACTCTCTTCTATCTTATTCAATATTGTGATTTGAAGTCTTAACCAGAACAATCAGAAAACAGAATGTAATCTAATGATACAGATAGGCTAGGAAGTGTTTCAATTATCCTTATTTGCAGGTGACATGATCCTTTACCTACAGGACCCCAAAAACTCCTCTAGAAAACTCTTGGACTGAGTTAATTCCTTGAGCAAGGTAGCAGGACACAACATTAATACTCAAAATTCAATGGCTTTCCTTTACACCAATTGTGAACAGGAAGTAAAGGAAAACAAACCCTTTCACAAAAGCTCACCAAAAATACTTAGGAATCAATGTAACCAAAGACCCCGAAGATCTCTTCAAAATGCTAAAGAGAGAAATCACAGAGAGTATTAGAAGATGGAAGGATGTCCCCTGCTCATGAATTAAGAGAATCAATATTTCAAAATGGCTATACTACCAAAATCAGCTTACATATTTAATGCAATTCCCACTAAAATCCCAGTGACAGATTTTGCAGAAATAGAAAAAATAATCCAAAAATTCATAGGGAAACAAAAAAGACCATGGATAGCCAAAACAATCATAACCTGCAAAACTAGTGCAGGCAAGATCACAACATCTTATTTTAAACTATAATACAGGACCATAGTAGTAAAACCAGCTTGGTACTGGCAGGAAAATACACTTGAAGACCAATGGAACAAAATTGAAGATTCAGAGATTCACCTGTGGAAGAACAGCCACCTGATCTTTGACAAAGAGGCTAAGGACACAAAATGGAGGAAAGATAACCTCTTCAACAAATGATACTGGGCAAATTGGATATCCATCTATAGAAAAATGAAAATAGACTCTATCAATTTGCAGAAGATTCACCTTGAAATGGGCAATGGACCTCAACATGAAAAACAGAAATATTAAAACTATTAAAGGAAAAGATAGGAAACATACTCCAACACATAGACATAGAAAATATTTCCTTAACAAGATTCAAATTGCTCAGGAAATCTTACCAAGAATTGACAAATGGGATTACATGATATTAAAAAGCTTCTGTATAGCAAAGGAAACAATCAACAGAGTTGAGGAAGAGACCACTGAATGGCAGAAAATTTTCACATCCTATACATCCAATAGGCTGGAATTTAGCTCAGTTGGTAGAGCACTGTGCTGCAGTCTCTGAGGTCCCAAGTTCAGTTCCCAGCACTGCAAAAATGGGAGAAAGACCTGGCAATCCACTTCCAAGGCAATCCCAAAACAGTCAGCCATTGAAAACCCTATGAGGGTTGCTATGAGTCATATATCGACTCGACGGCACCTAACAACAACAACAACAACAACAACAACAACAACAACAATGTACATCCAACAGCAGACAAATTTCTAGAATTTACAAAGAACTCAAGGAAGCTAATCCCAAGAGAACAAATAGCCCAATACACAAGTGAGCAAAGGAAATAAACAGATACTTCTCCAATGAAGAAGCCCATAAAGCTAAGAAACATATGAAAAAATGCTCAATATCCCTAGCCATTAGGGAAATGCAAATCAGTACAACTGTGAGATTCCACCTATCTCCAGTAAGAATGGTCAAAATCAACAAAACAAATTTTAACAAATGTTGGCAGGGGTGGAGAGAAAAAGGAACCCTTTTACACAGATGGTGGAACTGTAAATTTGTTGATCCACTTTGGAAATCAATATGGAGGTACCTCAGAGAACTAAAAATAGAACTGCCATATGACCCAGCTACACCACTCCCGGGAATATACCCAAAGGGAGACAAATCATCATACCACAGAGACACCTGTATCTCCATATTTAATGCAGCACTCTTCACAGTAGGAAGGGTATGGAACCAACCAAGATGCCCATCAACAGAAGAATTGATAAAAAAAAAATTATGGTACACACACAATGGAATATTGTCATTAGGTGCCATAGAGTTGGTGTCCAACTCATAGCAACCTTATGTACAACAGGTAAAAAACCATTATCAGTGCTTCTCTATTCCTTGGGTTTTTGATGCTGATTGTTTTTATTGTTTTTTATTTTTTGTTTTTTGGAAGGGTGGATAGTAGGTTGCCAGGTCTTTTTCCTCATTCTATAGCACCTGATATTCCCAGGCAGTCTCTCATCCAAGTACTAACCAGGCCCTACCCTCCTTAGCTTCTGAGATCTGACAAGATTGGATACCACAGTGGTATGGCTGCAGGCCTATGGAATATTTTCAGCCACAAAAAAGAAATTAAATTATGTCATTTTTAGCAAAATAGATGGAACTGGAGAATATCATCTTAAGTGAATGAACACAGGCTCAAAAAGAGATTTACCTTACTTTCTCACTCATGTGGGAGCTGAATCTTATTTAAAAGAAGAAAAAACTTATACATAAACTTTGAAAGTGTAACCAAAATTGGTGTAACAGTTGCATAATGAAAAAAGCAAATGCTATATTACTCTGTACCCCACCAACATTTACAATAAAAGAGCAAAAACTAGAAGCTATCTATCTATCTATCTATCTATCTATCTATCTATCTATCTATCTGTGTGTGTCAAAATGTCATGTACATGATAAATACATATAATTTTATGTTAATTTTTTAAATTAAAAAATTGGAGGAAAAGAATTGTTCCTGTTTCTTAATGGTGATCTCAAGAAGGGGAAATAAGACTGGAATTTAAAATTTTTATCTAATGTTTTATTGTGGTAAGAACATTTATCATGAGACCCATCTTGATAACAGATTTTTAAATGCATAATACTGTTAACTATAGTCACAATGTTCTATGATAGGTCTCTAGAACTAATTCCTCTTACATTACTGAAGCTTTATGCTTATTAATTATAAACTCCCCTTCCTATTTCATGACCACCCCACTGGGAACCAACATTTTATGAGCCAGACAATTTTCAATACTTTGTGTAAATAGAATAATTCAATGTTTGTCTTTCTGTGACTACAGAAATTGGAGCCCCTGTACACTGTTTGTGAAAATGCAAAATGGTTTGGCCATTATGGAGTATAGCATGAGGTTCCTCTAAAAATTAAATATAGAGCTATCATGTGTTTTAGCATTTCATGTCTAGGTCTTTACCTAGGAATTGAAGTCAGGATCTTAAAGAGCTATGAGCTTCCAATGTTCACTGAAGGACTATTTGCATGAATTAAGATGGAGAAACATCTTAAATGTTCATTGATGGATGAATGGATAAAAAAAGTATGCATACAAAGAGTCTGACACTGTAGAACACAATACAAAAGTCATCATGAAAGGGGAAAAACTTGAATTGTTGATTTGTAAAAATTCACTTTTTGTTTGCTTGTGACATTAGGCTTTGATGTAAACCCTGGATAAACAACTCTAACCACATACTCAGTTGTTGTTGTTGTTAGGTGCCCTCAAGTTGGTATCCGACTCATAGTGACCCTCATAGGGTTTTTAATGGCTGACTATTTGGGATTGCCTTGGGAGTGGATTGCCAGGCCCTTCTCCCATTTTTGTGGTGCTGGGAATTGAACTGGGGACCTCAGAGACTGCAGCGCAGCGCTCTACCAGCTGAGCTAAATCCCAGCCCAACCACATATTCAGTAGGGAATTTTTTTAATTAAAGTGAATATATTGAAGTATCAATGCATAGCAGTTCGCTTTGGGATAGGCACGCAGCTGTTATAGTTTTCATGCATGTTGTTGCATTTTACAAAGCAAATAACTAACCTAAACATTAAGAAGGAAATAAAATTTCTTTTCCTCATATTTTTAAGCTAGTAAGTTAAAAATATTAATGAGCATTTTTAGCAAGTTTGCCATTCCCAGTGGGACTTTCCTCCATCTCTAATGCAAGTTTTATTTGCCTACGTCTGATCCTACACCCTATTCATTGCCTTGGAAAAAAAAAAAAACTTGACAAAAACTTCACAGAAGTTACTGCCTTTCCATATTTTTAAGAGAGCTCATTCTGAGTACATATACTTCCCTCATATGGGCTCACTATATCCTGGCAGTTTCTTATTTATTTTGAAATAGGCTAATGATATAGAGAACTGTGGAAGTTACTCTGTTGTTGTGTTAGATGTCATCGAGTCACTTCTGACTCATTGCACGCCTCACAGGGTTTTCAATAGCTGATTGTGTCATGATTGTTTTTGTGAGTGGACTGCCACATCCTTCTCCCATTTTTGTGGTGCTAGGTATTGAAGCAGGGCCCTCAGAAAGTGTGGAGCAATGCTCTATTAACTTAGCTAAACCTCAGCCTGTGGAAATTACTCTGGATACCTTCATTTTCTTCTTGGACCACATGTGAGGGCTCTGTATGACTGTGCTTCTTGTTAGAGAGCATTCTTGGGTGGAGACAAATAAATTAACTGCTGTAAACCAAAAGATCTTAGAGGACATAGTCTTAAGAAATTTTTCTTATCTCCCAAGCACCTAGCAGAAGATTTCCCTAAGGTCTGTGACAATCAAATGCTTGTTAAAATGAATGGAACTACAATGCACAGACAGGTGGCCTGTCATTATTTTGTCCTAAGCTGTAAACCAACCATGAGACTTAAAATATCCAGCCACATCTTAAGTTATCTACGGATCAAATGAGCACATCTTGAATAGGAAGTATAAAGTGAGTCTAAAATGTACATTTCATTTCATTTTGTATATAGAGTAGCAAAATAGAATGAAACTTTTACATGTTTGCTTATGCTGACTTACAACCACATATAAACCTGCCTTGTAAGCAATGAAAATATTTACTAGCCTGTACAGAGTGCTTTATGCAAATGGGAACTAATGCAGGGGTATAATAGTTCTATATGTATGTTTATAATTATGTGTTATTTTTTGAAACAACCACTCTTAACAAAGTGGATCTTTTATATTTTCTTTATATATAACATAACTCACCATAGAGGACAAGTAGCAACTTTATTTACTCATCATAGATTCAGACTCTAAAAAAATCACATGATTTCTTATCATGATTTTTATTATGTTGTTTAAAACTCTTTTATTTAGCAATAAATACTACTTAGAGGGTATATCCAACACATTAAACACAATGTCAGAGCATAACTGGTCCATGAGAGATCATGTAGACCAAAGAAGTAAAAATTAGGGTAGTCTAGAAGAATGTAGCTAATATAGTCTGGTACATTTCATGAAAGAAAAACTACATACTGTATTTCAAGTGCTCTGGAGTACTAAGATTAATCTTACAATAATAAAGAATATCTCAAAGCATCCCAAAAGTGGCAATGACACAGATAACATTCTCTAGTCAAAATGAACACGGTAGAGATCAAATGTATAACATGAAGAATATATTTAGTAATATTATATTGGCTGGATTTTTAGTAAATGAATATATTTTAGCTGCCCTTGTCACAAAAATGGGTATCTGTGATATTATGGATAAGTCAGTTTGCTTCATGATAGTATCCATTGTATTATATATATATATATATATATATATATATATATATATATATATCTTATTACATATATAACATCATGTTTTATACCTTAAGTATATATAATAGAATTCATTCAATATTAGTGAAATTACAAAAACTATTATAGTTAGGTGCCATTGAGTTGGGTGCCAGGTTAAAAGTAAAATTTGAAAAGTTTATATCTAACATATGAAATACAGCTAAAGCAATGCAAAAGGTAAATTTTTTAAACAATCAAAAGTAAAAAGTTAAATTAAGCATCCATAGCAACATGTTAGAGTGACCATAAATAAAAACCTTTAAGAATAGAAGGAATATATTAATAGATATACCCAAAAATGAATTAGAAAAGAAAAAAAATAATAAAGGCAATATATCTATTAACTTGTCATTGGAAAAACTAAAAGTGAAAAAATTTTTACCCATTAAACTAAAATTAAAATAGGGAGAACACATAAACATAAAATAAGAAACGGAGCTAGAGAAATAACTATTGGTACAAAGGATGTTACTAAACTAAGCCACATCAGTTCAAGTCTGTGAGAATACATTTAATATCCACATGAAGTAATATTTTAGCAAATATAAATTACTAAATCTACCTACATAACAGAATAAAATAAGATAGCCAATGAGAATAATAATATAATGATTTAAATGCTATCATCAAAAGAGTACCAGACTCAATTATTTTTAGGTAAATTCTAATGATACTTAACAGTAGATCAAGGAATATTATTTAAACTCACTAGAACATAGATGAGAAGAAATATTTCGAAATTCCTTTTAAGAAATAAAGTCATTGCCGGGCATGGCGGCACATGCCTGTAATCCTAGTGGGTTGGGAGGTGGAGGTAGGAGGATGGCAAGTTTGAGACCAGAGGCAGTCTGTGTAACTTAGTGAAACCCTATCTCAAAAAGTAAAAAAAAAAAAAAAAAAAGGGCTGGAGGCAGCAGCTCAGTGGTGCAACACTTTCAAAGAATGCAAGCGCAAGACCTTACGTTCAACCCCCAGTACCAAAAAAAAAAAAAAAAAAGAAAGTCATAAAAAAGGTCATATATGGCAAGCATGTAGTAAAAATCAGACTCAGCTGCATAAAGCTAAAAGCTTTCCTTTAACATCAGAAATAAGACAAGGATACCTACTCTTACCACTTTTATCCAACATGGTAGTAGAAGCCCTCACCAAAGAAATTGTTGTTGTTAGGTTCTGTTGAGTCAAATCCAACACAGTGGCCCTATGTACAACAGAATGAAACACTTCCTGACACTGTGCGATGCCTGGAATTATGTCTGTGCTTCTCTGCTGTTCCTAGGGTTTCCAATGTCTGATTGTTTCAGAATTGTTTCAGGAGTGGGCTGTGAAATCCTCCCATTTTTGCTATGCTGGGAATTGAACCAGGGCCTCAAAGAGCACAGAGTAGTTCTCTAACAACTGAGCTAAATCCAAGCCCCATCCAAGAAATTAGGCAAGAAAAAGAAATAAAAGGCATTGGAGTTGTGAAGGAAGAAGTAAAATTTTCCTTGCTCAACCCCTAAGTTCTGAAAAAAAAAAAAATTGACAAGGGTGATTGCATCAAACTAAAATGTTTTTCTTTTGCAGACCAAAGGAAATAACAGAGTGAGAACACCTAGAAAGTGGAAACATCATGGAATTTACTCAGAAAGTTAAAAATATATAATTGCAATATGATTCAAAAATCAGATCTTGGTATATTTCTAAAGGACAAAAAGTCAGTATCTTGAAGAGATAGCTGCATTCCCATGTTCACTGCAGCATTAATTAAGATACATAAATAATGAAAGTCCCCACAGACAGATGGAGTGGATAAAGAAAATGTCATACACATATGCATGCACAATACACACGCACACATACCCATATACAAGGGAGTATTATTCATCCTTTAAAAAGAGGGAATTCCTGCCATTTGGAACAATCTGGATAAACCTGGAAGATACTATGCAAAGTGAAATAAGCCAGAAACAGAAAGGCAACTACTGTATGATCTCACTTATACATTGTTGGGGTTCATTCTGGCCTGGCAGTGTAATGGAGCTTGCCTCAACACACGTACTTAGGGACCCTTAGAAATAGGTAAGAGCTGGTGGTGCCAAAGAAGGATTTTGGGAACCTTCTTATAAACAGGAAGAGAATTTATTAAGCTGTACCTACAAAGGTAAACAAAATGGGGGTGCAGCACAATGATGCTTTATGGAAGTGTCCAAGGATGTGTTTTCTGTTGCCTCTTGCAGTTCACCTTCTCTACTCTCCTTCTCCCCAAGGCAGGGGAAGAAAAGCTAAGAGTTTCTTGTGTCTTGCTTGGGGCCTTTGCTGCTTTGGAGGCCCTGAGGTTGACATGGAATCTTGCTTGTAGTGCTCAGTCACTTGCACTGGTGGTGCTTGAGGCTGTGGGTCTCAGGAGTAGGGTGCAGTGGTCAGGTTTGAAAGGGGTTGGAGATCAGGTGAACAAAGAAGGATGAAGAGCATAAGGAAAAAGGATAGAGAGCTAGTGGATTTGTGGTGGTTTATATACTTTCTATGAAGGGTGTGTGGACCCAGAAATAGCCAATCAGGGGATTTGTGGTGGTTTATATACTTTCTATGAAGGGTGTGTGGACCCAGAAATAGCCAATCAGGGAGCAGCTTGTGCCAGGTGTGGCAGTTAGGCAAATAGGGGTTTGAAAAAGAAAAATTTTGATAGAGGGGTTAGGTGCAGGCCAGGCCAATCACCGATGGTCCTTTACTGATGATTGCTTGACATGGCCAATCAGGTCTGAGCTAACTAAGTTCAGACTGAACTGATCAGGGGCCATCTTGGATCATTTGATGGGTGGGGGAGGAGTGAAATGCCAGGATGTGGGATAAAGGTGACTAGTCACCATCTTGCCCCATAGATCTCAATGAGAGTAAACAACCAGGATATAGGGCAAAGGTCGCGGCTCCTGGAAGATAGATGTTAGTCCTCCAAGTGGGCCACATAGGCCTCTGTACCTGGAGTTCTTTCTAGGATTCTCAACTCTATGTTCCAGATTACAAGTGGGAGGGGTAATACTTGAGTAAGGTTTAGGCCTTCACCTGGGTCAGATAAATCTCCACCTAGGCCCCCTCTAAGTCTTTCTCAGGGACCCCCAAATGATTGTCAACAAAACATGGAATCTAAAATGTTTAAAGTCATCAAAGCAGACAATAGAATGCCAAGGATTGGAGTTGAGGATTGGCTGGGATTTAGCTCAGCTGGTAGAGTGCTGCTTGGCACTTTCTGAGGACCTAGGTCTGATCCCATCACTACAAAAATGGGAGAAGGATGTGGCAGTACACTCTCGAAATAATCAACCACTGAAAAGCCTATGAGAGTCACTATGAGTCAGACCTGACTTGACAGCACCTAACAACAACAAAGGCTGGGATTTAGCTCAGTTGGTAGAGCACCGCTCTGCAGTCTCTGAGGTCCCAAGTTCGATTCCCAGCACCGCAAAAATGGGAGAAGGACCTGGCAATCCACTCCCAAGGCAATCCTGAAACAGTCAGCCATTGAAAACCCTATGAGGGTCGCTGAGTTGGACACGACTCTACAGCACACAACAACAACAACAATAAGAGCAGGGGAGAGGATTTAGGTCAAAGTGTGCAAAGTTTCAATTATGTAGGTTGGATAAATTCTGGATATTTAATGTACAGCATGATTATAATAGTTAATAAAATTTGGTGTATACTTGAAAACAATCAAGTCAGCATCATTTTGTTACAGATTATTATTAAAAATAAGGATCTCATCATTATTAATCTAGTCTATTTTAAAAATAATAATCTAGTCTAATCTCTGAGTGTCAATGCAAAAATTTTGAAGAAATAACATTCAGCATATTATAAATAATACTTGATTCTTAAATGTATCTTAAAATAAGAATACAATCATCTTTCAAAATCATATCTAGTAACATATTTCATCATTAGAGTTCCAAAAAGAAAACCTTGCCCACAAATATTTAAAAGTCATTAAAATTCAACAAGGCATTAAATAACAAGATCTAGTTATAACTTAATGCTTGCTTTTATAGTCTAACTTCATATTTATTTCAAAAATATAGATTTTTGCATAGTTTGAATATTTTATATAGATGACATTTAACTACATATCTTTCTGTAACATGCTTTTTAAATTCCATATTATATTTCATAAACTTAACTATATTGTTACTCATCTTCAATATATTTATTTCAAGTGGAACTATGGCAATATTGACTTATCCATTCTGTATTGATTAACACTTAAATTGTTTCGATATTTTCCTTTAAAACAATACTTTTAAGAACATGCCTTTGCAAGTCTTTTTGTAAAATGTAAGAAATTCTCTTAAGTTATTCATGAGTGTAAGTGATTGCTTGTAGGGTATATGCACCTAATATTTACTAGAATTTACCAAATTACTGTCAAAACTGGGGTTACCAAGCTATGTTCCTGCTGGCATGGTGCATAGCTCCACATTTTTCACAGCATGTGGGATTGACAGATTTTAATTTTTCTTTTTATCTGGCATATGTGAAATGGTCTGACATTTTTTTTTTAAATGCATTCTTCTGATTCCCTATTCTACACATAAAAAATGAAGGGTTTCATTATTCTTTTGCTCAAACCAGTATACTAGTACTAAAACCCTGCAAATATATCACACAATACATAAAAGTGGAAATCATTTTCCATATGAATATGAGAATTAATAAATTCAAAATTATTAAAACAATTCAGAATCACATCAAAGAATATTTGAATGAACATGTGTATTTTTACCATGTTGAATATTATTGAATTGTTGAATGTTCTATATTATTACTCAAAACAGATTAAGCATGTTAATTTCTGAAACTAATTATGAGATTTCATAACACTCAAATGCCACTTTTAATTAATAACTGAAGAAAAGTTGACAAGTTAATGCACAGCATCCTACTTATAGGACAGTAATTCACTCATTATAAGGAAATGTTTATGAGTGAGTCTGATACAAATTCTGATATAAATAGGGTGCTGTATGTTAAAGAGTTAAGTGACTAAGAATAAACAGTACTTTTTAAAATATGCATTTTTCTTAATAGAGAAGCATTGACAATGTTTCCATTTAATCCAAGATGGAGACAGGAATGTTCACTTTCACTTACATCATTTACCACACTTCTACAGATGTCTACAGCCATACCACCCTGGTGTCCAATCTTGTCTGATCTTGGTTGGGCCTGGTCAGTCCGTGGATGGAAGACCACCTGGGAATAGTGGATGTTGTAGGCTTGGGAGAAGGACCTGGCAGCCCACTCTCGAAACAAACAGTCAACAAAAACCCTATGCATAGCAGAGAAGCACTGTTAGACACAGTTTTGGATAATGCTTTGTTCTGTTGTACATAGGGTGGCTATCTATTGGATCTGACTTGATGACATCTAACAACAACAACTTCTAGAGGTGTGGCTAGACTTAACTAAACAAATGAAATGAGAGTTTTAAAATTTGAAATGAGAAGTTACAAGCTATCATTTATTACTGACTACTTCATCATATACATAGGACACCAAGTGATACAGTTAAAAATTATTATAAATATGCCATAGCTATTTGATCACAAAAGACATATTGTTTTGTAATACAATAAAAATGTAGGTATAATTAAACTAAGCTATCAAACTGATTTTATGAAAAAATATACAATCTATGTATATAAACTGGTCAAAGTAGAGTAATGATAGTGCCAGTATTTAAATATGTTATACAGCAGTAGTTTATTAAAAACATTATTGGAATAACTTCTAAGACTCTTATAAAAACCATATTCTGAAAAAGTAAATTGCATATGGGCATTTTACATCTTGCATGAAAAAATAATTTGGTCTGGATATGTGCTTTTCCAAAAACAACTTTAATACCAGAATGCATAAAAAACATAGAAATAAATTTTTACTCATTGAGAAGAGGCATTATAGAACTTTCAACCCAGAGACAAAGAAATGCACAAATATTTAATGAAAAGTAAGCTAGATAAATAAAAATAAAATCCATCTAGGCACATTTTAGTTAAATGACTAAAACCCAATACAAACAAAATATATAGAAGATATGGTAAAATAAGGAGGACTTGAAACTAAAAGGGGAAATTTTAGGGACACAGAGTGGGAAGGGGAAGATGAGTAGAGGTAGGAGTATAATACAGAATATTGGAGACAGTGAATATGCCCAAAGCACATTATATATATGAAAATGTCATATTGAACCTCCCTACTTTGTACAATAAATATTTGCTAAAGAAAAAGCAAATGGGATTAAAAAGCATCTTTGTACAGAGGATTTAGGAATATGAGTGACAGCTGACATCTCCACAAAATAATCCAATCAAGAACACAAGGGAATGGCATCATCATTATGCTACAAAAATTAATCCAGAGTTCCATCTAATGAAAATATGTTTTAAAATTAAGGCTCAAACAATAGCCCCATTACCCTGTCTGAATTATTTGGTATAAACTATTAATGACTTTTAAAATATCTAATGTCACAATCAGGCCAATGCTGCTAGAAGATTCAGCTTCTAAGTGTTTTAGGGAAAATACGTTTGTGTTTTAAATTAAGCTAAAACAAAAAGCAACAACAACACTTGCCACTCTCTCAGTTAGTGGATATGCTCTCCTCCACCATGCATTCTTTATCATTTTTCATCTTTCTGTCTGTCCTGGGATGGTGTTTTTAATGGACAGCCTCAGTAGACTCACTTGCCTTCCAGCTTCCAATTGTGGGATGAAACTTTTTAAATGAGGAATTAAGAGAGTGATACAGGAACCAGTGGAAGGTACCAGTAGATGAACAGAGGATGCTATTGCTTCCCTGCTTGGCTAAGGGTTGTTCCTGATTGTAAGCCTCCATCAAAGATCAGGCTCCTTGTTATAGCCATATACTAAAGTTGTAGACTTCATTCTGGGTTCTAGTGAACAGACTGGGCTTTGTCAGAGGTGGAAAGTGTATTTACTCCTTGATATTGCTAGCCTCCTTTTGTAGTTTTCTCTTACTGCTGCCCACCTGGTTGTCAAAAGTGGTTCTTTAAACTATTTTCAATGGTCCTTTGCATCCTCTGTTTCCTATAAAAAACTTGGACTCATACTCTGGTTGTTGTAGTTCTTATTTGTAAACAACAGGAAGAAACACTGGAATTTCAAAGTAAGGAAAGATTATTAAAGCTGAGAGTACATGAAAGCCAGGACAACTGTCTAGGTAGCAAGAGCAACACCAAACGTGCTGCAGAACTGGTCCCTGAACACTCTCATGCCATTTTTGCTAAGGACATACTCTACAGCTTGTACTGGTTGATACCACCAATGCCAGTTTCTAGACACTGCCCACCACTTATTGAACCCAAGAAGAAGAGATTATAGATGTTGGCATTTATCTGTAATATTTACCACTTTGGCTGTTCACACAGCAGTCTTTCCAACATGTAGTTATTAATAGAAACAAGAGAAGATAGTCCTTGCTTAGCTTAATATACAATTCTTGTATCACACTGTTACTTCCTCATTTAAAAAGTTTCATCCCACAAACACCCATTATTTCATCTAATTTTAGGTCTAGAATTTGTATGATGTTTATTCTTTTCCTTGTTCTAGGTGTTGTTTTTTTCTTTTTTTTTTCTTTTCAGTTTTGGAAGAAGAGGAAAATTTGGTCCTCTTATGATGAAGATTTTATGCATATTAAAACATCCAAGGTTTATATCTACAAGAGTTTTCCTGGAAAATCCTATAAAAGAAAATGAAGAGGCTCAGAGAGTTTAGGATTATCAGGGTATGATGGAAGTGTCCCTTAATGAAGGAAAGTGGCAAGGAATGTTGAATGGAAACATCCTGAACCACCATGTACTCTAAGGGAAGTTTGACACCGCCAAGGAGGTCCTGAACTGAAGCTCTATGTTGGAAACAACTCATGTTTCCTAGGAAATCACTTATTTTGGTGTCAAAGCTATGCTCAGTCAGTGGATGGAAGCAGCAGAAATGCAGTTTTGGATTTCAGAGGGCAACAGCTAGGGACCTTGGTCAATTATCATCTCTATTTTAGGGAATCTGGTTAGTATTTCTGTGCCCATTAGAATGATCCTATATTAATGTTCTGTAGCCTATGGACTATATTGTACAACCAACTGTCAATATACCAGTATATATTGATCGATAGGGGAAAAGAAAAATTAAAAGGAAAATTAGTTTAAAGAGATGATTATACTAATACATAAGTATAGAGTGGGGCACTTGGACACACACTTATAATCCCAGTGATTTGGGAGGTTGAGGTAGAAGGATTATAAGTTTGAGGCCAGAGTTAGACTGTGCAATTTATCAAGACCCTGTCTTAAAAACTAAAAAATAAAAATGTGGGGCTGGGGGTACAGCTCAGTAGCAGAACACTTCTTTACCATGCACAAGACACTGGATAAATAAATAATAAATAATAAATAAATTTCTCTAACATGACAAACAAACCAGTAGATACAATATTTTTTATTTTTGTAACTGACCCCAAACACAAAATTTGTACTTATGATAACCTTTCTCTACTATTGACTCAACAATTAAATTGTCCTTAGAAAGTATATCAATTAGAAGTTTTCCTGAGGGTTAGGAGCTTTACATACCCCTGCATATATGGAATACCGCAGTCTTCCATTAAAATTTACTTCTGAGTAAAGCAGCACTACCATCTGAGAGGATACTCTAATATCCCACTATGCTCTTTCTTGCTTCTTCTGTGTAGCAGCAAGGCTTAAATACTTTGCTTAGTTAGAATCTGTCAGCCTGGATAGCACTGTTACACCTTCCACCATTTTTACCTATTTAACCTTTTCTGAAATACCTGTTCAGGTGGCAGTCTCAGCTTCATTTCAAAGGAAGCATTTTTTTTTCATGGTGGAAGAGGTTTCTCCTGATTATGGATTTTTTTAAGCCAACAGAGTCCATTTAAAGGATAGGAATATTTAAAAAAAATACTTTTATTACATCTTTATCTAGAATAGTGTGCACTTGATGATCTATCTTCTACCCCTTGTATTAGCTTGAAAGAGAAATAGTGCCCAATGCCTTGCTTCTTTCACTGTTTGGAATTGCCTTTGTTAGAAGCTGTCATATCAGACACCATAATGCTGAGTATGGTACCCTGTAACTATGGAATATGATGTTGATAGAAGTACAGCAGGCAGAAAAGGGAAAACCAATTTTTAAAAGGATGTAATTTCAATGAAGACAAATGTCATGCCCCTTCAGGATGGAAGGGGCCCAGTGTAATCATCCTTTTCACTGTGGTTTATGGCTATAGTACCATTTGGTGACTTGATGTTGGTTGCTGCTATTGCAAAATGAGGTCTTCATCAGTGGCATTGGCTGGGGCCATGAAAAACATTGAACATGTTATTATGTCCAACTTCTGCCAGAGAACCATTTAATGATGAGACTCTTAAGGAAAACCAGAGGCAGTGAATGGTATTGTTCTTGAGGTCCCTTTGATTCTTGTGAGATGAAGACAAATTCCATATTTTAAGATGAGGGCCAGGGAAGATCATTCCATGAACAAAAAAAAAAAGAAAATCAGCATAAAACAGAGCATAAAACTGGCCTCCCTCAGAAGTAATTCACATAAAAGCATATTTCTTATTCATTTAGGGAAGATTAGAGATTAGTTAGGGGTACACTAAAGTAACATACATATATTTTGTTGATGGCTATTGATTTTAAAATTGTGGCTGTATTACTAGCTCCAAGATCTTGGTACATTAAGTTTTCTAAATCTCAGTTTTCTTATTAACAAATGGTCAAAACTTATTTCCTGCCTCATAAGACCTTATGAGTTATTTGAGGCACTTTCTGTATAGTACATAGCACATTACACATGATGTTCATTTTAAGGGTTTAGTAGTGGTAGCTATTGTTTTTTAAGAAATCATATGTTCTTTAAAATTTTTTTCATGACCTAATTGGAGAAAAATAACAAAAAGCAGATGACTGGCATATAATCCTGAAGAAAAATCCCCTAAAATGTTCATTTTCCACATTTCAATATGAAAGATACTCTATTTGCTCTAAGTTTTCCAGTCACCATAGTTGTATGTCCCATTATCGGGCAAACTTTGCATAGTTTGAATAAAATTTTCCTTAATAAATAAGGCAAATTTTCTGTATTCTAAATAATACTCTACAGGTCTCCAAATTTTAATTTTAAATATCAACATCTATGAAAATCAATCATCCTCCTTCCTTCCTTCTTTTCTTCTTTTCTTCTTTCTTTCCTTCTCTCCATCCCCCTTCTCTCTCTTTCTCTTCCTTCCATTCTTTCTTTTTGAATTGTGTAGAAATTTTATTTCATAGCAAAATCTGAACTATGTTAGAGTAAGGCCACCTTAGGTTATTATTTTATCTGCCACAGAATTAAATGGGTATGGTAGGTGAATTATATGAAAATCAAACCCTGCCATTTAAATGTACAAAACATCCTTAATTCTGAAACATATCTGACACCCAGGGATTGGGATAAGGGAGTGTAAACATGAGATTACCAAACTGATTTTTCAGGACATTGGGATAGAGTGTCCTGGAAAGTAAATAAGAGTACTCTAGGCACAAAAGAAACAAAGTCCTATTTAAACAGTGACTTGGTCTCTCTGATCAACTAACAAATTCCCAGTTCTGCCAAACTGAGAGCCTTCATCTGAGTGTAGCTACTTACCCCATGGGGCTGGGATTTAGCTCAGTTGGTAGAGCACTGCTCTGCAGTCTCTGAGGTCCCGAGTTCAATTCCCAGCACTGCAAAAATGGGAGAAGGACCTGGCAATCCATTCCCAAGGCAATGCTGAAACAGACAGCCATTGAAGACCCTATGAAGGTCGCTGTGAGTTGGATACCGACTCGACGGCACCTAACAACAACAACAACAACTTTCCCCAAGAGTTATTTGTATTTTAGTGGTAGCTCCACTTTGTTGAGTCTTTAGTCCAATCTTCCTCCCCAAAGCATTCTCCTCATCATTTTCTGTCTATCTCTCAACAGCAAGGTGGTACCAACACCACAAGGGACTTCTGGAGCAACAGAGTGATGCTCCGTATGAGACGCTGCCTCTTAGAGTTTAACACACTATCAATCACAAGGTGAGCCATTTTCTGTGTTGGTTTTCTCTTCTAGAATTCTAAAATGTACTATTATACATTTAAACCCTCGATAGGTTGTCAGGTGGAGTTCAAAATACACGAGTGCTCACATACCCTTTAGCCAAAAATGATGATTTTTAGTGCCTTTCTAAATGTATGGGCTATGACTGGAAAGATAAAGCAGCTAAAACAGTAATTGTAGCAATGACAGTAATAATCGTAGATGTGGTAGCAGCATTAGTGATGGCAATTTCAGCCTTCACCACTATCACAACAGTTGCTTTGTTTTCTGTGTCTACCTATGTGTTAGGTACTATGCATGGTACTTTGAGGATTTTACCTCTGTGCTACCCAGTGAACAATGGGAAAATGATCTTTGAAGAATATATTTGAATTTCCAAAGTTCATATGGCTACTGGATGATAAAGTCATGTTCTGAATACAGTTGTGTTGAAATAAAGCAAATATTTACCCTTCCATTCTATTTTGTTTATTTTATTTTGTTCTGGCTTATCTTATGTAACTTAGCCTTTTCTTATGTGATTTTATAAATTATTTTGTCTGCTTTCCTACCCTTAGGTCCCCACCTATAGGGTAAGCCTCTTAGCACTTCTCTTTTCTTTTACCACCTCCTCTTTCACCAAGATTTTGAACACTGAGTTCTGAACTCAGCAGTTGTTAAATAAATATTTGTTAACTAACTTTCCATTTTTTATTCATGTAAAATATTTCCCACAGTGCTTGGTACTCTGCTAATTACCTTGTTTCAAATCTCAAAGTCACTGCATAAATTGAAGCTTAACATGAAGCTGACAGACTCTACAAATGCTTTGTTCATTTTTCTGACTAAAAATGGTAAAAAGGACTAGTAAAGTTGTTAAAAAAAGAAAGAAAAAAGAAAAAATGTATTAAGAAGGTAAATAGAAATCTCAAAGCTTTTAGTAGCTTAGCTAAAGAATAGAGACAAAAAAAGCAAAAGCAAATAAACAAAAGGTCTGTAAATTAAAATATGCAATGAGGCATTAGGACAGTTTGACATGTCTCAAACTGAAAATTCTGTTGATCTATTATACCAAAGGAAGAAGGTAAATAGTCATTTTCTTCATTTTTGGTTTTTAGTTATTACTGAGGAATGAAATTATATTTGCTGAAGAATTTGGGACTGTTACTGTTTGGGACTGTTGCTTGGGTTCAAAAACAAAAACAAACACAAAACCCTTCAAAAGAAAAGATTTTACCCCTACTAAGGCTCTTTGTAGAAAACTATGGTCTTCAAAAATAAAGTCCAATAGTTGCTTTTAATGTTTGAAGTTAATTTTAAAAGTTACATACTTTTTAAAGGCCTGTTGATTGATATTCCTCACTCAGGATGAGTAATTAGGAGGAGACTTAATGGGACAAATAACAAATGGCACTTTGCAACAGCCAATGTTGATCAAAAACAAATGAGAGAGAAAAATCTACTTTGGCCTGGGGTAGTTGGGGCATGAAAGTCAGACCTGGGCCAGGTCCATTAATCCCAGTATCTTCAAAAATTAAGGCCGCTTCCTTAATAAATCCTATTCCGGTTTTGTCACTGTTCAACTCTCTTCCAGTCGAAATAAGTCAAGTTAAAGGACCTCTCCCTATAGCAGATGGAAAATCAAAAAGCTCTGCTTTTTTTTTTAAAGCTAATCAAGCTACATCCTATGGACAGAAACAATTCTTCCATACTTAATTCTAAGTCTATGAACAACAACAATAAGATTACTTATTAAGAGTATTAGTCTCTCACTTTCAGTGAGGAAATAACCAATGATAATAATGAAGCCAAAGCTATTTCTCTGAAGTTAGAAGTTCAACTCTTTTGGTGTACAACCCTCTATAAACTGACTGAAAAATAGAATGGGCCATTTGAAAATGTTATGAAAGTTGAGAGCTATGATTAGGTGTGAACATGTATACATGTAGGGCTGGGGTTTAGCTCAATTGGTGGAGTGCTGTTCTGTACTCTCTGAAGCCCTAGGTTTGATCCCTGGCACTCCAGAAATGGGAGAAAGCCCTGGTAGCCCACTCTCTAAACAATCAGCCATTGAAAATCCTATGAATAGCAGAGAATCTCCGACATATTGCCAGGCATGGCACAGTGTCAAGGAGTATTTCATTCTGTTATACACAGGGTTGCTATGAGTCAGACCAACTCAGTGACACCCAACTACTAAAACTATTGATGAATGTATGCATGTGTGCACAATGAATAAAATAAAGCTTGCAAATTTAATAGGATCACAATGAAACACAGAAATATAAAGAAGTTGACCAAGAAAGAATAATCATGTTCTTCCTGTTATAATTTTGAATCTCAAGCAAAGCCTTGAAGTGGTTTTATAAAAGAGAACTTGAGACAGGCAACATTACACAATGCCTTGCCCATAGAAAATGCCCAATATTTATTGGTTGGATTGCAATCATTAATTAATTTAACTGAGCTTATCCTCTTCTCATCTATCAACTTCCTGTTATCTAGGAAAGAGAGAAGACCTGATTTAAGTTAGGTATTAGCTCATTAAAATGATAGCATAGAAAGAGACTAAGCAGAATGACACTGTTGTTAGTGCTATAGAGTCATGTCCGACTCATCGCACCCCATGTACAACAAGATGAAGGAGCCACAGTATCTGACACTGCTTCTCTGCTATTCATAGAGTTTTCGGTGGTTGATAGTTTTGGGAGTGGGCTGCTGGGTCCTTCTCCCATTTTTGTGGATCAAACCATGGCTTCAGAGCACACGGAACAAATGCTCTACTGACTATGCTAAAGATACTGCTCTAGAAAAACACTGAGCAGAGAGGAAACCAGAGCCATATCTGCTAGGCCACTTTCCTGACCTTTTCTGTAATCTAGGCAACTCAATTCACTTTTATAGACTTCGGCATTGTGGTAAACAAACCAGGAGTATATAACTAGATAACATCTGGGCTCATGGGTAAGTGCCTTAATTAAATATAAGTTGCACAAGTACCTGTGGTGTGAGCAAACTGAGGTTCAGAGAATTAGGTATGCAAATAGTATTTTGACTCCTGAAACTATACCAATAATATGTTAGGAAAGCAATTTATTGTTGACAAAAGATGCAAAGACAAGAGAATTATCATCAGCCTACATTTCCTTCCAAACTACAGGTGAGTCTCAGTGCTGGCCAGAGGCACGTTTTCTACCCATTGCAGATTCTAGTCAGCATGAGAACCTATGGGAAAGGGATCAATTTTGTCATAAAGTTAGTTTAGTGTGGAGAATCTCAGGTTAGTCATTTTCCCAGTGTAAATATACATTATGGTGACAGGCTAGTTTCCCAAGTAGAATGGTTTCAGTGACACAGGGCACAGTTACAAATCTAGAGGCATAAGGTCTTGTCTCATTGTCATGAACTTGAAGTACAATCATAGGCATGATCCTCTATTCTTTCCGATTTCTAGTATCATCTGCTCTTTTATTAGCCTTATGTATAACTTGTAATGATCAATTAAGCAAATGCATACACAAGTACCTTTAAAACATAAAATCCTCTACAAGTGACAGGCCATCCAGGTTATCAGAAGCTTGTCAATAGAAATAGATGATGCACCTTAGATCAGTATTTCATAAAAATGATGATTCCCCATGAGATATTTTTGTCTATCAAATGTGGGTAAGTGGGTCATGTTTGCTACTTGAATATACTTGGTAGAGACCAGAGATGTTGCTAAATATGTTATAATGTATGAGGAAACCTCACTCTACCTCTTTAAACATAAAGAATTGTCCAGTCCAAATGTCAGGAGTAATGTGAAAGAGAAACTCTGGTTTAGACCAAAGTGCAAACAGGCTGGGAAGAAAAATAAGAGAAGCTCCTTGTAGTCAGGCTTAGCTCATCCTTTTCTATTCTATTATTCTTTACTTAGATTAAGAAGAAAATCGTGTAAATGCTGTCAGATGCTGAAAAACTCAGACCATTTAGTACCCAGAATGAATTCAAGACATGTGCAGGTCAACCCAGATGAACTTTTCCTAATGAGGCAGGGAGTTAGGAAGTATTCACAAATGCCTTTCCCCAGAAGCTCTGAAATCCCCTAATGTCTAATTCCCAGGCTTCTATGGAAATAGAGCATTTCACAAAGCCTTTAGACTACATGATCTATTGGCTTATTTGGTTGATTATCCATAGGCCCAGGGTCAGGGTATGCCTCCTCTCAGCTGAAAGCATATGAAGAGAATTGCTTGAACCACCATAACTGCTGAGTGTCCAGATCCCAGACCAGCTGAGTGGGTGAGAGGAGAAACAGTGAGAAGCTAAGGAGAGAAAGCAGAACAGTGAGTGCTGGGATGGTTAATTACCTTGTGGTGATGTGCTCTCTCCAGCTGAGTCCCAGCACCACAACAAGCCATTATTTTCAGCAGACATAATAGAGTTGCCAATTAATCCAGCTGAATTTCTGACTTGAGCTGCCTCTCTAGTATAGAGCAATTAGCTGACGCCCTTTACTGTGGGAAGGGTAGGTAAACACTCTACAGGAAGTATCACAGTTTATATACCACACAGCAGGAGCCTCAATGTCCTAGCCTGACCTCTGTCAGATCCAACACTACACTTATCTTTCCATGAGAGGAGGGAGAGGGAGGGGAGAGAGAAGTGTGTGTGTGTGTGTGTGAGAGAGAGAGAGAGAAAGAAATGGGGACAGATGTAAAAGATATTTCTTTTCCTGGAGAGTGATTTCCATTCTTCTGTGCTGCCTATTACATGAAACACCATGTGGAGTTTTCTATTCAATAAATGTCTTGCCTAGATCTGAGAAGCTGAGACATTTATTCAAGAAGAATTTTTATTTTCTCTTTATTTCTCTCTTTCCTTCTCTCCTTCTCTCTCTCTCTCTCTGCTTCTCTCTCTCTCTCTCTCTCTCTCTCTCTCTCTCTCTCTCCCTTCCTTTCTTTCTTTCTTTCTTTCTTTCTTTCTTTCTTTCTTTCTTTCTTTCTTTCTTTCTTTCTTTTGCAGTATTGGGTGTTTGAAACCAGGGCCTCACAACATACTTTGCAAGTGCTCTTGCAGTGTACCAGTGAGCTGCATTCCCAGCCCATCCAGCCCATGTTTTAATTTTTTATTTCAAATCAGGTCCTCATTAAGTTATGCAGGTTGCCTCTGACCTCAAACTTGTGATTCTCCTGCATCTGCCTCCCGAGTCCCTGGGATTATAGTTGTGTGCCAACATACCAGGCTCTATCAGAGAAGATTATGGAGGAACTAAGATATATAGTTGAGGAAAATGGCAGAGCATCTTTTTGGAATGCAAGAAAAAAGGTAAGAACAGGTGCAACAGCCAGTTAGAGTTATATAATTCTATAGATGTGGCTCTCAAGCTATGCTAGAAGTTACAATAGTCCAAAAAAGCCCTGAAAAAGAACAATGCCCAGAATCAGCCATAAGCATGGAGATCTGATTACGTTGGGATAGGCTCAAGCATCTGTGCCTTTGAATTGCTCTCTGGGTAAATCCAATTTGCAAGGGGACTTGGAGGTCACTAGGGCCCAGACCAGTAGCATAGGCAACATTGAGGACTTATTAGAAAAAAACATATATACTAGGATCCAACCTGGAAGCACTAGGTGTTGGATCCAACACTATTTTACCAAACTCAACAGATTATTGTAATGTGTGCTAAAATTCATGAACCATTTCACTAGAACAATTAGTTGCTTTGTCTCTTCACTACTGTCTATCCTTAAAAGCATTGGTACTGGTGGAGTCTTACTCCTTTCGCTTTTATTTTATTTTCAGTCTCCCTAGGGTTGAAATGTTTTGCCCTGACCTATACAATTAGTCTGATAAACTCTACCTATCAGTTAATCCTGGTGTTATAGTTGATCCAATCCTATCCCAATATCCTGCTTAAAAATGAATGATTATGATGATGCATAATTTATAATATTAGTTGCAAGGGCTCATCCCTGTTAGTGACCACTCCATCTCAGCCATATACAAAAGTTTCAACAAAGCCAGGTATGGTGGCACATACCTGTAATCCCAGCAACTCAAGAGGCAGGGGCAGGAGGATCACAAATTTGAGGCCAGAGGCAGCCTGTGTAATTTAGTGAGACTCTGTCTCAAGAGTTGTGTAGCTCAGTGGTAGAGTGTTTGTAAAATATGTGCAAGGCCCTGGGTTCAACCCTTCAGTACTGAAAAAAAAAATTATCAAACTTCATCTCCCAGCTTTCCTAATGGAGAATTCTTTGGTGCGGAGTTCAAAAGAAGACGCATTCTTTCTAATAGCTGATTAGTTATTCATGATGGATTGGGTTAACTCTTGTTTGGAGAAGTCTAAAATTTATAGCCTTCCTACCATTTTTTGATTCATGAGTTAAAAAATAATACACCTTTAATATCGTGTGCTGCGGCTGGCTCGAAGAGAAGGAGCATGAGATCTGGGAGTTGAGGGAACTTTTCCTGGAAATTACTATAACACACAATAAAAACAGTAAAAAATGTTGCCCTTTGTATCCAATGGGAAGGATCATTAAAGTAATGCTGGCAGAGGCTCTTGGCACTGGATGTAAAACTTGAGACTCACCAGGGGAGCTTTCACTGCAAGGATCAGAGCAAGCACATTTCTGGCTGTGGGCTGAGGGTTAGTGAAGGGGTAATATGAGGGCCTCTCTCCTGGGCTCTAGCCTGCAGCTGTAGCACTGTGGCATCTGATCCTGTCAGATCTTGGAAGCTAAGCAGGTTCAGGCCTGGTTAGTACTTGGATGGGAGACCATCTGGGAGCACCAGATACTGCAGGCTTGGGAGAAGGCCCCAGCAAGCCACTTGCAAGGAAAAAAAAAAATCAATCCACCATCGAAAACCCTATGAATAGCAGAGAAGTACTGACAATAGTGCTTTGCCTGTTGTATTATGAGTCAGACTCATGAGTCAGACACTGACTCAATGGCACGCAACAACAACAACTCTTGGACTCTAGATTTTGAGAGGCAAGGGAAGCCAAACCTGTGGTGCTTGGCTTTAGTTGAGTAATGAGAACTATATTGTTTAGGAAGGGAACATTACACCTCTGGGTTCCTGGTGGAGTAGATGTGAAGTTCCAGGGCCAATGTCAGCATTCTAGCAAGGTTCCAGAATATTACTGTGTGGAGACTCAGGGTGTTTGTGAACAGTTCCTTGGGGGAATATGAGTAGACCACATTGTGTATCTGTTAGAATGCCCCTGCAGCTGGATCACCAAAGTCTGATTTCTGACAGGAAATTAAATAAAGACTAAGTTAAAACAAAACAATATGTGAGCTAGCTGTCTGACATTAAACCTTTATGAAAATAGGTGGGTGAACATAATCTCTCTGAAGAACACATTTGAGTGGAGGCACCTTCTTCAGGCTGCAAGTATAAATGATTTAAGGGCCCTTGGGTCTCCTGAGGAAGAACAGAAGCAAAAGAAAAAAATTTAATAGAGAATTGCAGCATCTGTGGTTTCCTGCACTAGGTTTTCAAAAATGTTCAAGTGAGGAGAGGATACATATATTTTCATATGACATAGATAGAACATGCAGCTCTGCATCTATTTGACTCATTGAGTCCAATAAATCAACAGAAGTTTTTACTGCACTGTTAACTTGCTTATGCAGTAACAGGCTAACAGACCACCTGAGCATGCCTTAAATTATAAGAGTCCATCAAATGAGAAAAAAACATTCCAGTGAATTGAGTATTGCTTTATGGATCATGGGCTCCACTAACAGAAAAACATCTCCTTGAATCTTGGCTTTGTAACTTATGAGCTCTGCTACCTGGGAGAATATTCAAACTTCTAATTAGCCTCATTCTTCTCATCTATGAAATTGAATTATTTTGAGAACAAAATAAGATAACGCCTATGAAACAATTATCCCTGTGTCTATTAAAAAATGTGTAAGTGTTGATGGTAATGAAATATAGGGGCTAACTTTGGGGGTTATTAGAGTCCTCACATTCTTAAGTGTCTACCACAATTTGAGATAGTAATCTATTTATATTAATATAAATAAAAATTATCTAATGACAATACAATAACACAAGCTAGCACAATTGCACTCATAACTTTTGGGAATTAGGTATGTTTCAGGTCCAGTCAGATTATCTGAAATTTAAACATATATATTCAAATGCTGATCTAATGTAGCTAACCTGGGATATATATAGAAAATAATGTGCAAAGGAAAAATGACACAAGCTCACTTTTGGAATAATGTTGCTGTTATTATGTGCAGTCAATTCTGGTCCATCTCATAGCAACTATATGTACCACAGATGAAACACAGATACTGTGCCATGCCTGGCACTATGTCAGTGCTTCTATATTATTTATGGGATTTTTCAATGGATGATTGTTTCAGAAGTAGGCTTCCAGGTCCTTCTTCCAAGCCTACAGTACATGGTGTTCCCAGGTGGTCTCCCATCCCAAGTACTAATTATGCCTGACCATGCTTAGCTTCCAAGATCTAATCAGATCTGGTGCCAGGGTGGTATGGCTGCAGGCTTTTGAATAATAGCTCACCCTATTTCTCACATTTGTTAAGTTCTAGTAATCAATTTTTAGTTTATCATTACAATTTTCTTGTTGAGACTTGAATTAGCTAATGTGTTAACTCCTAGATATTTAAGACCTGTGGAAAAGAAGCACATGATAACTACTCTACTAAACTGTGTTCCTCACTCATGCTGACCTAATGGAAACTGTTGATTCCAAATAATTCAGTTCAAATTTGTGGTGATATTACAAATGTGAAATGTACTCAGGGTATAAAAGAATAAGAGTTGGTCTCTATCTTAAATAAATGTATTCTCTAAGACAGATACAAAATAAAGTAGGTTAAGATCAGAACTAGACAAATATTGAGAACTCTGGACTTTAAAAGGAAGAATAAATGGCTCTAACCTTGTGAGATTAAAAAATACAGAAAGGAAGATAAGGGTTGTTAAGAGGATTTTAAAGATGTATGTGAGGTGTTTCAGGTGGAACAAGGGAGCAATGTATAGCAAATAGTCATATATGAAATGTTAATATTATGGATGTGGAAAAGAACAATCATATTTGAATTAATTTTTTTTGTTTGATAGATATAAAGGTTACATTTCAGACCATCCTATTTGAAATTAGATTACGAAGATTGTGTTGTACCTAACAGTGTTTACCTAAAGATAGGAAGTGATGCAAAACTCAAAAAGACCTGAGTTGGAGAATGGCCACAACATAATATTGTGGTGGTGGTTGTTGTTGGTGGTTAGGTGTCATTGAATCATGTCCAACTCATAGTGACTCTCATAGGGTTTCCAATGGCTGATTATTTGGGAATTGCCTTGGGAGTGGATTACCATGTCCTTCTCCCATTTTTGCTATGCTGGCAATTGAACCTGGGACTTCAGAGGCTGCAGAGTAGTGCTCTACCAACTGAGCCAAATCCCAGCCCACAACATCATATTAGGAAGATAAATATGAAAACTAGAGATAGGATGTCTTAATTGTGGAATGCATATTATTTCCAGCAAGAGACAATGGAATCCAACTAAAGGAATAGTATGGGCAAGGGAAACATCAGGAAGGAAAACATTATATTTTGGTGATGGAGAGAGGATACAGAGAGAAAAGAGTGAGAGATGAGATATAATGCCCAAGTTGTATTAATGTTCTGTACTTCCCTACTTATCCTTGGGGTCAGGATGTGGAGGTTGGATTCAAATACACAAGAGGGATGGTAGGCATTAAGGTAACATAAAGATATGTAAAAAATAATGAAACCCTAATAATCCTACAAATCAAGAAAGTCAGCCAGCAGTTGATCATTTATTTGGGGTAAATTTTAGAAGATAAATAGGAGATGACATCCAATTGAAAAGTAAAATCAAGCCAGACATGGAGGCTTACATTCGTAATCCCAGCGACTTGGGAGGTGGAGGCAGAAGAATTGCAGGTTAGAGGGTGAAGGCAGCCTGAGTAACTTAGCAAGATCTTGTCTCAATTTTAACAATAAAAAGGGGTTCAGTCCCCTACCACCGCAAAAAATAAAATCACATAGGAGAATTTCACCTGGTGAGATGTTCCAGCTTACAAATAGCAAACAGGGAACAGAAGTGGACAATGCTCAGGGTAGCTGATTGTGAGCTGCTGGCTGACTTGGTTGGGCATAATCACTTCTCCCTACCTCTGTGTTTGAAAACATAGGAATTCTGCTTTCTGAGAAAAATAGTTGGAATTATTTGCCAAGGGAATAAGTGTGCTCTTCCAGGAGAAGAGTTCAAGGGTGGATGATGAGTTCTCGGAGAGCACAAACTTTCCTATGATGCCAGGTGAAGGGAATGAGACAGGTGAGAGAGGGGCATGGTAATTCCACCAGGAAGGAAATAAACAGACCACTACTAGAAGAAAATTACTTCTTCTAGTGGAAAATTTAGGCACTTGTCTGTCTTTGCTCTCCACACCAAGCAACCTACAGAGAAGATTAGCTGTGGTCCTGCAAATTTATAAGAAATAATCAGACTTGTGGTCCATTTAAGTTTCCAGTCAGCTGTGGCAAAGTAGGTGTGAAAGAAGGAGTTATGAGGGAGGGATGAAGAGAATGAGAGAGAATGAAGATGGGTGTCCACAATGTGTGTGTGTGGTGGGGAATAAAATGAAGGTAGATGGAGAAATGACCATTGTCCTATGACTGTGTCAGGCTTTAACACCCATCAGATTCACCTAGAGGGTTTGTTTAAGCAGTCATGGCTGGGAAGATGCCCAGAGCACTTGACTTAGTGGGTCTGGATTAGAAATTGAGGATTTGCTTTGCTAGCCAGTTCTTGAGTGATGCTGCTGATGATGTAAGGACAAACTTTCAGTAAGTAAGTTCCAGGGTCTTGGGATGTGGTAAATTGGGAGATCACTGTAAACTAGAAGTAAAAGTTGATGACTTAAGAGAGTTTGATTGAAGGAGCTAGTAAAGGTGGCTAGAGAAGCTAAGAATATTATTATATTCATTTCCTATTTATACTGTGACAAATTATCACAATCTTAGTGGGTTTCAGGAACATAAATGTATTCTCTTGCTGTCCTGGAGCTCAGGATTCCAAAATCAGTTTCACTGGATTAAAGTTAAGGTCAGCAGAGCTAGTTACTTCTACTAGGATGAAAGGAAAAAACACTTTTCTTGCTTATTTTCAACACCTAGTAGACACCTGGAAGTATCCCTTAGCATGGGGTCTGTCCCTCCATCTTCACAAGTCATCACCTAATCTCTGCTTCCACAATCACATCACCTTTTCCTGTGACCTCCATGCATCCTTCTTACAGGGATCATATTGGACCCACATGGATAATTCCCCATCTTGAGATCCTTAACTCAATCACAACTGCAAAGTCTCTTTTTCCGTACAAGGAGATTCAGACATGGAAAAATTGGAGGCCCAATATTTAGCCTACCACAAACACAATCAGTGCAATGATCTTTCCTTTCTCATTGCCACCCACTGCTGAGAAATGGAAGAAAATTGTGGCCATCTAGCTATCTGCCTACCTTATCTCAAGGGGTCTCTGTTCTTAAACTACAAAGGCATATTTTCTGTATTTCAATGAACAAATTTCCAGACAAATTTCAGGTAACTCCAAATAGAGTGCAACTTAAATATCCTTAACTCATCTAACTGGAACATTCATTTAAACAGGAATTTTCCCTCTCTGAATAAATGGTAAATGATAAGCCAACACAAGCAACCTGTTTTGATGTTTTATATTAATACCTTCCAGAGCTTAGTTTGAAACAACTCCATCAACTATATCTACATTTAATAGTTATGAAAAAGGGGCATGATTAAAATGAGAAGTTGTAAGTTCCTCACATAAAATTGTACTTTTATTGGAATAGGGGGAAGTACAGGGCCTGCTGCATGCTAGGCAAGTGCTCTATCTCTGAGCTATGCCTCGATCCTCTATAATTGTACTTTTTAAGGAAAGAGTGAATCCTTCACCCAATAGTCACCAATATTCCTCTTTACGGAGATATGTTGTGGGTAGTTCCTGTCATGCTCACCTCAAGCTGACTTCCTTTAATCCAGATGAGTGACTGGCCATGAAATATTTGTGTGCTGTTCTTTCTCTCCTCCTTATGTCCTGAATTAGTCTCATTTCTGAGTATCCTAATTTCACAAACTCATTCTAGCCATCCTAGGTAATAGCAGACACTGTTTACCTACTCTTTTTATGATTTTCTTTTCCCTAGAGGAAGACAAAAGAATTCCTGGACAGATGTTTTGTACAACAAGGTGCCACATGTAGAGCATCTGACTCAGCATTCTCTGCTGGGCATGAGAAGCGGCAGCCCATGAGAGCCTATGTGGTACAATTGTCAATGAGAGCTCTGTAGTGTCAAACTGCCTGGTTTGGACTCTCACTCACTTCTCACTGGCATAGGACTTTAGACAAGGGATATCTTCACTTTTCTGAGCCTCATTTCTTCTCATGTAAATGAGAATAATAATCAGAGTTACTTTATATGGTTGTTGCATGGGCCAAATGAGATAAGCCATGAAATCTGATGTATAGTAGGTGCTCAATACAAATAGTAGTTTTAAGAAAAATATTTTGAAGCCAGGAGTATTTTTCAAACACTTTTATATCACCACAAAAGATGCAGCATGTAAGTTGCTCTCTGTGTGATCATAACCACAGCCACTATAGTCACTGTAGTCATCTATTCATTGCACCAAAGGGAACATTTAACATTTTAAAATATTGCTAGGCCTCCCCAAAACAAGTTGCTGAGAGATAGTTGCTATTATTTAAAATGATGCAATAAGGTCTTATTATATCCATATTTTTCCAAATGATAAAATAGAAATCTTCTAAAATAACTTAAAATTCTTATTTGTTCTCATATTGAAAAAGGAGAAATCCACTTCAATCTCTTGCCTGAGAAATATATCTTCACCATAACAATATAAAGATATAGAAAATCTATGAGAAGAAATTAGTGTTTCTATAGTAGCTGTCATCCAAGACTATCAGAGTATACCATAATTCCTGGACACTTTTTATTATCTTTGTTTTATGAGAATATTTTATAGATTAAAATGAAAAAACTTAAGATGAGTCTTTCTTATTAGAACCAAGCAGGCATAGAATCAAAAATGGAAAGAAATAATCAGATTTCATTTTCTCCATTTTCCAGACAAGAAAACTGAAGATGCAGTGAAATAAGATCAGAACTTTTCAAAACATATCAATATACATCTAAAATAAGAAATGGGAGAAGGATGTGGCAATCCACTCCCAAGGCAATCGTGAAACAATTAGCCATTGAAAACCCTATGAGTCAGGCACAATTCTACGGCACCTACCAACAACAACAACAACAACAATAACAGCAACAACAAAATAAGAAGCAAAAATCAGTTTGAGTGGCAAATTCTATGAATTTTCTTGAAATAAATCCCTATTGAACTGAATGCTGCTTAAAATTAGTCATGTTGAAAAAATAACAGCAACATTGTAAAAATGTTTAAATAGCATACCTCCTGAAACCCCATACATACAGATTTAGGTCACAAGAAGAGATGAAAATTCAGCATTTGCTTATGATAAGCAATTACTTAGCTTACATGCCTGGATGAAATTAACTGTAGTTCAGTGGACACTGGTCTCATAAACAAATATACACCTAATTCCCCAAAGATATACACACATGGGATGAACTTGTTGATTTCTGGTCTGACGAAAGACAACGTATTTAATTTATCTGAAAATAAAGGTATTCTAATTACTATTACTTCATCTACCAAAGAGATGCTTAGATTATTTCATATTTCAGGTAAGTCACCTGGAAGACTAGAGTGGTCTTTATTAGGACCCAAATGGGCTATGATCTCAGTTCAGTCCTAGATCAATATAACCTCTTTATTAAAACTTCTGGCAAATTTCCTTTTCTAGTTTAAGCTTGAGTGACCTACAAAGAAATTTGGCCAGGCTTTTATTTTCTAAAGTTTAAGAGGTAGGAAGGGTAATAAAAATCATAATGTTTGAGTCCATTTCTTGGTCTCTAATGAATTGCCAGGTGGTCTGTCATCTGAAATAGACAAACTCATTCCTAACTTGGCCTTCTGAAATTGAACTAACCTTGACTCAGAAGAAAACAAAAGTGTTTTCCAACTGAATATCAGGAATCCAGGCAATATCTTGAGAAGAAAGATCTCACACTTAAAACTACTATGCCTCTCTTTTTCTCTCTTTTTCAGTCAGGGTTCTCTAGAGGAACAGAACTAATAGAAGACACATATGCACACAGACACACAGACACACACAATATATATATAAAGTGGTTTATTAGATTGGCATACATGATGGACCGACAACTCCATAACTGCTCCTGCAGAGAGAATGTAAGCCACACAGACCAAAAGCTGGAAACCTGAAGAGTCAATGGTGCTGAGGTCTGGAAGCCACCTGGAAAGTCTTATATTGAGACCATGTGGAAGCTGAGGTTGTTTTCAGTTGTCTTCAGGCAGAGGGAATTTGAGAGAGTGGAGAGAGCAATGCTCTGCTCTGGAAGAGTTTGTAAGCCTGTCCCACACATATGCTGGCTTTCCTTCTCATCCCCGCTTCCCCCTTACAAAGCCCTGCCCACTGAATCTCACCAGATCCACTTCAGAGTGGGTCACTTCCTCAGTAAAGACTGGACCTGTTAGTCCTCTCAGGAAATGTTCCATGGACAAGTACAGAGATGTGTTTCGGTGATCCAAAGATTCTCCTTATCTATCAAGTTGACAATGATGGCTGTCTCATCATCTATTGAGTCTTTTTATTTGGTTAATTTGGGTAGTTGTTATAGCTGATACATCACATATACTGAGATTCCCATTAATTCTTCTCTTTTTCTGTCTAGAATTGAGTGAATCAATTCAGCATCTAGAGAGCTAAGAACTCAGCCTGTGGGATTAGGAAGAGAAGTCATTGTGGTAACCAGCCAAACCTCATGTACATGAACATACGTGATTTAATGTTCAGACACTCAATGGGGTATACATTTTCCTCTAGCAAATAGTACCTAAACCTGGGGATTTATAAGCTGACACCACTGTGCTGTCTTTCCCATTTCCATTTCTCTTATTTTATTTCCCTGTTTCAATTTCTAAGGCATAAGAGCTCTCATGTGAATCTTCAGCCCTCATATTATAGAAGAATAAAAAACCGATAAAACTATTGATTTTAATGTAGGTAGTGCAATGAATTACCCAACTAGAGGCATGTGCACCTGATAGATAAACAATAGGAAAAAATATGTCCCAAATTTATAAATGAGAAGTGGCTGATTGTAAGCTTTAGGTTCTGGTCAAGGTGATCGAAATTTCAGCAGTTTCTGACTCAATTATTGGGCTATCTAGTCCTAGGCTTGTGTCTTATCAACTCTCTACCTTAGGAAAGACACTTAATTCCTAGGATCATCATTTTTCAACTTTGGAAAAAAACCTCAATTTTTCATCCATATACATATGATGATTTTAGACTAATATACTTTTTAGCATTTAAAATATAAAATATTTTAAGTGTTTATAAATATAGTATTAATAACTTTCTGCTAGTGAATATAAGAAGGAAAAAAAAGAGAGAAAATATTTCTAATTTCAAGGAGTTTATAACACATGAATTCACAATTGCAGAACAGGAGATTGACAGAGAAGGGGGTTTTGGAAGGAAGAAAGGGAGATATATATGTTAGAATAATTTGAAGTACACATTGGGATGTTAAATTTAGATTGTGGTAGATTAGTCATTGGTAGACAGAGTACATTCTAGATAGAAAAAGAATGTGAATAAAGATACTGAAATTGGCAGGTGATAAAATGGTGTGAAGACAATGAAGATTCAATAAAAACTGGGAAAATGGTGCATACCTGTAATCCCAGTGACTTGGGAGGCTGAGGCCAGAGGCAGCCTGTGCAACTTAGTAAGACGCTGTAGCAAAATAAATAAAATAGAAAGAGAGGAGCTGAGAGTGCAGCTCATTGGCACCGTATTTGCCTAGCATATACAAGGCCCTGATTTCAACCCCCCATGTCCTTCAGTACAAAAACAAAACAAAAAGCAAACAACATAACAAAAAAGAGTCCATATAGATTGGCACATAAAGACAAATACAGATCTGTGTGGAAATCAGAGTTGGCTAGGTGGGAGGTAAGGAAAGTTTACAGAATAGAAATTGTTAGGCCTAGGGAGTGGTGCTTGCACTTGGTGTTGTAGGGAATCAGGTGTCTACCACTCTTGTGGAGAATTGTTGTGACAGCCAGTCCACAGAGGTAGCACCTGAGTATGAAGAGACTTAGCTCCACTTCTGGTGACAACTGCTCCTCTTCAGGAAACTCCCACACACCAAGCAGATTCTTTCTTGGAGGGAACTGACACAATTTAAGCTTAAAATGGGAATAATAGGACATACATATTTTAAGTGTTATTGTCATTGCTGTCTTTTTGGATGATAATAGTAGCTTCTACCATTTCTTTTTAATGTCCAATTGATACCTTCCTTATCATGGGGGTAGTGATTGGGAATTTTAGGACAGATGGCCAAGAAGTAGATTCTAAGATTATAATTCATAGACAAGTGATTGATTAGGGAAATGCTCCCCACAGAAACCAGTAAGAGAGTGGAGGGTAACAAAAACAAAAACAAAAGACAAAGAAAGAGAAGCCAAGCGAGAAAAAGATGAGGTGAACTGTCAACTTCAACTGGATCTTGTGTTTTCTTTTTTTTATTGGAAATTTTTAATGTACACCTTAATGTGATTCATTCTGACATGCTTTTCATTGTGACATTTCCATATATTCATTGTACATTATTCAACTGGATTTTGTACAGGCGCTTGATAGTGTGAATTAACACTACAGAGTTTTCTCAGAATTGACCTAGGCAATGAAGGCAGATTTAAATTTTCCTGCATCAATTATGCTAAGGAATGGTCTTCATGAAGAACAATGCGGCATCTAGATTGGAGGAAGACTCATTAACAACTTGCCTTATGCAAATGGCACAACTCTGCTTGCTGATACTGAAGAGGATTTGGAATATTTACTGATGAAGATCAAAGAACACAGTCTTCAGTATGGATAGAGCCTCAACATCAACAAAACAAAAATCCTTACATCTGGGTCAGTCAGCAACTTCACAATAAATGGAGAAAGATTAAGATTGTCCAATATTTTGCTTTACCTAGTTCTACAATCAACACCTACAGATGCAGTAGTCATAAAATCAAAAGACACATTGCATTGGGAAAAGCTGTTGCAAAAGACCTCCTTAAAGTGTTGAAAAATAAAGACATCACATTGAAGACAAAGGTGAATCTGACTCATGCCACAGTATTTTCAGTTGAAACATACAGTTGTGAAAGCTGGATGTTGAAAAAGGGAGACAAGAGAAGAAATGATGCTTTTGAATTATGGTGCTAGAGACAAATATTGAATATACCATGGACTGCCAAAAGAACTAACATCTGTCTTAGAAGAAATGCAACCAGAGTGTTCCTTGGAAGCTAGGATGGCTAAACTGCATCTGAAGTATTTTGGACATGTGTCAGGAAGGAGAAGGAGAAGGACATCATGTTTGAGAGAGCAGCAGATCAATGAAATAAATGAAGAGCCTCAACTGGAAAGATTGACACAGTGTCTGAAACATTGGGCTTAAACATAAAAAATATCATGTGCCTGGCACAGAATCAGGGAATATTTTGTTCTGTTGTACATAGGGTCGTTATGAGTTGGACCTGACTCAATGGCACCTAACAAAAACAACAAGGAATGGTCTGGGGAGGGAGCAAGAAAGTAAGCTTGTAGATCTCCATGCAGGTGTGGATAACAACCCTCAGCCTGTCCCCTGAGGAAAAGCAGTAGATAGGACTCAGAAGAACTTTGAAGCCAATGGCAGATGCACAGAAATGTTATGAAGGGATGTGGAATGAGCACCAGAAGTAAGTGCTGCCTTAGGGCATTACTTTCATAAGAACATTATTTCTTGCCCTGCTTTTGTATTGGCCAAAACTTGGCATTTCATTCTCATTAATACCTTTTACCTGAGACTCTGAAACCTGGAGTTTAGAGGCTTCAGACATCCAAGATATCCACTACCTCTTTTGTCCCTCCAGTAAGAAGAGTTCAAATTTAATCCTGTATCACAGAAAATAATTAGATCTTTAAATCCTATAAATTACATTTGTCAGCAGCAGAGAAAACAAATGGAGTTTCTGGTCCTCTGGTGGCAATGATGAATGGCAGCATTGAGCCTTTGCTAAAAGAAGTTTGAGTGGACTTAGGAGCTCGTTTATTGACTCTTAACGAAGAGACTATTAATCTAAACCATTTTAGGTGGTGGTGGCAAACCTCTGTGGGGCTGATGGGTCCTACTGGGTTTGGAAATTCTACATGGCTGGCATCCCTCCAATGACAAGAGAAAATGCTGTCAGAGCCCCAGTTTAGAGTAGAACATGTGGCAAAGGAATACAGACTAGAGAACTCATTAACTTGTTGTTGTTGTTGTTACGGTGCCGTTGAGTCGGTATCCAACTCATAGCGACCCTCTGTATGACAGGGGAAACACTATTGTCAGTGCTTCTCTGCCGTTCATAGGGTTTTCAATGGCAGATTGATTTTTGGGTGGGGGTTGCTGGGTCTTTCTCCCAGCCTACAGCTTCTGGTGTTCCCAGGTGGTCTCCCATCCAGGTACTAACGAGGCCCGACCCTGCTAAGCTTCCGAGATCTGATGGGATCGGATGCCACAGGGCTACAGCTGCAGGCAACTCATTAACTAAGATTTATATATTTCTCCAAGGTATTAATAGGAGTGATAGTATCTGTATAGGACATTGATTCCCGGCTACTATCACAATGTAAACCTTCTAGATTTTGACTCTACATTGGAGTTTAGCAGCAAAATCTCAAAGTTTAAGGTAAAATGTAATCAATTAAAAAATGCTTCTGAAGGTATAGAGTGTACACTGAGAAGCAGATTTGCCCTAACAGCTGCATATGGGGTACTAAAAACAAATTTGCTCTGTTTCCAGTCCTTGAAGAATGCAGTGCCTGGAACAGCCCCGACGGCTCAGGGAGGTGGGCAGAGCCAGAGCCTAGGAACACAGTTAAAGCAGATTGTTGTGTTGGGTATTTGGAGGTTGCTCCAAGTAGAACTCCTCTCCACCAGAGTCCTGCTTCCACAGCAGTCATTAACTGCACTGCTAAAACAGAAGGGTACTGAGATTGGGATTAACCAGTACCCAATCCCTCCTTTTTCTCTGGTTCTAAGGAAGGAACTTGCAGCAAATGATTGGGTTCAGGAAAATGTATATCTGAAATATTTTTCAGTCAAAGTTAAGTTTACATCCTATAGTATCCTTAATAGGAAACACATTTCCTATTGTACTGATGAAACGCGGAATTAGACAATAAAATATAGTAAACAGAAAGGAAAAAGAGAAGATGCAAAGTAACAAGAAACATTCAGCATCTCAGCTTGCTTCTTAACAATACACACAAGGAATTGGTAGAATAAACTCAATTCTAATGGAAGATGTTCTCATGGTTTAATACTTATACAAATAGGACAATCTATTCAAGATCCCTGTTCAATAAGGTTCAGAGAAAGAGCTTGGTTGGATTCAGTTTTTGATACTGATCAGTTATTGTGTCATATCTAGAAACCTACATTTGTAATCACAAGTTAAGAATATTATAGTAAAATATTGAAAAATTCCCTAGATTCTCTGGGCACTATGAGGGAAAAACAATGCACAGCCCTTTGAATCAATAAAAGCACATAGAAAGGTTATATAAAATATATTTTAAAGTCTCACATAATTATTCATCACTGTGTTCACACTCTGGAGGAAATACTGTTTGTGTGTCCAGAAGTACTTAGCCCTGAAATGTGCAAGGGCAAATGTCACTTCCTGTGGAAGTTATAGACATGGACGAGGCTTGTCTTCATTTCTCTAGAGGGTATGGCTTGAGGTTGGGAATCCACACAGGTGCAGAAATAATTGCTGTAACAGGCATGCTGGTAAACACTGACCCCACAATTGGAAGAGATCCCATGTAGTTAGTAGTGGAGGAACTGAGAAAGACAGCAGCAGTTAAAATGTGCATCAGAAGAATGTAGCAATCCACTTCTGAAGCAATCCCCAAACAATCAGTCACTGAAAAGCCTATGAGGGTTGCTATGAGTTGGACCTGACTCAATGGCATCTAACAACAAGCCAGCCATACATCCTGTATAAACAAGGCTGGCAAAAATACATAGAAGTCCCAGGCTAGCCGTACTGAGTTCCTCTGCAAATTAATTTTACATATTTATTCTATATTAATAAATGATGGTGAGGTGATTTTTTATTGAGGAAACTATAAAGAAAACATAACATAAATAGAAATAAATTTTTTCTCATTACTTCACAACCATTGGACAAAGAAACTTCTAAGGACTATTAACAAATCAATTTCTTCCTTTATGCAATTTTTATTTTAGATTCAGTTTTCTTATATTTTTATGAACTAAACTTCTTAACATGAATAATAAAAATAATGATATCTAACATTTATTTTCTATTATGTTATAGGTCCCTTGCTAAGTCAATTAAATTATCATTTTTAAACTTTAGAGCAACTGTATATTTTCAATTGTACCTCAGTAAAGCTAGAAAAATGCTCTAAAACTTATAAGTAAAGACCTACTCACCTCCTTTAAACAAAGGATCTAAAATACAAATATTAAAAATTTACTGATTCCTGACACATAAAACTTCAGCTGACTGTGGGTGTACATGAAAGTTGCAAAAAAAAAAAAAAATTCAACAGATAAACATTTTTTTCCAGCAACAGTGAACTTCATTTTTTAAAATTCCTTGAGAAGGTCCTGTCTGCCAATTTAGTTCAATACTTTTTAGACATAGATAACCCAACATTTAATCTGATTTGGCATTATATAACAATTCCACAAATCTAAATCTTTTTAGTTCAGAAATAAGTAGTATGACTAATATTTCAGTGTTAGTTTTAGTTCTTTTTTTCTCTTATAACTTCAGGTGACAGCTATAATAATCTAGAGCTCTTAAAGACAGAGAAATATTTTGTTATAATTTGAACCTAAGCTTGTTATAAAGAGAAGCAAGCTTGAAATTTTTCTGCACATAAACCAAATCATAACAAGTATTCCAACATATCAAGAACTGACATTGAGCTTTTAACATTACATATGACATATTTCATAGGGAAGTTTCATTGCCTCTTAGAAAATGGGTAATAGAAAATACACCTTACAGAATATATTCTGTGCTCTATAACTTACAGGATTTTATTTATTAAGCCAATCCTACTGCCCTCTGCTAGGTAATGTTAATAGACAAATGTGAAATCTTCTTTCAACCATTTCAACAATTAATGGTCTATTACTACCTATTAATGGATAGGGAACCTAAGGCTTAGAGAGGTCAAAGTTTACCCAAATAGTAAGTGAATTTCAAACTTGGTTCCATCTAACTCCATTCTTCCTTTGATAAATTTCAGCCCTGAATCTTCAACCTTAATGCCAACCTAACCCTATAAAGCTGTGGACTTTACTGTGTGCAAATATCTAGCCATGTACAAGTATCAAAAATAATACTCTCCTAAAAGAAAGCATGACATAGAAAACAAAGATTTGGATTAGTAGCCGATCCTTGCTTCAGTGATTCCTGGCTATATGATCTCACATCAATCAGGACTTTGTTTGGACCCTATAAAAATTAAGAATCCCACTTACTCATTTGAGCTATTTCATAGGGTTGTGATGAATCCTATACAAGTTGATCATTGCATTTGTCATTCTGACATTTTACTGGGGTTTTCATTCATATATTGGCACCCACTTCCCTGACCACTTTCATTTAGAATTAAGGCGTATAGAAAGTATTTATTTTGTTTAGGCAACAATCACCGCTGCATTCAGTACCTAGAATGGTATCTGGAACAAAAGAGATGATTCATTCATAAATTAGATTGAATAAAAGAGTTATGGAATGGATCTCAAAGCCTGTGTAGAATATAAAGGGTTTTTTAATTATCAAGACTGCTATGGTTATCCTCATCCTCCCACTTCAAGGTCATTAATCATTGTCCCTCATCTTCATGGCAGGTTCGGGCTGCAGCTTGACTGGGTATCTTATCTTTCATTGCAACTCAGGGAGTTTGGCTCCTTTAAAGTGTAGTTTTTTAAAATATTTTAAAAATTAAACACAGATTCACCCAAGCACACAGATATTTGAGGCAAAGACTAAACATTGAAATTCAGTACTATCAAGAAGCCGCAGATATACTCTTTAGGTCATAATTATTGTGTTCAAGATGCTGAGATGTGAAATAACTGGAGAGAAGTTTGGGTCAGCTTTTTTTTCTTGATTTACTTTGTTTCTGGTAATTGACTATTTATCCCCTTGAGATAGAAGTATAACTCTTCTGACACTCAGCCTCTAGGTAGCCTATGTGCATAGAGTTGTGCCCAGGGAGAAAGAAGGAACAATGAAAGCCTTACTTTTCCCTTAGATGGTTCATCTATTTCTGTTACCTTCTGAAGCTGTGTTAGCGCTCTTATAAAGCAATTAGCTTGCCAGGCTTCTAGAATTATCCTAGGTCCATCCTTTCCATCAGGCAGTTCCTACTGGACACCCTGTGTGGAACTGGTTTAATAGAACACTAAGAATAATCACTATTCAAGTTCCTTCCTTCTTCAAACCATCAAAACATAAATATGTGATTTTTTTTAGATAAAAGACCCTCAATCTTGGCATTTTATTACTATATAATCCCTGATAGATAAGTGGTATGGAGTTGGGATTTAGCTCAGTTGGTAGAGCGCTGCGCTGCAGTCTCTGAGGTCCCGAGTTCAATTCCCAGCACTGAAAAAATGGGAGAAGGACCTGGCAATCCACTCCCAAGGCAATCCCGAAACAGTCAGCCATTGAAAACCCTATGAGGGTTGCTATGAGTTGGATACCGACTCGACGGCACCTAACAACAAGATAAGTGGTAGTATGGAAGTAGATCGTCATTCCTGTACTTATTTATTTATTCATTTATTTTAAATTCTTTTTTTTATTAGCATATATTATCTGTACAAAGTAAAGGTTTCATTTTGATATTTACATATATGCATATAAAGTACTTTGAGCATATTCACCCATTCTGTTACTCTTTCCCTCACATGTCCATCAGTTTGCTGTACTGTGTGGATTTGTGTGTTGTTGTGATGGTGAAAGCTATGCCACCAGTATTACAGCAGGTTCAACCATCCAGGACAGGTTTCAGCTGAGCTTCCAGACTAAGAAAGATTAGGGAGGAAGGCAGGGTCAGATATAGGGCTGGAAAATGAGCCCCCCATATTGGAAGGCACTCAAAATGGAAAATAGTTCTCTCCTCAAAGTAGAGCCAACTTTAATGATGTGGGAATGGAATAAAGTCCCAAGGATCTCCATTTGCTGATATGACATGACTCAAAATGAGAAGGAACAACTGTGAACATTCCATTAATAATTGGAATGTGGAGTGTATGTGGTATGAATCTAGAAAAATTGGAAATCATCAAAAGGGAAATGGAGCACATAAACATCAACTTTCTAGGCATCAGTGAGCTAAAATGGACTCACATGGGCCATTTTGAATCAAATAATCATATGGGCTATTATGCCAGGAATGATAACTTAAAGAGAAATGGGATTACATTCATCATCAAAAAAGACACCTCAAGATCTGCCCTAAAGTACCATGCTGTCAGTGATAGAATAATACCCATGTGCATTTAAGGAAGGCCAGGTAATATGACTATTATTCAAATTTACACAACCACTAAAACTACTAATGAAGAAAGGAAAATTTTTACCAACTTCTGCAGTCTGAAATTGATCAAACATGTAATCAGGATTTACTGATAATTACTGGTGACTTGAATGCAAAAATTAGAATAAAAGAAGAAGGCTCAGTAGTTGGAAAATATGGCCTTGATGACAAAAATGATAGTAGAGACCACATAATGGAATTTTGTCAAACCAACAAGTTTTTCAACTTTTTTTTTTTTACCAACATGAACAGCAACTATTCTCATGGAAGTAACCAGATGGAACAAACAGGAACAAAATTAACTATGTTTATGGAAAGCCATGATGGAAAAACTCAATATCAGAACTCAGAACCAGAGCAAGTGCTGATTGTGGATCAGATCATCAACTTCTCATATGAAGATTCAAACTGAAACTGAAGAAAATTAGATCAACTATATGAGAGCTAAAGTATGAGCTTAGTATATCCCAACTGAGTTCAGACATAATCTTAAGAAGAACAAATTTGATGCATTTGATGCTAATGATAGAAGACCAGACAATTAGTGGTATGATATCAAAGACATCATTTATAAGGAAAGCAAAACGCTATTAAAAAGATAGGAAAAAGAAGAAAAAATTGAATTATACCTCAAAAGATACTCTGAAACTTGCCCTTGAATGATGAGAAGCTAAAATAAAAGGAAGACATGATGAAATTAAAGAACTAAACAGAGGATTTCAAAGGGCAATTCCAGAAGACAAAATCAATTATTATAATGACATGTGCAAAGAGCTGGAGATAGAAAACCAAAAGGGAAAAACATGCTCTGTTTTTCTGAAGCTTAAAGAATTGAAGAAAAAAAAATCAAGTCTCAAGTAGAAACAGTGATTACAGGGTAAATAATGAATAACACATGAAACATCAAAAGAAGATGGAAGGAATACCCAGAGTTCTTAACCGGAAAAGAATTGGTGGATGATCAACAATTTCAAAAGTTGTATATGATCAGGAATCAATAGTACTAAAGGAAGAAGTGGAAGCTGCCTTGATGACATTGGCAAAACATAGGCTCCAGGAATTGATGAAATATTAATTGAGATGATTCAACAAAGAGATGCTGGACTGGAAGTGCTCACTTGTTTATGCCAAGAGATATGGAAAACAGCTACCTGGCTACCTGAATGGAAGAGATCTATATTTGTGCTATTCACAAGAAAGGGGATGGAACCAAGTGTCAAAATTATTGAACTGTATCATTAATATATACATAATATATACTGTATAATTGTTTAATATAAATATAAATATAAATATAATTGTATAATATAAAATGTATAATATATACATTAATATATACTGTATAATTAATACATAAGTATAATTATGCTAAGAGCATTCAAAAGTGGCTTCAGCTGTATATTAACAGGGAATTGCCAGAATATCAAGCTGGATTCAGAAGAGGAAGGACATCATTACTGAAGGAAGATGGATATTGGCTGAAAGTAGATAATACTAGAAAGATGTCTATCTGTTTTATTGGCTATGCAAAGGCATTTGAGTATGTGGATCACAACAAATTATGGATAACATTGTGAAGAATGGGAATGCCAGATCACTTAATTATACTCATGAGGAATTTGTACATGGACCAGGAGGCAATTGTTTGAATAGAACAAGGAAACCTGCCTGGTTTAAAATCAGGACAGGTGTGCAGCAGGGCTGCATCCTTTCATCATACCTCTTCAAACTCTATGCTGAGCAAATAATCCTACAAGTTGGACTTTATGATGAAGAATGTGCCATTATGATTGGAGGAAGACTCATTAACAACCTGAATTATGGAGATCAGTTGCTGGAGTTGAATAGGATTTGAAACTTTTACTGATGAATGTCAAAGAATATAGCCTTCAATATGGATTGTGCCTCAACATCAATAAAACAAAAATCCTTGGAATTGGGTCAGTAAACAATTTTATGATAAATGGAGAAAAAGTTGAACTTGCTGAGGATTTTGTTTTACTTTGTTCTATAACCAAAACCCAAGGAAGCATCAGTCAAGAAATAAAAAGATGTATTGCATTGGGAAAAGCTGTTACAAAAGACCTCTGTAAAATGTTGAAAAGTAAAAATGTTCTATTGAAGACCAAGGTTGCCTGACTCATGCCATGGTATTTTTTAGTCATATCTATGCTTACTAAATCTGGACAGTGATTTAGGGAGACAGGAGAAGAATTGATGCCTTTGAATTATGGTGAGGAGATGCATATTGAATATACTATGGACTGCCAAAAGAACCAGCAGGTTTGTCTTAGAAGAAATGCAACTTCCAAGTGCTTCTTGGAAGCAAGGATGATTAGACTCCACCTGATATATTTTGCACATTTTGTCAGGAGGAACCAATCCCTGGAGAAGGACATCATATTTATGAGAGTGGCAGATCAATGAAAAAAAAATGAAGACCCTCAACTAAATGGATTGACATTGTGTCTACAACAATGGGCTTAAACAAAAAGATCCTGTGCAAGGTGCAGGGTCATGAAGTGTATCATTTTGTTGTACATACAGTTGCTATGATTCATACCTGACTAGAGAGCACCTAACAACATATATATGTACCTATATATGGGCTGGGGTTTAGTTCAGTTGGTATAGTACTTGCTCTGTGTACTTTGAGGCCCTGGGCTTGATACTCAGCACAGCAGAAATAGGAAAAGGACCTGGTAACTCATTCCCAAAACAATCTGGAAATAATCAGCCATTGAGAACTCTATGTAGAGCCAGGAAGCAATGACATAGTACCAGGCATGGCACAGTGTCAGGGAGTACTTCATTCTGTTGTGCATAGGGTCTCTATGAGTTGGACCTGACTCAATCTCACCTAACAGCAACAACAACATGTAATCAAGGATGCCCAAGTGTATGATTCTACAGAATGTCCTTCAAAGGAATCCATTTGGGAAATACAACATAGTTATATTTTAATAATAACAACAAATACTTACCACTTACTTGGTGCTTACCAGGTTCCAGGTCCATAGTAAGTATTCTAAATACTTTTTATTCATTTCATTTTACCCTCAAAGAAAACAACCTTTGGAGAAACTGAATAGTGAAGAAGCTGATAGGGTTAACCCTGTAAGGCAACTATGTTCTATTTCCTACATGCCTCTCAATCAAACGCTCTTTTAATATAGAAAATTTATTTTACTAATCATTTCCTGGTGAATACTAAATGGTTAAGAAATATTTAATAGTTGGAGAGATTAATAAATGAATGCCAATATTTCTTAAACTCCTTTTTTGGGAGTCCATGTTGGAAATTGACATGTTCGATAATCAGTCTCATTACTCTACTCTTCATTTCAGTCAAAGAATGGTATTATCTATCTTCATAAACTAACTCAATCATTAAGCTTAACTTCCACTGACCTTTGAATAATTCCAGAAAATCAACTGAATTTCTCTTTGGAGGACTTCAGTGTAAATTAGAGTCTCTCATCCCTGGCACTCTTTAGCATTTTGGACTGGATAATTCTTTGTTGTGGGCAGTTGTCCTTTGGATGTAGGATGTTTAGTAGCATTTCCAGCCTCTGCCCACCTGATGTCAATAGTATCATTTTCCCACCTCCAGTCCCTAGTGGTGACAACCAGATATATCTCCAGTCATTGCAAAGTATCCAGGGTAATGGGAGCTGGGACACAATTAAACCGGGTTAAAAATCACTGTTGTAAATCATTAAGAAGTTTTTCGGTTGTTTTAATCAGCTGTAGGTGTTTGTTCTTCTGACAGTTCTCCAAAAAGCTGTTAAGACATGACTTGAGAAACAACAGCATCTTTTGAATAAGTGGGCTTCATAAGAGGACTGTTTCAAAGGGATCACCACCTATTCTGATGCTTAAGTTCTTGTGAGTTAAGTTGAAAAGCAAACAAATCAAACCCCTTATCTCATCATCATGTAACACACTTTTTCTGTTTGGGCCAGCAGTGCTCCTTAATGAAACTTTTCATTGATCAGAAGAGGAAGGAGGCCAGGGAACTAACCGTGACTTGCCCAAGTTGACTGAACTCAAGCCCAGGCATGCTGCCTGGTCCTCTTCTTTGCCTCCTCTGGTGGTTTCTTCTTCTTTAGCTCTAGCCTCTGTGCCTGCCCCTCCAATATTTGACCTCCATGGTTTACACTGCTTTTCCAGAGCTGTGTCAGCTTCACAGTTCACCTTAGATGCCTCACTGTATGTCAGAGAGGATAAGAATCTCTCCCCAAGTGTGGTACCCTCTAGCCTTTCTGGAGCCACGGCCCCTACCAGCCCCACAATCACCAGTAAATGCACTGACTACCCACAGCCAGAGGGATGATGGGCTGGTCATGGCAGATGAACTGAAATGCCACGGTAAACACTCCTCTTCCTTGGCCTTGAAGCCTCAAATGAAAACAGCAGCCTGCAGAATAGCTCCCGGCCCTTAGCCATCAGTTTGATTTAGCAACCACAATGCCACTCTGACAGCTAAGCAACCAATTAGCGGCCTCAAGTCATCAGCATTAATCTGTTCACATTTCCCTCTGCAAATTGCTAATTGGTTGGACTAAGCAGTGGTTGGCTGGACTGCTTTGGAGGAAGGAAAGGTTTGAGCTATATTATCTTCTTGCTGAGCCTATTTAGATTAGAGGGGATGCCAAAGGACAAACTGCTCTGAACTCTTTGCAACTTAGAATGAGAATCCTGTTAGAACAAGGTGTTATTAGAGTGGTAAATTATGAATGGTGTTCCATTTCCTTCAGGTTAACTGGCATCCCTGTGGGAGTGGTTTAAAGGATGCATAGAGTTAAAAATTATTCTACCATTTCTTTATTTTTGTTGTTTTCTTTGCACTTCTAGGTGCTTGATGCCAGGGCCTTGTGCATACTTTGCAAGTGTTCTAACACTGAGCTACACCCCCTCCACACACTTATCTTTTTAAAATTATTTTATCCAGACATAGGCTCACTATGTTATGCTGGCTGCCTCTGGCCCCAAAGGTGTAATCCTTCTGCCTCTGCCTCCAGAGTTGCTGAGACCAGTTGTGCACCACTATGCCCTTCTTTATAAGTGTTTATATGTATTTACATTTTATACTCATAAATGAATATTGATTATCAGTGATACTTTGCTGAATGATATCAGTGTGCTGATTATTCTCCAAGCCAACTTCCTTTTCCCTACTTCCCAAATCTGTGCTCTCCTCTGACTGTTTTGGTATCCTGGGAGAATGACTCCTATGAATTGCATTACTCATTCTTCTTCATGACCATGGACATTGGCTATTGAGAGTCACAAGGAGATGGGATGGCAGGAGGAGACAAGCAGTCATTTTTTGTCCTATTTCCTCCCTGCTTTGGTCCACATGTCTGGTATGGGCTGTAGCCCTCTCTCACAATATTTCTTTACACATGTCCACTCTTCCCTGGCTCCATGTATCATCTGGTCTCCAGGAGTACTATTTCTTTCCTTTGCTTTTCCAAGACTAAATATAGTAATGACTTCCTACTACTGCTGTTTTCTAGGTATCTTTACATAGTTTGGTCTCTCTGTTTGGAGAAATCCTTTCATTAAAACCTCTTTAAAATGCCATTGACAGTGTTACTAATTTATTTTGTGACTTCAATTTTAGAAGCTTTTATTTAATATTTATTTTGTTTGTACTATTCAAAGAGTCTGATACTGAGATATCACTAATATGTGTACTAGAGAAAGAAAAAGGCAAAGCAAATCTTACATAGGTGCTTATAGCTTCTGTAACTTACAATGCATTGATAAGCAGGACCTAGGAGCATACATGACTTCAAAGGGGTGAGGAGGTATGATCTTTCATTTACCTAGAAAATGAAAGAAACAAATATTCAGTGAACAGAACTAACGAACACTGCAATATCGTTGCCTTCATTTCACAAACAATGAAACTTAGCTCAGAGAATTAATGAACACTATCTGGCACCACATGTTGTTATTAGATGCCATAACTTCGGATCCTAATAACAGCAGAACGAAACACTACCCTAGCGTCATCATTGTTGTTGTTGTTAGGTGCCATCAGGTTGGTATCCGACTCATAGCAACCCTCACAGGTTTTTCAATGGCTCACTGTTTTGGGATTGCCTTGGGAGTGGATTGCCAGGCCCTTCTCCCATTTTTGTGGTGCTGGGAATTGAACTCAGGACCTTAGAGACTGCACTGCAGTGCTCTACCAACTGAGCTAAATCCCAGCCCTCCTAGCATCATTAGTGAGTAAATGATGGTATGGAGCTTAACCCTAGGTCTATTTATTCTAAAGCTAATTATTTTAGACACATGGAAAATCATTCTAATATGGTCTCTGATTTAGCCCAATAATTTGAATTAATGTTGTTAGATGCCATAGAGTTGTGTCTGACTCATAGTGACCATCATAGGGTTTTCAATGATTGATTGTTTTGGGATTGCCTTGGGAGTGGATTGTCATATCCTTCTCCCATTTTTTGCAGCGCTGAGAATTAAGCCTGGCACCTCAGAGACTGCAGAGAAGTAAGTACTCTACCAACTGAGCTAAATCCCAGCCCCAACTTGAATTAATAGGTGCTTCTAAAATACATTCTGACAAACTTCAAAATAAACCAAGTCAGGCTGAATGGAAATACCTGTTCTGACTTTATATTATGACACACAAAAAGGATATGTCTTGTTTTTACTCAATCCTATGAATAAATTATATACTCACAATTAAGAAAATAGCTTGATAGCATTTCCTCTTTCTCATTTCTTCTTCTTCCTCTTGCACTTCCTTCATCCTTTTTTGGTTTGGTTTTACTATTAATATTCATATTATGAGAGCCAAGAGCATGTGAAACTTGGAGAAATTTGAGACCATTCACTAAGAACAGCTCCTCTAGAGTTCTGTCTTTGAAATCTGGAATGCCAAAGTCAGGTATTTCCTCTTGTGAGAGTTCTGAAATGTATCTGGGCTTGCACAGCTATGTGAATCTCACGCTTGAAGCCCAAGGCTGAGAAGAAGAAAGCTAAGCAATTTGGCTATCTACAGGGACAAGGGAAAAAAATCTTTAGTTTCTTTTATATCTCTTCAATAGCGTAGAGAGAGAACAAGACTGAGAATCAGCAGAGATAGGTTCCAGTACTTTTTATTTATTATCAATGACAGTTGATATTATTGATATCAATATTAATATCAATAAATTGATTATTATCAATTTATTATCAATGACAGCCATATACATCTCTGAAATTACAAGGCCTGTTTCCTGAATGAAGACATAAACAGTCCTTCCTAGCTATAATGTGTTATGTTTATAAGCTGTGTCACTGTGGTGTCTGATCAGTTCAGATCTTGCGAGATCAGCAGAATCTGCCTGGTTAATCCTTGGGTAGGAGACCACCTGGGAATACTGGGTGCTGTAGGCTTGAGAGAAGGACCTGGCAGTCCACTCCTGAAACAAGCAGCTAACGAAAACCCTATGAATAGCAGAGAAGCACTGATAATAATACTGAGCATGGCTTAGTGTCTGGTAGTGTTTTGTCTGTTTTACATAGTGTTGCTATGAGTCCGACATGACACCTAACAACAACATTCCTATCTGAAACAAATAGGCCTCTCAACTTACCTGGTATCCCCTGCCTCCAGGGTATAAAACCTCAGAGGTGTGGGAGGTGTGATCACTCATGTTGTCTTTCATTATATTGATAGTCCTTTTCCTAGATTGATTTTCTTCCTAATTAGGGGATAGTCATTTTATAGCATCCCCCAAGGGAATAGGATCTGGTAAACTTTTCCATCTGTCACAATTCTTATAGTCAGTAAATAAACACTTACCAATGATATAAATGATAGAATTAAATATGTTTATGTCTTTTAGAATGTGAGGGCCTGGCAGAGCCTCAAGTGACACAGGAAGCATTCCACTGTCCAGGAAAGGTTTTCTTTTTTAAAAATTATTATTCATTTATTTTTATTTTATTATTTCTTTTTTTCTTTTTGTACTAGGCCTACAGTCATAGCCCTGTGACATCTGATCCCATCAGATCTAGGAAGCTAAGCAGGGTTGGGCCTGGTTAGTACTTGGATGGGAGACCTCCAGGGAATACCAGGAGCTGTAGGCTTGGGAGAAGGACCTGGCAACCCACTCTCAAAAATCAATCAGCTATTTAAAACTCTATGAACAGCAGAGAAGCATGGACAATAGTGTTTCGCCTGTTATATGTAGGTTCGCTATGAGTCAAATAATGACTCAATGGCACCTAACAACAACAACAAGGGAGTGGAACCGGGGTCCTCATGCATACTTTGCAAGCACAATACCACTGAACTACACCTTCAGTCCATTTTTTACTTTTTATTTTGAGACAGGGTCTTGCTCAGTTATGCAGGCTACCTCTGGCCTCCAACTAGCAATCCTCCCACCTCAGCCTCCTGAAGTGCTGGGATTGCAGGTGTGTGCAACCATGCTGGCTTCCCAGAGAGGTTTTTAACTTGCTCAGAGAAACAACAAACACATGTGACATTGAGGACAAAACAAAAGAACACATAGGTGTGAGGAGTGAACTAGGACCTGGAAGACCTCTGATGCTAATTACCTGTCCTCTGGTCACTTGCATCATACCTTGTAGTCTATTTCACTTGCAAGGTGGGGACCATAAAGACAAATTACACACAGTTACCCCATCACGCTGGCTGATAGTTCACTTTCCACATTCCTGACATCACCCTCCTATGGGTCCTCAGCGCTGCCTAGAAATCCTACTACATTTCCCTTGTCCTTTCACTGTCCAGGTCTCTTAGAGGATTTACCTGCTCTCCTTTTACTTCTCTGATACCTCCTTCCTCATCAACAGTCTCAGCCTATGACCTCAATTTCTACTTTGTTGAGAAAATATAAGTAACAGGAAGAAAACATCTGCAGGCTTCTCATAGCATGTGTGTAAGTAACATCACTGTCCATGCATTCATCTTTAATTCCTGGTCCCATAGATGAGGATTCCATGTTCTGAGAGTAGCACCTCCCTGTGCTTCAGATCCTATTTTCTGTTACCTACTTGACTACAGCACTTCAAGGATATTCTTTCTCTCTCTTATGCATCTGTAGCTCTTTCCTTTCTCAACTGGATTATTTCCTGAGCCCACAAACATGCTAGGTATTTATATTTTAAGATGAGATATGTGTGTATATATTATTATCACTTACCTGTTCATCTGGTTCAGCTACTGTACCCTTTCTCTAACAGCTTTATAATCACTATTCTGCAGAGTATTAGTTATTACATTTTGTTACCAATTTATCTCCTCCAACTTAGTGTTCAACTTATTTTTATGAGGATCTCATCCTTGCATTTCCACTGAATATGCTCTTGTCAAATACCTCTGATGAATTCCATGTTCCTACACTCTATAATTCTTAGATTTCATGTTTAATATTTTAGATCACAAGTTCCTCATTAAAAATACTCTTTACCCTTGGGTTACAGAAAACACTCCTTCCTTGTTTTTCCTCTTCTGTCTTCACTATTTGTGTCTTTAAATCTCTTAGTTAGTCATACATTGAGAATATGCCAGAGGTCAATCTTTATAATATTCTTGATCTTTGTATAACTGTCCAATCTCATGGCTGAAAATACCATCTAAAATATGTAAATCCAAGATTTATTTCTCTATACTGATCATATCATATACACTCCATACTTTCATACACACTTCCCTTTGGACATCAGTATTTGGATGTCTAAAAAAGCATCTGAATCTTAACATGTCGAAACATGTATTTTGAGACCCTCCTCCAACATATTTTTCCTGTAGCATTCATAAATGTCAACCCCATCTCTACCACTGGTCAGGCTAAAACTCTTGGAAATGTTCTTGGACATGTTCTTTTCCCTATACCCCGTGCTTTAATGAATATTGTCATCGTCACCTTGAGAATCTATGCACAGCACCACCACTTTTTCACTCCTTTCATCCTATCATATTGTCGCAAACTAATATCATTTTTCACTTGATTTATTACAGTAGCCTCCCCTTGTCCCTGTTTTCTCCCCTTTAGTTTATTTTCAACATACTAAAATGAGTTAATCCATGAAAACATAACATGCATCACATATGTCTCAGTTCAAAACTCTCAACTTTATTATTAACTCAGAAAAGTTCTCAAATGTAAATCAAAATGAAGTAACCAGGGTTGTTTTTTTAAAACAGTGTGTAGATGTGGTTAGAGGATTTTATTCACACTTGCTAAAGGTCAAACCACACAGTGTCCCAATAGACTCTAAACAACTGAAGTCTGTATTTACCTAAGGACCACCATTTCTCAGCAAGGAAACTAACATCTAATCAAAATGGGTTTGTGATTTAGGATTTCTGACCAGCCCATGAATTGTTTCTGAAAAACTCTTTTGTGGAAATCCTCTATAAACAAACCTCTCTTGACCTTGTTTGTCTTTTGGAACACTATTCAGAGCTGCTTTAATTCAGTGTATCTTTATTTCTCAAGTATATGCTATTCTCTTTCACCTCCATATCAATCTTCTTTTTTTTAACACTTTTTATAATGGTCCATAAATTGTAGTATCTCATTCCTTGTGTTCTAATACCCCAATAATTTTCTGACCTTTCTTTATTCTTCCTCAAACACATGAAGGAAGTTTCCATCTTAAGACCTTCGCAATTCTTTTTTCTTCTGCCTGAAATTATCTTTCTCAGTAGTCAGATAGCTCATCTGCCCTCTGTCTTCAGGTCTGTTCACACGCCTCTTCATAGAGAATTTCCATTACCTTCATTTGTCAGAAGTGCACCCTTCTGTACCCCTATCCCCAACTTTATATTCTCTTACCTTACATATATATAGGCTTACTATTTCTGTACTCCCATCAGCATGTAAGTTCCTTGAGGACATGAATTTTGTTTTAACATGGCTATAGTCTCAGTGTTTGTACTGAGAAACTTAAAATTTTGTTATATGAAAAGGAGAAAGAATGAAGAAATGAACGAATATAATTAACATTGCTTCAAACTCTGATATGTACGGAGAGTTTCCCTTTAGCTTCTCCAGCCTGGTCTCTCTAGTCTTCCCTTCTTTCCTTCCTTTGTTGTTGTTGTTGTTAGGTGCCGTCGAGTCGTTATCTGACTCATAGCGACCCTCATAGTGTTTTCAATGGCTGACTGTTTCGGGATTGCCCTGGGAGTGGATTGCCAGGCCCTTCTCCCATTTTTGCGGTGCTGGGAATTGAATTCGGGACCTCAGAGACTGCAGCGCAGCACTCTACCAACTGAGCTAAATCCCAGCCCCTTCCTTCCTTTAGTGATGTATATTTACACCTTTAGTTTCAGTCATAGCTCAAGGGGTCTTTCTTCTCTGATTTGTAGAGTATGTAAGCACCGGAGAAATGAGATGAATCTATTTCCAAATATTCCCAGAAGACCACATAGTACCAATATTCAAATAAGGGGGTAGAGCTGAAGGATATCCTCTTTAAGAGAGAAATAGAACAATTTCATGGGGAATAATTAACAACACAAGTCAATCAATCCACCTGAAGGAACCTGCAATGCCTGACAGACTTGGCTGTTATTCATGCATCCACCCACCACGAATGCACTTTCCAGGGAACATAAATCTGAGGCTGTTATTCAATTTAGCAAGTGTTGATAGGTTCTTGAATGCAGTAGAAATTTAGTATCTGATTCTTCAGTGGAGGGATGAATGGGCAATGGGGTCACTAAAGAGACTGATGATCATGGAAGTTATTGTTGCTGAGTAAATAAGGTGTGTCAGCCAGGAAAGTAGGACTCTTTGATGGAGGATTTTATATATCAGACAAAGGTACTTTGGCTTGATTCAGTAGTCAGTAAACAGAGTCATTGTATTTTCTTAGATGCCATGGAGGTGGGGACATGATGAAAGCATTGTTTAGAGAGTTTGAGAATCTCGGCTGTAAAATACATTGGAGTGCAGTCCTTGAACAACCTGCATTAGAACCACACTAAGATGTATGCTTAGTTGGTGTGGACTAGGCCCAGTAATTTACATTGCAATCAGAATTTCTGTAGATGAGGTTTGAGAAATGTTTTTTGAACATACCAACCCAATTTGTTGTATATGGTGTACATTAAAGGAATAAAAAAAATCAAGTTGTGGGTTTCAGTATTTAACTATAAAGTGAATCCAGTTGAATGGATTGGGAGACACAAATAAATACATATCAGATCTGATTCCTGTGACCCTAAGTAGGTTTTTGTTGTTAAGTGCCATCAAGTAGGTATCCGACTCATAGAGACCCTACATACAACAGGTGAAACACTATTGTCAGTGCTTCTCTGCTGTTCATAGGGTTTTCAATAGCGAATTCATTTTTGGGAGTGGGTTGCTGGGTTCATCTCCCAAGCCTGCAGCACCTGGTGTTCCCAGGCAGTCTCCCATCCAAGTACTAACCAGGCCTGACCCTGCTTAGCTTCTGAGATCTGACAGGATGGGATACCACAGGGCTATGGCTACAGGCACCCTAAGTATAGCAGAATGAAAATACTACCTAGCATTGTGCTATAAACACAGTTATTTTTATGATTGAGCCCATTGTTGCAGCTACTATATTTCTTCTGATTTTGAGTTATGCCACATCAGCAAAAGGAGGTCCCAGAGACTTCACTTCATTCTTATCATTAATGTAGACTCCACTTGGAGGAAAGAACTCTTCTCCAGTCTTTTTTTAAATGCCTTCCAACCTGGGGGGCTCATTTTTCAGCACTAAATTTGACAGTGCTTCTCTGCTCTTCGTGGGGTTTTCAACAACATTTGTTTTGGGAGTGGGCTGCCAGGGCCTTCTCCCTAGTCTTTCTTATTCTGGAAATCTTGTTGAAACCTGTCCACCATGGGTATCCCTGATGTTATCTGAAATGCTGGTAGCATAGCTTTCAGCATCACAGCAACATAGAAGCCCCCATAGCATGACAAGCTGACATGTGGGGGATGATTCCATATATGTATATATGTGTGTGTATGTGTGTATAGACACACACACATATATATTTCACAAACAGGCACAACTAAGCTATAATTTAAAAACTCAGAAAAGTAGCTGCCTGTGTATAGAAGATTTATTAAAAAGGGATACAAGGAAAGATTTGGAGAGTTGGAAGTGTCCTATATCTTGATTTATGTGATGGCTACCTAGGTGTATACTGTTATCAAAACTGATCCAGTGGTACACAGAAAAATAATCCATGAATTCTGTTGTGTGTCAACTCTTCAATGACAACAGAAGTGTGGCAATTATGTAGAAAACACCAGGGTATTACATGAGTCAGGGGTAAAATGTGTGTGCATAATTGATCATGACTACCCAACAAAGGGTAAGTACTGCTTACTACTATGGGTTTTTGTGTATGTTTGAAGCCCTGAAGTAGAAGGATAAAAACAAAAACCTAAGTGGTGATTTATTTACTCTGCCTCCTTTTCCCTTTCTGTAGATTGATATATACATGTGTATTATGAAGTCCTAGACAGTTGAACCTGGAACCTTGTGAATACTTAGTAAGTTCTCTACCACTGAACTGAATACTCCAACTTCTTTTTAATTATGTTTGTTTTGAGACAAGATCTTTATAAGTTGCAAAGGTAGCCTCTCATCTTGAACCTGTGATCCTCCTGCCTCTGCCTCCTGAGAAGCCAAGATTACAGATGTGTGCCACAGCCATATAGTACTTGCTATCAATATTGCTAGTATTATTTTTTTCTATTTATAAGACAACTTGAGTTTGTTGGCAACTTTCTTCCAAAACAACTCTGATTCTAAGGCCTACAAAGGTTCACTCTGGCATAGCATTTTATGTTTCTGATACATGTGCCATTACATAAAGCTACACAAAACTTGACCATATTTGCTCAATAGGACAACCGACTGCTTTTGAATGCTTTGTTTAAATAGGTTACAGGTTTACAGAAGATCCGAGGTTACTTCCAATAAGCATTTCATTTTAAATTCACAGGGAGATGTTTGGCAGCTATTCATTTCCTGTTCATAGAAATTGAGTACATAGAAACACTGGTAATCTGAAGAATCAGGCAAATAATTTATACTCACATTTGTTTTCTGATTGACAGAGGCATCTGAAAACCTGTCCTCACTGTAAGACATCAGAAAACTTATAATGGTCAAGTTCATTTTCTTGGGGTAGTAAGTAGACTATTGTGCGGGAAATAGATTTTACCTTGAAAATTTTGGATATTGTTGATTTTCAAAGTCAATTTTTTTTTGTACAATGAGAAGTAAAGAGGTGCCACTCAGTAGAAATATTTTATTGGACTATTTTATTGAAGTTTAAAGATGGAAACAAGTTGAATTGGAATGAGCCATTCTGAGTATCCATTTTGGAGGACGAAAGGATTTTTAACCAGTCAAAGCCTACCTTTCTCCTGGCTGGAAATCTCTCTTGGTGTATAGCATCTCTAGCTTCTCACATTTCCACGAATTATAGCTTTAATGCTGTGCTTCATTTGTGTGCTATTTGCAATGGCAGATTTTTATCACACTGGCACAGACTGATTTTCTTGTGGGGATGCTTTATGAGGGTGCTAATACAGATTTAGGGTGGCCATCTTTCTCCAAGAGAGTCTATATGTCCAGATGAATCTGAAAAACTTAAAGGTTCTAGTGCACACAAAGAAGTCATATTAATATTGAAAGCATATATTGGAAGAAGAATATACAAAGTTTGCTTTTTTTTCTCTCTCTCTTTCCTGTTGTATTCTTACCTGTGAATTACAGGTGGTGATATAAGTGGGAGAAGGGAGATAAAGTTGGCTGATTAAAAACTGAAAGATTAGACTATTTAAGGAGGGAATAATGAGATATTTTATCCCTTTGGACTGGGATAAAGATGTCACATTGCCTGCTCACATGGTGTTAAAAGGAACCGTAAGATCAACCACAGATTTTCCTAAGGCACCATGAAAAAGACTTTACGTTGATGTGAAATCCCAAGGAGCTCAAGGATAAGAACAGAGGTCCAAATAGGAAATGCACCACTCACAGAACTCTCCGGTTATTATTTTTAACCCAGTCCTCAATATCACCCACTTTTGTTGTCTTTGCTATCTCACCTAAAATTGGAATACAACGACTATCAGCACATCTTCTGATTCAAATGGATGAAAATGTCTAGACAATTGTCTTTTAGTGATTCAACTTCTATAGTGATTTTCTTTTCTTTTGGAAAGATTAATGCAGAGACTACAAGAGTTTGAAAAAATAAGATGAACATATTAAGTAGACTTTCAGATTATATTAAAGGAGTGTTGAATTATAGTAGGTAGCTCTCCATCTGATCAGACTGTAAAAATCAGGAGGTCTTTCCCAACGATAAAGTACACTGGCATCCATTCTTGGTTACAAGCAAGAGAAACCAACTATGGTTGCCCAAGCAAGATTAGTTAGATGTTATACAATGTTGGAGATTCTGGAAAATCCAGCTTGAAAGGAGTAATATAGTATTCAATGAAACAGTATGGACAGGATATGGCATGCAGTATGCTAGATACGTGGAATACAACCACATCTGCTGGATAATCACCTCTGCTCTTAGACATCATCTTTGGGCATGTGCTACTTCCACTTTAAGTCACTACCTCACTTATTTCAGAGTCAAATTCCTGGGGAGGAAGAGACAAAGATTCACTTGTAGGTCATGTCATGAGATCCTAGTTATAAGGGGTCCAAAAAGGCAAAGACTTTTCACATTCCACTTCTACATTGAAATATAATGTACTCTGTTCCCTTCCCTTTTCTTAAATCAGCCACTCAAGAATCTCTCCCCAAAGAAAAAGAAAACTTATTACTATTATGCAGGAAGAAGGAGAAAATATAAGTTCCTATTACAATGTATCTAAAAACTGGGGAGTTTTGAGCAGAAATGGGATGAGCAATTGAAATTAAAGTTGTGCATAGTGTTACTGAACTGAAAACAAAGTTAAAAAATACTTCCCTACAAACTTCTATTCTGATTCTAGGCTTCTATTTGATATGAGGACTATGAGGTCATGCAGGTATGATTGCTAAGTTATAAGAGATAAAGTTGGAAAGCTGTGTGCTCTCCACCAGGAAGCTTTGCTTTGCTTTAGAATAGTCTGACTACATTTCCACCCCCACCTACTAAGAGCTGGGTCTTAATTAAACTCTATGGAGCATTAGGGGTCGTTCTTTTTTTGATGGCATTCAAAATCATGTAGGAGGTGCCTGATTCTGAGAAAAACTTAGAGGTTTGTTTTCTTTGCACAAGTTTTAACTGCTGCTCCAAATTGTGTTTGGTTTGTCTGTCATTCAAGTGGCAAAGTTCAGAATTAATTATAATAGGACTTTTGTGATGCCATTCAAAAAGTTAATAAATAAAGTGCTAGGGAATGAAACACAATTCTTAGTATATTATGTGTAATTTAATTTTCATCATAAGAATCTTATGAATTTAAGATCCTCTGACCTAGATGAACATGCACACATAAGTTTAAAGCATTTCAAAAGTCCAGTGACTTCTGGGCTACTTATAAACATTAAGGTTATTAGAAGTGGGAAGGGGACAAGGAGAATAAAGAGGAATAAAGAGGATAAGAACCAGAGAAAACTACACAATACAAATGTATGAAAATGGCATTATAGAATCTATCAATCATATTGTATACTAATTAAAAATTTAAGAAGTCCTAAAAGTCTGATCCACATTTGAGTATGTGGCTTATTCAATGTTCTGAAACCCTGTATACACCAAAAAAAAAAAAAAAAAAAAAAAAAAAAAAAAAAAGAAAGAAAGAAAAAAAAAAAAGAAAAGAAAACATGAGGAAAGCAAGGCATGAAATTTAGACTTAAAAAGTATTAAACCTGCCACTGTTGTTATATGCCATAGCGTCAGGTCTGACTCATAATGACTGTATGTACAATAGAACAGAACATTCCCTGACATTGTGCCATGTCCAGTGTTATGTCAGTGCTTCTCTGCTATTTATAGAATTTTCAATGGCTGATTGTTTCAGGGTTGCTTTTGGGGGTGGGCTGCCAGGTCCTTTTTCCATTTTTGTGGTGCTGGGGATCGAACCCAGGGCCTCAGAGAGTGTAGACCAGCACTCTACCAACTGAGCTAATCCCCAGTCAGACTCTACAACTAAATATATAAAGTATCCTGCAAATTTTTTGAAACAATCGGTAGTAATGACTGAATTAAAGTTTCTTTTGTGAGTACTGAGTTAGACACTTTAACCACAGGATTTTATCTCAGCTTGGGGAGGGTGAGCCCTTTCTACTCACATACACATATACATATACACCACCTGTAGAAATCCATATTCGCCTATTGGGCTTCATCCCAACTTTTGAAGGACTTGGGGTTTGACTAACTCCTTTGTAAGGATAAATAAGAATTAATCTATAGTCTTCATGTATAATGCAAATTATCTTTCTTGATGAACATTATCAGTAACCTTAATGATGTCATAACAAGTGGAGTCTGTTAGTTGCATACATAAAGGGATGGAAGGAGCTTCATCTTGTCGAACCAAACTCCCTGAATTCAGTCACTGCTTCCCCACATGCTGATTTTTTTTAAATGTCAGTTCTCAAGTTTGATTATGGAATGAGTTACTCCATTCAATCATGAGGGAAGAATCTTCCTGAAGATTAGGAAGTTCTGATGCTTCCATCCCAGCCCTGGGCCCTCAGAATTCTGTCTAAGGAATGAAGTGTGGGTCTCAGCACTTGGGTTCACTGGGGGTGTGGTGCCTTATGGCAGCTGCAGTTCTTCCCTTCATCATTTCCCTGACACTCAGCACTTGATCCTCCTCTGTTCTTTCTTTTGCTTCCCCTTCAACTTTCTCCTTCTTCCCCATCCATTAGGGAGATGTGTTCACATTCCCTCCCTCCCTCTTTCTGATCCTGGTGTTGGTGAGGACAATGGCAGACCAGTACTGCACAGCATACTTGAGTGGATGTTGAGGAACAAACACAGAGACTTCTGAGCTTTTTATTGGACTCTGTTTTCCTGGAACTGCACAGAAAAGAAATAAAAGATAGTACGCACCGTGCCTGTTTTCTTCCTTATTGCTGCCGTGGGGATAAAGATCAAAGTCTTTATCTGTGATTATCCATCAGACAAATGCGATAAAATGCCTTCTTTTCAGTCAAGGGTAACTGTACTCTTTCAGAATACATTCATCTCCTGATCTTGAAATTTTCCTTCCCTGAGGCCCAAAGGGCCTGTGAGGAAGTATCTCCTCCTCCAACAGTTCCACAATCTATGAATTTTTAATAAATAATAGATTCCTTCTGGGCAGGGACTGCCCTAGACATGTGCAGACTTAATAAATGCTCCAGGAGCATAGACTTGTGGAAGATTCCCCAGTGTACTGGCAGGGACTCAGGTGGAAAAAATGATGCAGCACCCATCAACACTTTGTCTCTCTTTAGGATCTTGCTTTAAAGTTAAGGCTAAGAGGAAGTTAGGTAGCTCAAAGGCATTTGAATCAATGCCTTGGCAATGCAGGTAAAAATGGAAAGTGGACTGCAGGACTTGGACTGTGCCTGAACTCCTTCACTAGGATCTAAGGAGCATAACCTCCTCTGTGCTACAGTGTACACTTCGTATTGTTTGTCTTGTGAGGACAAGATTTGTAGCAAGCACAGGCAATAGCCTGGTATACATAAAAGATGATGAGCCACAAAGAAAAGAAACTACAATATTTCCTAACATCACTTGTGAAGGAGGACAAGGTTTGTTGTGCAGGCGAGAGACCACCAGAAAAGCAAGGTTTCAAAGTAGTTTTACTAGGAAGACACTCCTTATATCCAATCCTCCTTTCAAGCTCTTTACTTTTTCCTCCTCAGTGGCTGTGGTATCGAGTGTTCTTGATTGATTCTTGAGCCTAGGGGGATATGACATCTGTGAGACATTAATGCCGGTACCGACAGAGCCATGCTCTGAATCCTATACTGGAAAGTCATGTTCTTCATGGCTCCTTTACATTTTATCCCTCTTGCCTTCTTGGATCCCCTGTAATCAGAAAGAGAGAGTTAGCCATGCTCCATCTGAGAAGCCAACTGAGCAGAACTTGCTCCTGGTGAGCCAGCCAGTGGTTCCTCTTTTCATTCCAGGTCCTCTGTCTGTCATGCCTGTTTGTTTAAGCCTGGGTTGTACTTCAGTCTAGATTGAGGATGGAGGTAGGAAGGCTTGTTGAGTTCACTGACCAGCTTTGCCAGGACTTATTTCTCATTTGCACTGTCACATTTTTCCCCAGTGCTTGTAACAGAGGCAGTGGCTCGTTTAGCTGCATCCCAACTCCAATGGCTCTCTACTGGCATGGTGATGGTGTTATGCCTGGAACCCTGGTGATACTATGGCTTAGGTTCTATCATTTTCCAAATAAAGAAAATGAAATCAACCAATTTTTATTATAATAAAATATACTTACCATAAAAATTATCATTTAAACCATTGGTAAGTATACAGTTCAGTAGCATTTAATACAGTTCCTATATTCTGCAACTTTCATCACCATCCACCTCAAGAATTTCCATCTTCTGAAACTCTGACCCAAGAAACAATCACTTCCTATTCCCTGTTCCTCATAGCACTTGGCCACCACCATTCTATTTCCTGTCTCTCTGAATATGACTTATCTAGATATCCTCTGTCAGTGGGATCATATAGCACTTGCCCTTTTGTGATTGGCTTATTTCACTTATTATACTGTCTTCAAGGTTCATCCCTGTTGCAGCATGTGTCAGTAATTCATTTTTTAAGACTAGGTAATGTACCATTGTTGTATATCCCACCTTTTGCTTATCCATTAGTCCATCAATGGACAAGGAAATTGAAATCAATCTTGAAAGATTACCTTTCATTTTTGTCCACAATGCTATTTGTGCTACTTACGCCTATTTTTTCAGCATTATTTTTGAGAGCATCACTTCTTAGTCTTGCAATATTCCTGTTTGGACAGTGAATTGAATGATTATTTTTTGAAGATTACTATTCTAAGATTTTCATTGTTCCTGTAACTGAACTCATGTCCAGTGAAGGCTTCAGCCTCTTTGGCAGACATTCTCATTCAATAATCCAAGTGTCCACTAGGCATACATACAACACTGAAGTGTAAGTGGAGTGTGTCAGTGGGTGTTGTTTTCCTGAATGAGGGAAGCAGATGTGATTGCTGTTTTTTCAGGTACCTGGATGAATATCTTACAGACATTGTAGTTTAAAAGATCAGACTGCCCAAAGTCTATTTGAACAGGAATGCATGGCCAACAAGTCTCAGTGGCAGCTAGAAAGGGTATCTGCCAGAAGTGCCACTTTAATAGCTGAGAGTTGAAAAGAATAGAGAGCCATAAGGGGAACATACAGGTCTTCCTTCCCACACCAATCTGAAACATCTTTCCAAAGCTGTTAAGAGAAAGGGGTTTTGATTTTTGACACACAGAGATTTTCCCAAGGAGAATTTGCATCTTTTGTTGACTCAGTAAATAGGAGAAGCCATCTGATCATATAATTGCAGGAAATTTATTTCTGTGCAACAGACATGACATGTGAACAGTATAATAGCTGGAGAGACCCAGCATGAACTCCTAGGATCTTCTGAACTCACATGCTAGAGACTCAAGTTAGAGCCTGCAGTGCCTCAGGGCAACCTTGCTAGGATCAAAACTCTGAGAATGGAGAGCTGGTTTGATAGTTTGCTGCCAAGCCACCAGTTGGCTCATTGTAGACGCTCTAATAAATGCAGAGGAATAGATGAGTGAATAAACAACATCATGACCATCATTTAGATACTTGAAAACCCAGTTCATTTGTGAAATAGGGACAATGCCACCTTTTCTGCCATTACTTTAGAATTATGTTGTTTAATTTCCAATTTGTCTTCATAAGAAGGGTCATCTGACATTTCCTCTAGGAAGCATGGTGCAAGGTGAATTAAGACAAGAAGGATTATGCATCTTCAAATAAATTTTATAATGTAAAAATATTGTCATAATCTATTGCTAAATCTTAATGACTAAGGTATATTTCCTCTTATTTAATAATAAAATTAAAATTATAAAAAACTGTGCATGCACTTGGTTTAAATAGTCAAATAGTTTTATAAATTGTAGCACAAGTTCAAACTATTTACTGAAACCTGTGTCGTCCTATTTTCATTGCTACATAGCTAGGTTAGTTCCCCAGTCTCTGCTGCTGTTAGGCATGCTATGTGACTGGGTTCTATCAATGCTGTTGAGACAGACGGGGTGTAACTCTCTAGTCTTGCCCTTGAGAATGTCCCATATGTACTGCTTCATGCTTTTTGCTCACAGTGACAGAGTGATAAACATGGTAACTTTAGATATCTTGTTGCAGAATTCAGAGTTTCTTCATCCTGGTTGAGCTCATGGAAGAGAGTTATATGTAAAACCATCATACAGGAACATTGTCCTTGGGGTGTTAAATGAGTGAAAAATAAGCTTTCATTGTATGTGAGACTATTATAAAGGTGGGGCTTTGCTTGTTAAAGCAGTGAGTGGTACTCTGATAATTATACAGTATTACAGCTGTGGTATGCTCTACCTATATTATGTTTCCTAGAGGCAAACATTTTCCTTGCTAAATTGCTTACTTTGGTATTCACATCAAAATCTCTAAATAACAAGCTTATATTGCTAATTATTTTTGCCCTGTTTTAATAATTAGCTCTTGACTTCTCAATGTTGGAAATAAGAATGTGTTTCTCATTCATCACCATCATGCCTACCACTGTCCCACAGTTTCTCTCCTCTGCAGTTGTAATGTAAACTTTCCAGGTCAATATTTATTATTTAAAGTCTTCTTCCTATGTTAGTACTGTTCACAATTGAGATATGCAATATGTGACATAGTTACTTTTCCTTTCCTGTATAAGAGTTTAGAATTAATACTTTACTCCTTCCTCCTCCTTATTCACATCATACTTTTTTGTCTCTTTTTTCATTTGGTGGGTTTCCAGCCCCAAAGTCTTCACTAGACGGGTCAGTTTTCTCTCGATACCTTCAAACAAGTTAAATTTTATTACTTTCACCTGAGAAGATGTAATATCTCTCTTCCATATTCTTAAATATCTCCCTTCCATACACTTCTAATCTGAAAAGTGGCTCTTTAATCCTATTGAATAATGTCATTGTGAAAACTCCTTTTAATGTCATCATAAGGAATTGGTTTGTCTGTCTCTTTTGCTGACTATTCTATTTCCCCCTTTTGGTATTGTTTTCTTTCTTGATTTTATTCCTCATATTGATACAATACATTTTCTAACAGCTTTCTGAGACAGAGTTCAGGACATGCATTTTTTTTTTTTTGGCATGACTAAAAATATCTTGGCAAGCTAGGATTTATAGAACAATACAATTGTACCTTACATTTTTTTCCTCAGAATTGAAAAGATATTTCCTTATTGTGCTCTAGCTTCTGGAATTGCTATTATGCAGAGAAATCCTAAGCTGTTATTTTTCCTAATTATTTATATGAATCTCTTTTTCCTCCTTATCTGGAAGCTTCTAGAACTTTCTTTTCATCATCCATGCCTTTAAATTTTTGGTAACATAATTTCACAAAGGTGTGTTTTCATTCAAAATGTTTGCCACTTAATAAATCCAGTCTGAATAATCATGATCCATAGTTTTAGGGAAAAGTTGAATCATATCTTTGATGATAGCCTTTCTCCATTGTCCTTTGTCTTTCTGCTGGACCACTCAGTGTACAGACAATATATATCTTGAACTGTCCTTCAGTTTTTCAGTTTTTAACTTTTTATTCTTCATCACTATTTTCGATTTTGTTCTCCAAGAGATTATAATTACTGTATATTCTAAACATTCTATTATTTTTTGCTTAATTATTTTTTGTCAAGCACTCATTTATGTTGTTTGTATGTTTCTTTGTGTAGCCTTCTATTCTTCTTTTTCATGGATGCTACCTACTTGTCTTTCTGAGAATATTGATAATAGAAAAATGGGTTATATAAAATTAAACAGGTGAAGAGGAAAAATTTATTTATTTTTGTCTTATTTTTCCATGTGCAATGTCTGCCTCACATGTTTAGCAATTTTGGTCTTTTCTCGTATTAAAATGAGGAACAAGAAGTCAGTCAAAAATGCTGTTAACCAATCAGAATTGCTGATTATGCTCCTGACTCCAGTGTTGTCTGGGTGGGCTATTTCATCAGGGAATCTTTAGCATCTGCACCTTTGTGCCACTTTACTTCAGTTGGTCAGATACATCAGAGAACAACTGCTTTTTTTATCCTATTGGGAGGGTATAAATTTGTGGTCAGCTTTCTCGGAAAAGTAGGAAAGGCCAGGAATAGAGAAATTCAATATTTACTATGAAATTTCACATAATTCTTTATGTCTCTCTTTAACATGAAATATATCCCTCAGGTGTATATGGAATCCTCAATGTTCATGCTACCTATGAGAACAGAGAATAAACTCCTGTTCATCGACCCGGGTTTATCAGGGTCAGCCATGTGACTATACAGAGTCTTGGCAGTACATCTGGGGGATTCACTCTTTCTAAAGTGATCCTCAAACAACCTGCTTAGTCCTATGTTAAACCCTACTTTGAAGGTACATGTTTTCTCCAAGTCGTGGGTCTTGTCAGGATTCTTCTCTAAATAGGGAGTTTCTTCTTGGACTCCTTACTTCAAGCACAGAATTCAGATTTCTTGATTCTGTTAACTCAGCTTTTATTTGTCCATTTGCTTCCACTTTCCCAACTTTTTATTATCTAATATTCTTTTATTCTTTAGGACTTGATCCTCAAGTATATTCCTGTCATCTTTGTGGAACTTGTAGAAAGAATAAAATAAAAATATATGTATTCAGTCTGACATCTTTAACTATAAGGTCAATGCAGTTGAATTCTCATCAATTCTTATTGAATCATAGAATTCTATGGCAAGAATATTTCTTGGATGATATGGACTCTAACATATCACCAAGTCCCCAAAACTCTCCTTCCCTAGGAGATGAGGTACCTAGGAGGTAAGTTCATAAACTTGAAAAGACTTTACAAACTCACTCAGTATTCATCTAGTAAATAACTATTTAGTGACAGTGGGATATCAGCAATAACACAGCATATAACAGTGAACAACACAATCTTTAGGAGTCTTTCAGGCTGAATAGCATAGTCAGGGGTTTCAGTAGGACTGACCACAGGGAAGTTTAGAAGTGGGGTTATATACTATGATCTGTATGGATGAGAACTGAAGATGTGTTAGAATTTAACATTTCTAAGACGTATAAAAGGGGACTGAGGTTTAGCTCAGTTGGTACAATGCTGCTCTGTGCTCTGTGGGGCCCTGGGTTTGATCCCAGTGCCACAAAAATGGGAGAAGGGTGTAGCAGCCCACTCCTGAAACAATCAGCCATTGAAAACCTATGAATAGCAGAGAAGCACTGACATAGTTCTGGGCATGGCACAATGTCGGGCAGTGTTTCATCTGTTGCATATAGGGTCACTATGAGTCAGACCTGAGTCAACAGTACCTAGTACAACAAGAACAACAACATGACATGGAATGAGAATTCTAGTCAGATGGAATAGAAATAATAAAAGCCTGTAGATATGGTAGAATGAGGAGATATAGTAGAATTGAGGGACATGAATGTAATGGGAAATGGAGCTAATAAGAATACACAGAAAGTTTTACGTGAGCCAGATAAGTGTTGTAAATGGAATGTTAAATACCTTAGGTATTAACCTTGGACAATGATCAGCCATAGAAAAGTTTTATCCCATATATAGCAGATAAATGGAGCCATGTAAGGAAATATCACAAGGGATCCACTGATACTAGTGATGTGCCTTTGCCCCCTGTCCTTCACTGTTACACTTGTTCACTTGCCTTGTCATAATATTTTTTAGCTAATAGTATTCCAATTAGAAGATCCTTTTTAGTCTTCCTCACAAACAGCAGAGCTATTCACTGATACTTAGAAGTATGCGAATAACTTAGAAATCTTGATTCAAAAATCATATCTTCTACCTCTTTCTCAGAAGAGATGGAGCACCATGGCAAATCAAAGGATTGGTTCTGGTCTTTTTTCAGGCATTAAAGTTTGCTAGTTCTGCTCCAGTGCTCAGACATTAGAACCTGGAACTAACCAATCAGCCTCTCCTTAAATCCTTTCTCTTGCTTTTAGTTCTGTGGCCGCCAATAGTAGTTTTAATCACTTCCAGCCATCTAACAAATGAACAACTTCGTCCTGTCAAAGAATCAGTCACTCTCTTTATATCATTCAAGCTTTGCACCTTAGAGAATCTTATTTCTTAGTGTTATCTAAAAATTTCTTTTTCAAAAATGGGATTACAATATGTAAATAGTCAGGGATGATGAATCTTAATCTTATATTCTCCAAGGAGGACAGTACAGTGTGAGAAATGAGTAAACTGTTGAAGGGTCAGGTAGGCTGGGATGGAAATTCTAGCTTCACAATATGCATATTATATGGCTATGAGGAACCAAGCCTCTGATTCTTTTCTATAAAATGGTCAAGTATGTACATACCCAAAGGGTTATTCTAAAAATTAAATAAGGTGATATAATTAGAAGGAGCTACTAAAATTTCATGGGAGAAGGACTTGGAAACCCACTCCAAAAAAAAAAAAATCCCCAAACAATTTGCCATTGAACACCCTATGAATAACAGAGGAAGCACTGGATATAGTGCCAGGCACAGCACAGTGTCAGGGAGTGTTTCATTCTGTTGTACATGGGGTCACTATGAGTCAGATCTGACTCAACAGCACCTAACAACAAGAGCTAAAACTTCAAATATTATCATAGACTTTTAAATATTATAAATTTCTAGACTGCAAAGTATGTATCTTGTTAATTATGGATTTTTCTTGGCTTATCATGTGGTAGAGATTTTATAAAATATATATTAAATAAGGATGTGACCATCTAGTCTAGAGTTAATTATGTTTAAAGCAGCTTATAAGGAAATTGTGAATTCAAAGAGATTTTGTTTGAGCTCTGCTGGTTTCTGCTTTCTGTGACCTTTTGGGTCTTCTTTCCCTGTCTTCTCTTCTGTCATCCTGGGTCTTTGTGTGTATTTTCTCTTCTCTGTGTTAAAATTTAACTGCAAGAAATAAAAAATCACTTTTTAGTACTCTAATACTGTTTCTTCCCCAATTTAGGAAGATTTTGTCTACAAGTATCAGAAAAGCCTTCTGTATTTGCCACAAAGATTATAAAATAAATTTTAAAGTATAAATCCTCTCTTAGGGCATAGTGCAGTCATGATACTTAGCTCACCAGCATTATCAAGAGCCTTTCTCTCTGTTCTAAGGTTACAGCATTGGCTTAATTCTCAGGCTATGTGTACTTACAGAAAGATGATTCCCTCTAACAATTTGGCCTACCTAATTCATTCTCATCAAGCAGCCAAAACTTTGATTTAAAGAAATAAAGTTCCTGAAATTATGCAGGAACTGATCTTCCCTTCAACTCTATTAGACCAAATAAAATGCCCAAACCTGGATCAAGACCTGTTTTAAGACTAGTCAGCTCTACCCTTGGAACTTGGAATGAGATCATCTCCCTTTGGGCTCAAAGGCTGCCTGAGGTGCTTTGTTAGGAGTAAAGAATGGCGAAATGATGCTTTTTAAACAACTGTTCATGTCCAATATGCTTCTCCTTCTTCCTTTGAAAATGTGTTGTCCCCATAAAAGGACCTTTATATTCAATGAACACATAATAGGGTTAATTGGGAGGATGGCAGTCACCTCCTCCACAAATTATCTTAATTAGCATGCTGCTTTAAATTTCACCTAGCAGATAGGACTTTTGTCCCTAGCATCAAAAGTACCAATTTACTGTGAGTTCAAGTGACTGAGAACAGAGAAGGAAAATGTATTTTCTGCTGGACATCCAGCCAATATCACCCTGAATTTATTTCCTTATCAACCAAAGCAGACAACTCCCCCCCTCTCAAATCTCTCAGAGGTGTTTAGAATAACAGACAAAAACAAACAAGTTGACTTATTTTTAGGAAAATGTTTCTCAAAACCATTCCAGCATGAGATGGCATCTGAATCCCCCAAAATATAGCATCGAAGGCCCAGCCTCCCTACTGATTTTGCAAACAAGTCTGGAATTTGGAGATAGTGTCTGGGATTTGCTAATAATCCACATTTGCATGCATTCATTCCACTCTGTTTTCTTACAACCTTGAAGACAACTATTTGGTTCTCTGAGCTGACCATTGTTAACTACTATTGGCTCTCCTTTGAATTAACAGTTCTCTCCCTCTTTTCTCCCTCCCTCCCCCTCCCCCTCTCCCTCTCTCTCAACCCTCCTCTTTCCTTTATTATTTCAGTACAGAGGACTGTGAGAGGCATATTTTTTCATTGATATGTTTGCTAACATAGACATTTCTTCTCCCTGCAAATTATATACTTATTTAAAAAAGTAAACAGCAGAAAAATATGCCTATGTAAATTTTGAGTAAAAAGAATTTGCTTTTGTGTTCTGTTTTATTATGATGTCATGGATATGTTGCACATAATAATAAAATGAAGGCTTTAAAATGAAAGGACAAAGTTGAAAGAGAAACTTATTTATCTCAGTGAGATTTGTGTGATGGACCATCCACATACAATCAGAACATGAGGGTTGAAAAGAATCTTAAACATTGTATTTGTATGAAACCACTTGAAAACAAGTGGCAGTATCTCAACTCTAAATAGATTGCAGAGAAATTACAGGATTTATTGGAAAAGTAGCATGGTACTTCAATATTGAGTAAGGAGTGGAAAAATCAAACTTGTGAGACCCCAGAGTTAGGGCAACAATAATAATTCGTCTATCAAATATTACTATTGGCAAGCCACTATTCTAAGAATCTTATTTACTTTAATTCATTTACTCTTATGATAACTGTTTTGGACATCTCAATGGCTTAAAGCAACAGCTATTTTATTATATCTCAAGAGGATATGGATCATAGACTCAGGCAGAGCATGGCTCTATACTATATTCCATATGCCCCTGGAAAAAGTCACTTGGTTTTGAATCTCAGTAAGACCGAACAGGTCTGAAACATCCATAGTAGTTCCACTCACACCCCTTGCACCACAGGGGGAATGATGGGAAGGCTGGACTCAGCTGGGCTCTTTCAACTTTCCACATAGGTTCAGCACTTTCCCATGGTCTCTCTAGTATACAAGGCTGCTGAAGTATATGAGAGAGAGTCTTCCAAGACAGAGACAATAGAAGCTGCCAGGTTTTTAAGGCCAGGGCCAGGAACTATAGTTTCTGCTATCTTCTGAAACAGTGATGACACCCTATTAGATTTAAGAGGAGGAGACACTGATCCTCTATGAGAGGAATATTGAGGAAGTTGAGGATATCTTTAATCTGTCACAACCCTACAAAGTATGGTTATCTTCATGTTACTGCAGGTGATACAGAGGTAAAGAGAAGCTACCTAGTTTTTCATGTTCTCCAAGTTAGTAAAAAGTTATAAATTTGAACTCAGGCCATCTGGCTCCCAAGTATTCTAATCACTTGACTGCCCTTAATCATTTCTGGAAATAGAAATTCTCATGTACTAAGTTGTTTTCCTTGAAGAGTCCTACCTGCAATTCTATTTCTTTCTTTAGGCAAAGAGAAAAGCCATTGGTAGTTCTGGACTCAGAGAAAAATCTCAGATTCCAATTTAAAAGTCCTAGGAAATCCCAGCTGGGCCAACAGGGCTCATGCCTGAGATTGTCCTTGGATCAATCAATGTAATCCATTTGCCTCTGAGGATGTTACTTGGTTTGACATTCAACACCAAAAGAAATAGCACTCCAAGAAATCAAAGTACACATTGCATTAGGAAAAGCTATTGCAGAAGACCTCTTTAGTTGGGTGTGGTGGCACACACCTGAAATCCCAGCAACTTGAGAGACAGAGACCAGAGGATGACAAGTTTGAGACCAGAGATAGTCTGCGTAATTTAGCAAGACCCTTTCTCAAAAAGTAAAAAAATGGGCTAGGCCTGCAGCTCAGTGTTACATTACTTGCAAAGCATACAAGCACAGGTCCCTGGATTCAACTCCCAGTACCACAAAAATAAAATAAAATAAAATAAGATATTACAAAAATGACCTCTTTAAAGTATTGAAAAATAAAGATGTCATACTGAAGACAAAGATGAGCCTCATGCCATGGTATTTTCAGTTGCATCATATGTTTGTGAAAGCTGGACAGTGAATAAGGGAGACAGGAGATAAACTGATGCTTTTGAATTATGGTGCTGGAGATGTCTATTACATATACCCTGGACAGACAAAAGAACCCACTGATCCATCCTACAAGAAGTGCAACCATAGAGCTCCTTGGAAGCAAAGATGACTAGATTGCATCTTACATACTTTGGACATGTTGTCAGATGGGATCAATCCCTGCAGAAAGACATCATGTTTGAAAGGGTGGTAAGACAATGAAAAAAAGCAAGACCCTCAACTAGATGGATTGATACAGTAGCTATAACAATGGGCTTAAACACAAAAAGATTGTGTACATGGCAGTGTCTGGAAGTGTTTTTTTCTCTTGTACATAAAGTCACTATGATTTGGACCATCTTTATGGGACCTAACAAAAATAAAGGTTCTGGCCAACTTTTATCTCCTAGCAGTATGGCCTGTTACTAGGAAGAATAAGAGCCATAAGGTAGACAAGCACCCTCAAGTCCCAGAACAGCAGAATCTGACCCAGTACTTTAGCTCAATATTTGAATCAATACACTGTATTCCAGTGAGACACTTAAACAACTTAGTTTTCCAAGGAGCCTGTTGCTTCTCAAGGATGCTCATTACTGTTTAAAGAATGTCAAGCTTCACAGAGCAGATGAGAGAAGTGCTTTGGAGTGCTGAGGCCATCCCCAGTCTTTGTATTAGAATTATGCCACAAAGACCCATCAAGAGAGTATCTGGTCCACTTACACCTTTGTCTATTTTCACCATGGGATCCCCAGAGTCTAGCGCACTTGGATGGATGGGTGAACAAATTGAGTTCAATGTAATTTAACAAACATTTATTGAACCATCAGGTTGATTGATTATTTCCTCCATAGGCTGATAATTTTGGAACTGAGGGCAATAATAGACTCAGAGACTGTGAGGGAGTCCTTAGAGAGCTGTGGTTCCCAGAGTCAATACTGTTTGTGGAAATCTTCCAAAGGAAGGGAAGCTCTGCTAATGAAAGTCATTATTAGCCTAGGCAAAGCCCTTTAGGTATGTGACCATTCTTGACAACACAAAAGCTTCTGAATCAGAGTTTCCATGAAGTCAGGAGAATCTGGCTATTTGGTACTACATTTCTTCAAGTACTTCTTCTCGGAGCTAAACTGTTAGAATTTAAGCTACGTGATCAATAAAATCTCTCCTAATGCTATCTATGATTTATAATTTTATTGCTAAAAAGAACAATTTCCTGGAATGTCCTGTATCATTTTTTTCTTGAAAATTAAGTTATATTGTAAATGTACTTGGTGTAATGTAATTTAAAGGAATTATATCATGAAATCTACAAAATGAAGAATTATACTCTACAATCCATTCATTATTCAGCATTTGCATAAACCCAAATTTTTACAGATCAAATTTCCCTGGGCTGCCACTGAACTGCCCCACTTCCAGCAAGCCAAGTCTCTCCTGGATTCTGGGTAGCCTCACAAATAGTGACAAGAAAGCTCTTAGCTGCTTGCTGGTCTAACAGTAGTATGTCCACCAGCTGACACTGGAGCATCATATGGATTTAGAACAAACACAAAAGGAAATTAGTCAGTGTTCAAACTGCCCCTGAAGATGGGATGATCGGAGTGATACATTTCAAATACAATAAGACTGGACATTGTCATACACAAGAAGTGATGTTAAAGAAATTACATCCAGCTGGGCAAGGTGGTGCTCTCCTGTAATCCCAGTGACTCAGGAGGCAGAGGCAGGAGGATTGCAACCTCGAGGACAGAGGCAGTCTGCATAATTTAGTGAGAGCCTGTCTCAGAAAAGTAAAACAATGGGATGAGGGTACAGCTCAGTGGTCCAGCACTTGCAAAGCATGCAAGTGCAAGGTCCTGGTTCAACCCCCAGTACCACACACACACAAAATTATATCCAGTGCTGCTGTTTGGGCCATAGTACACCCTCAATTACCAAGGAGGTGCACAAAGGCTACTCTACTTCTAGACTCACATAACAGAATTACACACTTAATTCTACTTCTTGCCACAAAGAGATGAATGATTCATATTCTGTGAGAATATTGATGTTAATAACTAGAATTATAGAAATTGATATATACATATATATGAATGGGTATGTTTTTATGTATACATATGCTTGCATATTCACACAGACCTAATACATAAAGGCACTTATAGCAAAATTTTCTAACTTCATTGTGCTGGGAAAATAAAAAGATAATAAAGCAAAGCAAAAGCTACTCCACATAACTGCCTTGCCAGTACATGATACAAATCAAGCTAGATATGAGTTAGTCCTTTTGTCACACAATGATGTTGCTAGGCACAAAAGGTGCAGAGCAAAGAGAAAAGGTGAATTAATTCACTGAAGAATATTAATTATCTTCTAAAAAAGAAAAATAAACCTACTTGGTCCATCAGTGTTTTCTGTAATTTTTGTCTGAATACATGCCAGCCCATATCTGAGTTGATTTTTATTTTTCAGTAATTGGGAGTTGAACCAACGGCCTCATACATCCTTTGCAAGCACTCTATCAAGGGATTACACATGCAGGCTTTTATTTTTTTAATTTTGAGTCAGGGTTTTGCCAAGTTATACAAGATACCTCTGGTCTCAATGTCATGATCCTCCTGCCTCAGTCTCCAGAGGCACTGGGATTAGGGGCATGCACAACTTCACCTGGCTTGGGTTGATGTTTTTGACTTCTCAGTTATAGAGGTTGAATAATAATCTACAAAGTCAAGGGGAAAAAAAGTACATAAATCTCTTTAGATTTGAAGCAGAGTCCATGTAATATGACTAAAAGACTATATAGGCACACTGACACACAATTAACATGTCGGCTTTTCCTCAGAAATGGTGCTATTGACATTTTGGACCCTATAAGTCTCTGTTGGGGCCTGGGGTTTAGCTCAGTTGGTAGAGTGCTTCTGTGTACTCTCTGAGGCTCAGGGTTCCATTCCCAGCACTGCAAAAATGGGAGAGGGACTTGACAACCCACTCTGAAGTAATCCTAAAACAATCAGCCACTGAAAACCCTATGAATAGCAGAGAAGCACTGACATTGTGCCTGGCATTGCACAGTGTCAAGGACTGTTTCTTTCTGTTGTACATATGGTCACTATGAGTTGGACCCAATCCATGGCACCTAACAACAACAAAAACATTCTTCTATACTATGAATATTATTTTTAAAAATTCATCTTCAAGGTGCACACTGTAATTCTTTCACTCTAATTTTAGGGTCATCTGCAAGTTTTTTTTCTTAAAAGAAGAGCCTGAGCTAGCTATGTTGGTATAGGTCTATAATCCCAGCACTTCAGAGGCTGAGGCAGGACGATCACTAGTTCTAGGCTTAGGCTGTATAGCAAGTTCAATGACAGCTTGAGCTTTGAGACCCTGAAAAAAAGAAAAACATAGTCAATGATAAAGGATTTGTGTGCAAATGATTTGTCAAAGAAGTGCTCCATAGAGAAATCTATGAGTGAGAGAAGAAGAAGAGGAATGAGTAGTAATACATGGATTTACATACAGTCTAGCCACAGGCTGCTCCCATGGGAGTCACTAAATTACAAAATGAAAGTTACCTGGCTTTGAAGCAAGAGGACTGGGCTTTTGTACCTGACAGTGGTCAATTATTATTTGATAGCCACTAGGGGGAGAATTGAAAATTGCCCAAACTGAACTGCACCTGCACCCACATCTGCTCCATTATTTCAATAGGAAAAAGATTGGATGAACTTGAATGGCTTAATACATTTTACCCAAAGATGAATATGGTTATATAAATGGAAACACACCAAGGATGACCAATGTTAGCATTGCCCTGGCCTAGCAAAAAAGCCATCCATTTAAAATATAGCTTTTGAAAAGATATTTTAATAGAAACTAGTGATTTTTATTTCTTCTTCTTCTTCCTCTACTTCTTCTTCTTCTTCTTCTTCTTCTTCTTCTTCTTCTTATTATTATTATTATTATTATTATTATTATTATTATTTAATTTACATTCAATATAATGAGTTCCATTATGGGATCTCTCTTTCTTTCTTTCTTTCTTTCTTTCTTTCTTTCTTTCTTTCAATATTTTAATAGAAACTAAAATAGTGACTTTTCTTACTTTTTATTATTATTATTGAATTTGCATACCATATAATGAGTTCCAGTATAGACATTCTTTCCTTCTTTCTTTTCTCTTTCTTTCTCCTTCCTTTCTTCCTTTCTTTCTTCTTTCTTTCGTTCTTTCTTTCTTTGTTCTTTTTTTGCAGTACTTGGGGGTTAAACCTAGGGTCTTGCACAAAACTTGCAAGTGCTCTACCACTGGATCGAACCCCCAGCCCATTTTTTACATTTTAAAATTTTGAGTCAGGGTCTCACTAAATTACATAGGCTCCCTCTGCCCTCTAACTTGCAATCCTCTTAACGTGCCTCCCAAATCTCTGGGATTACAGACATGATCAGTTTACTTGGCTTGTTATGGGATTTTCATAAATTCCATGATGTGCTTTGTACTTGTTCTCTCCCTCATTATCCCCTTATATTGCTCCCCTCCCCTTCTTAGTAATCCTCTTCTCCCTCCAGGTAAGTTCCTTTGTATTTTCCAATTATATATACATGTTTGTTTCTTTTCAAGGTAGCTCTAGCACCTATGTACAAGTAAAAACTTAGTGTTTCTCTTTCTGAGTCTGGCTTATTTTGTTTAAAATCATCATCAGTTCCATCCATTTTCCTACAAATAATACAATCTCATTCTTATTTATAGCTGAATAATATTCTATTGTGTATGTTGTTGTTATGTGCCACAGACTCGTGTCTGACTCATAGTAACCCTCACATGGTTTTCAATGGATGATTGTTTCTGGATTGTTTTGGGAGTGGGCTGCCACATCCTTCTTTCATTCTATTGTGTACATATCCCACATTTTAAAAAATCCATTCATCTGTTGATGGACATCTGGGCTAATTTCCCATCCTTACAATTGTGAATAGTGCTGCCATGAACATCAAAGTCCAGGTGTCTCTATGGTATAACGATTTAGATTTCTTTGAATCCAGTGATATAGATGGATCATATGGCAGTTCTACTTTCAGTTTTTTTGAGGTACCTCCATACTGACTTCTATAATGGTTGTACTCGTTTATAATCCCACCAGCAGTTGAAAACCATCCCTTTTTCTATGCATCCTGGCCAGCATTTTTTGTTTATCTTTTTGAAGCTATCCATCTGACTGGGATGAGATGGAATCCCAATGTAGTTTTGATTTAGATTTCCCTCATGGCTAAGGATGTTGAAAATTTCTCATTTATTTATTGAATCTTTGTACTTTTTCTTTTGAGGACTGTTTGTTCAGTTCCATTGCCTACTTATTGACTGGATTATTTGTGGGGGTTTTGGTATTTAATTTTTTGAGTTCTTTGTATATCCTATATATTAATCCTTTGTGAGATGTATAGTCAACAAAGATTTCCTCCTTTTCTATGGGCTCTCACTTTATGCTATTGATTTCTCTTGAGAAGATTTTTGATTTCATATAATGAATCCCATTTTTCAATTCTTGGTACTGGTGTCTGGGCTATTGGAGTCCTTTTAAGATAGTACTTGCTTATGTCTATGTTTTGAAGTATGTTCTCTACATTTCCTTCTAGTTGTCTCAAAATTTCCAGTTTTACATTAAGACATTTTATCCAGTTTGAATAGAGTTTTGTATAGGGTGAGTGATAAGGATCTAACTTTATACTTCTACATGTGGATATCCAGTTTTATGAGCACCATTTTTTGAAGAGGCTATCTTTTCTCCAATGTGTATTTTTGGCACCTTTGTCAAAAATCAGGTGACTATAGCTATATGGGTTTATTTCTTTTTTCTATCCCATTAATCTTCATGTCTGTTTTTATGCCACTTCCTAACTCTTTTTGTAACTGTGACCCAGTAACATAAGTAGTTGGCACCATCATATTGTCGTACCTCCTGAATTGAATTTTATGCTTTGTTGTTGTTGTTAGGTGCCATCGAGTAGGTATCCGAATCATAGCCACCCTCATAGGGTTTTCAATGGCCGAGTGCTACGGAATTGCCTTGGGAGTGATTGCCAGGCCCTTCCTCCATTTTTGTGGTGCTGGGAATTGAACTCAGGGCCTCAGAGACTGCAGCGCAGAGCTCTACCCACTGAGCTAAATCCCAACCCATTTTATGCTTAGGATTGTTTGATTATTTGGGGTCTTTTGTGCTTCCATATGAATTTTAGTATTTTTTTCTACTTCTATGAAGTGTTTCATTGAAATTTTGATGAGGATTGCATTGAATCTGTAGATTACCTTTGGTAACACAGCATTTTCATAATATTAATTCTTCCAATCCATGAACAAGAAGGTCTTTCCATCTTTTAGTGTCTTCTTTAATTTCTGTCTTTAGTGTTTTGAAATTTTCATTTTAGATTTCTTTTTTGGTTCTGTGGTTAGCTTTATTCCTAGATTTTTTATGAGGCTATTGTGAATGGGATTGTTGCTTTTATTTCTTTCCAATTATGTTCATTTTTAGTATAGGGGAATGCTACTCATTTAAAAATATTGGTTTTGTATCCTGCTACCTTGGTGAAAATAGTTATCAGAATTAGTGTTTTCTGATGGACTCTTTAAGGTATTTTAAATATAGGATTGTATCTCCTACAAATAGGGATAATTTGATTTGTTTCCTATTTGTAAGATTTTTATTAATTTGTCTTTCCTTATTGTTCCAGCTAAAATTACAATTGAGTAAGAGTGGAAAAATGGACAACCTTGTCTTTTTCCTAATTTTTAAAGGGAATGCTTTCAGTTTTCCTCCTTCAGTATAATGTCAGCTATCAGGCATGTCATATATAGCCTTTACGAAGTTGAGATATTTCTTCTCTTCCCACTTTCTTCCAGGCTTTTATCATGAAAGGATGTTGAACTTTGTCAAAGGATTTTCTGCATCTTTTGAGATGATCATGTGATTTCTATCTCCGAGTATATTGCTGTATTGTATTACATTTATAGATTTGTGTATGTTATACCAGCCTTGTATCTGTGGAATGAAACCTACTTGATTATGATTTGTAATATTTTTATGTTGCTGTTTCAGTTTGCAAGTATTATATTGAGGATTTATTTTGTCTTTCTTCATCAGAGAAATTGCTCTGTAGTTTTCATTTTTTGTGTCAGGGTTATATTGCCTTTTAAAATAAAGTTGGGAATATTTCTTCCCTTTCTATTTTATGAAATAGCTTGAGAGTATAAGTATTAATTCTTCTTTAAAGATTTGATAGAATTTGAATAACAACCTATTAGGACTTGGATTTTTCTTTGTTGGGAGGTTATTTATTAGTGTCTCAATTTCTTGTTATAGGTCTGTTTAAATTATTTATATCCTCTAGATTTAACTTTGGCAAGTCATATGTGTTAAGAAATTTATCTGTTTCATCAGTAGTTTCCTTTTTTGGTAGTACAAGTTCTCTATGTAGTCCCTGATTATCCTCCCTATTTAATTTTTGTTGTTGTTGTTGTTTTTAGGTAGTGGGGATTGAACCCAAGGCCTCACACTTGCATACTTTGCAAGTGCTGTACCACTGAGCTGCATCCACAGCACATTTTTCACTTTTTGAGATAGGGTCTCACTAAATTATGCAGACTGCCTCTGGTTTCAGACTTGCAATCCTCCTGCTTCTGCTTCTTGAGTTGCTAGGATTATAGGTGTGCGCCACCATGCCCAGCTTTAATTATTATTTGTTGTAATGATCCCTTTGTCATCTTCTCTGTCTTTCTTTCGATTAGTTTGGATAAGGGTTTGTCAAACTTGTTTATCATTTCAAAAAACTAACTCTTAGTTTCATTGATTCTTTGTATTGGTCTTTTTGTTTCCATTTCATTGACTTCTGCATTGATTTTTATTATTTCTTTTGTCTATTAATTTGGAGATTGACTTGTTATTGTTTTTCTAATTCATTAAGGTGTATCTTTAAGCTATATATTTAAGTTTTCTCTGATTTTTTAATGTAAGCATTCATAGTAGGTCGGGTTTTTATTTTCATTTGATTCTAAAATTTAAAAAAATTCCTCTCTGATATTTTCATTTATCCACCGCTCATTCAAATGTATGTTGTTCAATTTCTATGTATTTGTAACATTTTTGTAGTTTCTTTTTCTATTATTTTCTAGTTTTATTCCACCATGATCTGATGAGAGGAATGATGTCAATTTTTTTGTATTTGTTAGGCTAGTTTGTGAGCTAAAATGTGGCCTATTTTAGAAAAAAATTCCATATAGTGCTGAGTAGAATATATATTTCACATCTGTTGGATGAATTATTCTGTAGATGTCTGTTAAGTACAGTTGGTCTATGATGTTATTGTACTCTAAGTTTTCCTTGTTGATTTTTTGTTTGGATGATCTGTCTATTGATGAGAATGGGGTTTTGAAGTCACCCATTATTGTATCTAATCTATCTGTTCTTTTATGGACAATAATATTCATTTTATGAAAAGAGATGTACCAGTGTTTAGTCATAAATATTTATAATCATTATGTCTTCTTGATTGATTATTCTGTTTATTAATATGTAATGACATCCTTTGTCTCTCCTGGTTAATTTAGAGCTGAAGTCAACTTTGTTAGATATCAGCATAGCAACTCCTGCTCTGTTTTAGTTTCTGATGCTTGGTAAATCTTTCTATACTTTTATTTTCAGTCTGCGTGTGTCTTCTCAAGTGTGATATGTAACTTGACAATAGCAAATAGTTGGGTCAACTCTCTTAATCCAGTTGGCCACTCTATGTCTTTTAAGTGGGTCATTAAGACCATTTGCATTTAGTGATATTGATAGGAATTTTCTGTTTTATGTAATCTTATTGTTTTTTTTCCTAATTAGATTGAATGTTGTATGTTCTTTACTTTTTCCCTTGTTTATATTATGAGTTTGCTAGTCTACTAAGTTAGATATCCTTGCTTCATTCTTTGCTTTCATTTGTTCATATATTCCTCTCATGGGATTTATTCATTCTTGAATTCATATTTGTGTCTGTCTTTCTTCTTCCTTTGTGAACAAAATTCTTTTAAATGTCTTCTGCAATGCTGGTTTAGTGGGCTTGAATTGTTTAAGTTTGTGTTTAAGTTGGAATGTCTTTATTTCTCCATTTATTTTAAAGGATAACTTTGCTGGATATGGAAGTCCAGGTTGACAGTTATTTGCTTTTAGGTCTTTCCTGGCTTTTAAGGTTAATGATGGGAGTTCTTCTGTTATTCTGAGGGTTTGCCTTGGTAAGTTATCTGGAGTTTTTCTCTTGCAGCATTCACAATTGTTTCTTTGTTTTGTAATTTTAGCATTCCAAATATATTGTGATGTAGAGAGCATATTTTCTGGTCATACCTATTTAGGTGCTGGATACCTCTATTGTCTGGGTACGTATTTTTTCCCATAAATTTGGGAAGGCTCTTTTTGCTATTATTTCATTTAATAGATTTTTTATGCCTTCAGCTTTAGTCTTGGCTCCTTCTTTTGCACCAGGGATTCTTTGATTACATTTCTTATCTTTGGTCTGTAGTTCTTAGAAGTTGAAGTTGTAGTCCTTTTTTCTTTGCTTGTGTCTTAGTGTAGTGTTTCTTCTATTTTTGTCTTCCATGCCTGCTATTCTTTCTTTTGATTGACCTAGTCCAGTGGTGGGCTGGGATTTAGCTCAGTTGGTAGAGTGCTGCGCTGCAGTCTCTGAGGTCCTGAGTTCAATTCCCAGCACCGCAAAAATGGGAGAAGGGCCTGGCAATCCACTCCCAAGGCAATCCCGAAACAGTCAGCCATTGAAAACCCTATGAGGGTTGCTATGAATCAGATACTGACTCAATGGCACCTAACGACAGCAACAAGTCTAGTGGTATTACTTTCTACTGTAATTTTTATTTGGGTTATTTTATCACATTTTTCCTTTGTAATATTTCTGTTTGATTGTTTTCCCAAGATCTTAATTTCTTGGCTGAGTCTCTTAAGTTAGCTTTTTTGTCAAGTAGCTGAATTGCTTTAGTCACTTCTTCCATCTACTTTTTTGTATTTTCTTTGAGATCACTTGCCATTTGTATAAGAAGACTTTGAATTTTTTGTCTGGTATTTCAAGCATTTCCATTTCTCTAGTTTCAGTTATTGAGGAGGAATTGTCATTTTAGAGGAGTCCTGTCATCTTGCTTTTTCATGTTACTTGTATTCCTGTGTTGGGTCTTTCAACCTGTTACCATGGTTGTCTCTTCTTCTTGAGGTCTTGATCCCCAGTATCACCTGAAGAGGACACAGAAATCTGTTGCTGTAATAACAGATCTGAGCAAAACAGATTAATGATTACAACTGTACTAATTTATAGCCAGCTATTACTTAAGAAATTATCTTAGGGAAGGAAATGGTAGGGATAGTTTAGAATATGTTTTGTGATTAGATACTAATTGTGGTAAAGAGATCCATAGCAGAAAGATGAAAATTAGGGGAGGAGGTAGGGAAAGAGGAATGGGAAGAACAGAATTGGGGAGTAGAAATGGAATAGAGATGGCAGAAATGGGAATACTAAAGCGTGAGTAAGAAAAGAGTAGGTAAGAATATAAATCTGCTTATACACTGCAGAAAAACTATATCATGTTATATAAACATTGCGAGAGATAAAGTGTGGGGCGTCACTCTGCTACTGGATTCCCTCTGGCTGTGAGCGGGAACTAGCCTCCAAAGACCTGCTGTCTGGTGAGGGGGAGCTAAGCGCTGGGGAGCTATGTCACCCAGAAAAGAGGTTTACACCCATGGCTACTGCGCCAGTCCCTGGGGACAGCTCAGAGGTTTATGCCCACAGTGGCTCCTTGCTTCTTTCTTCCAGGGAAAATGCCAACTCCAAGTGCTCTGTCCAACATAGCTCTTTATTGGTTCATATGTCCCAGTCAGTGGAATGGGCCCTGACTGCTCCATGCACTGCCCTTATATCCCCTTCAGGGGCTAGCCAGGGACCAATCAGAGACTGCCACCCTATGCAGGTCTTGGCCAATCAGGGGAGACCTGCAAATTTGGATTTGTAACAATGACCAATCGGGGGTGGTTCCTGACTTGTCCAATCAGGAGCCATTTGGTGGTTTGGAAACAGCCAGTCAGGTGTCGAGGGGTCTGAGGAGAGGAGTTGGATGCCAGCACCATCTTTGGGAGCTCCATACCCAGGAGTTCCCAGATGTATTGCAAAGGTTACTGTGTGGGGAACAAGCCTCAGACCTTCAAGTAGGCCTAGATAGGCCCTGGGGCAAAGTGCCTCTCTTGGCAGTACCCTACAATAAAGTGCAAAAATAAAGGTTTTTTTTTTTTTTAAATAAATTTAAGTTTAACTAACATTTCAAGTATTGTAATCAAATAGCTAGGGTAATCCAGAAGGAAAAAGCCTTAAAAATTTGAAAATATGAAAAGAAAAAGAAAATTGAAGGGAAGAAAGAAAAATAATAAAAAAGAACAGATCTGAGTGTCTATATTGCTATCCATTGTCAACCAGTCACATCTCAGTATCTACCCACCAGGATGTGCCTAGGAAGACCCTCCTGCTGACCAGATATTGTCCAGTAGGAATTACTGTAGTAACCCCCACCAACGTTGAATTTATAAACTATGGGTTTACCCTTCTAATTTTTTAACATGTATGGCCCTCCAGCTCTGCTGCCAATGCTCCTGATGTGGCCATTGGCATCTCCAAAGTTGACTTTACAAACTGCAGGTGCCCTTCACTAGTGCCTCAGTATGTATGTACTTCAAACATTCAGGCACTGCCTTCACTAAGCTAGCAGGCAGCAGTGACCTTGAGTTTAAAAAGTGCATACACCTGTCTCCAGTTTCTCAGCACATACTGTTCAGGCATTCAGGTACCACCAATGCTGCTATTGTCATGCACATGAGTGCAGTCCAAGTCGAGTTTACAAAGTGTTGGCACACATCACTTATTTCAGAGCATGGATGCCCATCAGGCACCACTGCTGCTGGGGCTGTGGTCACTGTCAATGTGGAGTTTACAAACTCTGGGATCATTCCCTATTTTCTCAGCACTATGCCCTTCAGGCCTTGCCTCCTCTTTGGATTGTTTTGTGGAGCCTGTAGACTTGTGTTCTTTGGTGCTTTGGTGTACAGATAAGTCACCTCTCCCCACTTCCCAATAGGCCAGTTTGAGGGGATCTGCTTCCTCAGAGGAGGATGGTCTTTTGTTGTGTTGCTCTGAGCTTAGAGAAATGTTAAAGTGGATTTTTTTTTTTCTCTAATGGTGACATTTTCCTCTGGGGAAGTCATTGCTAACTTGAATCTCTGAGATAGAGTTAGTGCTTATAAGAGCTGTGGGATTTTTTTTTGCCTAGGTGAAGTATTTATGTTCTGTGTGTGTAGGTGGGGGTTGGATTCTCTCTTTTCCCTGCTAGGGTTAGAACCAGAGTGTAGGCCCATGCGGTATTGTCCTTCTGTTCAGAAGCCTCTTATGTTGCACGGATTTCCTTGTGTTAACACCTTTATTATATTATTTGTTACATTCTCTATTTTTTTCTCCTGGGGTTTCAGTTTTTCCTTTGTTACTCTGGGATTTTTCATTCACAGAATTACAGGCTGACTGCTTCTAATCCACCATGTTGATTTCCCCAATTAGTTACATTTCTAAGTGCCCTTTGACTATAAATGGCCCTAGCCATAAATTCACAAAATATCTCCTCTTAACTTTGTAATTTTATACACAGTGGGAATATATATTGATATATATTTAGAGTGGCAAGAACGTAGATTTCCATTGTGCACTTGAAGTTTGTCTCTTGTCCTCTGATTATTTTGTGCTCAGGGAAAGCTAAATAAAAAATAATAGTAAAAATAGGAGAATATTATCTTAGACAAAAATAAGTAATTTATTGTAAGCATCAAAGGAATATTAGAAAGAAAAACACTGCATTTTAAAAGCCAATGCAAACAAGTTTCCAATCATTGTTTGAAGTAGTTGCGCCATTATGCCTCTATGTGTTGGGCACACACACACACACACACACACACACACACACACACAGAAACACATCTACATAATGTTGAAAAATGACTTATCAAATATTTTTTATTTGAAAAAAACATATTTTGCATAAGATTTTAAGTATATGTTTCAAATGCATTTATTATTTAATGTTTGTTATTTAATGATATCTGTAGTATAAAGATGAAAAACAAATGAACCTGATAAAGAAGCATGGTTATCTTTGTTTGGAAAGAGCAGTACATATTCTAGAGGCATTTAAATTACATATCCCCAAGTCCATTAAGTGCTCTCCTAATTGCTCCCATGGGACATCTTACTTTTTCAAACTTTATAGTCTAGTAGGGTAGGGAGAATAAGCAAAGAGAAGTGCATGACAATTAATTTTAGGTCATAAGTAGTTCACAGATGGTGGCTGTAGGATATGCTATAAGGAATTATCCAGGGAAAAATGCTTTTCTTTGAAGATAACTGGAACACTTAACGGAGAAGATGAGATTTAAATTCAGTTTTGAAGCTGCCTGTAAGGCCATATCTATTCTTAGATAACATTTACCTATTACAAAGATTTGAATTTTATTTTTGATATTCTAAGTTCATGTAGCAGTGTTGGCTTCTTGCGGTAACCCAAAGGCAATAGAATGGGTTTCTCTTTGCAATTTGGTAAATTTTTTTTGTTTAAGAAATCATATATGCTAATTAAAAATATTCAAAAACACTAAGGAAGAAATTAAAGATAATCCATAACTCTAGCAACTGGTAAAAAACACTTTATCTTTGGTAAATATATATAGACTCCATTTTGGAGTTTGAAGAATAAATTGTGCTGCAGAAATGCATGTACTCTAGCAGTGACCTGGGAAGTAATAGTCCATTCTGTGTTAGATACTTTGGCCCCTCTTCACCCAAGAATAGCCATCCAACATACTGAACATCTGTCACAAGGAACTCAGTAACTACTGAGGAGACCCAGGCTATTTTCAGAAACTTGATATAGCTTAAAAATGCTTCAATATATTAGGTCTAAACCTTTCATTTCTCAATTCCCATATATTTTTTTATTCTGAGTGCCCATGTTGTTGTTGTTGTTGTTAGGTGCTGTCAAGTCAGTATCCGACTCATAGTGACCCTCATAGGGTTTTCAATGGCTGACTGTTTCGGGATTGCCTTGGGAGTGGATTGCCAGGTCCTTCTCCCATTTTTGCGGTGCTGGGAATTGAACTCCGGACCTCAGAGACTGCAGAGCAGTGCTCTACCAACTGAGCTAAATCCCAGCCCCTCTGAGTGCCCATAGAATAAGTTAAATCTTACTATTGAATGTGAAATTTCTGTGGCTTCTCTGTGCCTTTCAGTACCTATTGACCCAGTCTCTGTTCTTTCTGCATTGAGCCATCTAGGAGATATTTGGAAATGAGTTAGCAGCCTTAGTATTATACAGGAAGCTAGATATGCAGATAGTTAAAAATAGTGGTGTGTTTTGAGAGACTGTAACTAATAATGTCTGATTTTCATAACCATGAATACCAATATTGTTATTATGAAGGAAAATCTTCATTATTTTCCTTTGTTTTGCCTGCCTCTCCAAAAGAAAAAAAAAAGAATCAACCATATCTCCTAGGATTTTTACTTAATATCTAACAGGAAATAATTTTTTATGTCATTTTTCACTGTCAAGTAAAAGGGAAAGAAGATGATTTATAACAGAAAATTGAAATTCTAGCAGTTGGCACATTTATGAATTCCTGTATTTTTAAAGGAGAATATGTTGTTAAGTAATAGCTTGAAGCTTTTCAAATCCTTCTTTGATTGTATGTACCTTCCTGTTATTGCAGTGGCCACCAAGAATGTGTGAGAGCTCCATATAAGAAAGACAGACACACGGAATTCTTTTGGTACAACTAATCCTCTAGTAATGTCAATAGAAAAAAATCAGTTGAAATATAAACATATGGTGGGGGAATGATGACGGTCTCTCATTTTCTGGTTATTTTATACTCATCCCTACATAGCGATCTCAAACTCAAATACTTGTGGAGTCCAGGTCAGTAACATACATAAATGTTAGTGGCTGGGTGCTGTTGATGGCAACTGGAGAGGTAATGGGTCACAAACTCAGCATCAAAATGATGGTTGTTCTTTTGGGAGTTTGGTTCCATCATTGTTGCCAGATCTCCTGGTGTCTTTCAAGAGATGTCCTTAATTGCTTATTTTTGTGTGAATTATGCTGTTTTTCTAATGTAAACAATGAAATAACTTTTTAAAAAGCATGATATGCATACTACAAAGCATTTCTGTGTGCTGAATTGACACAAGGCAACCCCTGATACCCTAAAGGGTTTTTTTTTTGATGCCTACTGATGAGTCTGTCTGTGTCCTAGCACAGTGGCATCCAATCCCATCAGATCTCAGAAGCTAAATAGGGTTGGGCTGGGTTAATACTTGGACGGGAGACCTCCTTGGAACACTAGGTGCTTTAGACTTGGGAGAAGGAACTGGCAACCCACTCCCAAAGAACAATCTACCATTGAAAACCCTATGAGTAGCAGAGAAACACTGACAATAGTGTTTCATGTGTTATATAGGGTTGCTATGAGTCAGATACCAACTGGACGACACCTAACAACAACAAAAACTGGTGAATCTGATAAAATACACATTTCACATAATCTAACAAAAGTTAGGGGCTGAAATGGCAGCTGAAATCATGCTCCTTCAAAGTGGATAGGGTTGGGATTGATAAAAGAGAACGTTCCATATGGAGCAAATAATCATGTCTGAAGATAGAGAAATGGGACTAGCCACTATCATTTGGTGATTACAATGAGATGTCCCAATATTTGGAGAATATGATACCAACTGAAAAAAAGGAATTGGTATTAACAAGGCTACCTGAATTGTCATCATGGAGGTTATTTTAGGTCAGAAAGAGAAAAACTTAGAATAGACATGATTAGAAATAGCAGACAGTAGGAGAAATGGAGCAAGAGAATGGGGCAATACAAGCAGCACTTAATTAGAAGTGTTCAGGGAGGGAGGGTGCTTAGCATCTGAGTCCTTCTAGAGATAGTGCCCTTGTTTGTTGAACTATTGATCCAGTAGAGGAACTTCCGTCTATAGAATGCTAGGGAACATCATGGCTGGTTAGAAGATGGAGAGAGATACCTTTTTAAATATTAAGCATCATAAGTATCTCTCTTCTTCCATTCATTACCTTACCTCCTTCACTCATGCCATGAATACTTGCTGAGCACCAGTTTACACTCTGCCCTATGTTAAGATCTAAAGCCTTTATTGGAAGATAAGATGGAAGGGAAAAATGCAGGTTATATTTGCATTAAGGGGTAAGATGTGTGTGAAAGGAATATAGGTAGCTGTAAGAGCACATAAGATGATGAGCTTCTAGGGTGTCACTGGGGAATCAAGTATTCAGGAATGCACACCTGGAGGACCATCTATGTGTGCAGTAATGTGGATGATCTGCAGGAGTCAGACAGGCCAACGTGGCACAAGAGGGTTCTTGGGACAAGGGAGAAGGCAGCTAGTTGGCATTGAAATGGAATCAGAGAATATTCAAATACGTCCTCTTAGTATGAAAGGGAAGTAAGAAATCAGGGAGAGTTGAGTCTGGGAAAATATTCAATCTCCACATTTTGTGTATTTGGAGGCCTTGTTAAAGAATTTGGACTTTTTCCAAAACAACAAAATTATTTTTAAACCATGAGGGAAATAAAGTTGAAGTTTTACTTTAAATATTATTTGACAACTGTATACCTGGGGGCAAGGGTACATGACTAAACCTTTTACCTGCTAAATTGACCCTGTCAAGCAAGTCAAAAAGCCTCATTGGTGTTTGGACACAGAAGGGAATAAATGTAAGTTGCTGAAATTACAAATAACCAAAAAAGGGCCTTAATGTTTGAGTATCACAATCCTAGACTGTCCAAAGTAGAAAGGATCTTAGCAATTGATGACCATTGTCTTTCACTTTTTTTTACCAAAGAGGAAACTAAGACTCAGAGAAGATAAAGAACTTACCTGGGATGACACTGCTAGTTGGTTATGGAACAGGAAGCACTCAGATCCCAAGAACGTTATTTGTTACTCAGTACCAGGGAAAACAATGTATTTTTTAACATAGAATAAAAACTCAAAGGATATCAAAAGTTTGATTGTGAGATTCCATATCCACAGAGAAACAGAGGAACTATTCTGGCTGGTCCACAGAGTAGAATATAGACTTATTCCCAAAACAAGTAATTAGCAGCGTGCAATTGTTAGCCACTTGGCACTCTAACCTTATGTCACATTTTACTATTCCTTTTTCCCAAAGAATTAGATTCAAGGAAGGATATTTCATTATATTTTGACATGGATAGTATAGTTTTCTTCTTGGCTAAAATTGAGAATTGAGTGAGAATTGATGTTAGGAGAAAATAGTATTTTCACAACTCAGAGGAGCTTCTGTTTGAGGATATAAAAGCAGTTTCCAGGATATCAGCTTACAGTTCATATATATGTGTGTGTGTGTGTGTGTGTGTGTGTGTGTGTGTGTGTGTGTGTGGTGAGTGTATAAAATGAGGGGGTGAACTTGAGGGTCTTCAAGTGCCTTTCTACTTCAAAGGTTCATTGGACACAGACAACAAAAAGCTGACCTCTCCCTTTAAAAACTACCAGTACCTAATTTTTTAAGCAAACAAGTTATTTGCAAAAAAATAAAATTTTTATATATATATCACTGAGTAGAATTGGATATTAATCATTTTGGTAAATAGATTTCAGTTTACTCTCCAAACACAAACCTAAAGGAGTATGCAAGTAATAAGTGAACCAAGGGGGGCAAGGGGGTGTGAGTCTGTGGAATGGCTGATTGTTGAAATAGTTCATGAATTGGATTTAAATAAGGCCTGCTCTGCCACCAGCCAGAGTGAGTTTCTATATATAAGGTTTGCAAATGGCTCCTTCTTCTGCCAAAGCAAAATGAACAGGAAGTTTTTATGTAAAGATATGCACATACCAAGTGTGCCAACTTTCCACCAACTCCACTGTTGGCATGTAATAAACACCCAATAAATGTTAGTTCAGTCAACAAATAATATCCCCAAGAGATTAGGGGCAGTGTTTGCTCTAGTAATATGTGTTTTTGATGGGGAACAGCAACACTTAACCAAATGGTAGATTTTAAGGCTGCTATTTGGGAGTAAAGTTTAGGAACCATAGGTGCATTGCAGTGCTCTTCACAGAGATCACTAATTAAAAAACAAAACAAAAACTGTGTTTTTATATAGTCACTGAATTGTTGAAATATTTTATTCCCAAGATTATTTCCATTTATGCAGGAAAGACATTCTGGAGGACCAAGCATTTGAGGAGAGCTTGGCAGAAGTTTGGAAAATGTTAGCTAAACAGATGCTTAGGATGAAAAGATAACACTCTGGCTCATCATTTCTTAACTTCCAATCTATTCCTCCTCCAAAAATAAATTTTTATTTTTTGTGAATTTTACAGAAAGATGTAGGTTCATTGAATGCAAGGGCTAGGTTCACTAAGAAACAAACCTATTGCTTTTCCATAAACTGAGTAACAGGAATAAATACCTTTATTAAAATATGTTTATCATCTGCTGGATAATTATCATTCAGTATCTGTGGGGAATTGGTTCCAGGACCCTTTGTGGACAACAAAATCCAGGAATACTCAAGTCTTTTGCATAAAGTGGTGTAGTATTTCCAAGTAACATCCACACATCCACCCATATACTTTAAATTACCTCTAATTATAATAACTAATGCAATGTAAGTTCTATGTAAATTGTTGTTATACTGCATTTTTTAGGAGATGTTTGTGTTTGGTACAGATGTAATTTTTTTTCAAATATATTGGACTCATCATTGATTGAATCTGTGAAAGCAGAACCCAAGGATTCAAAGTACCAACTGTATGTACTTATAAACTGAGTCTGCTAATGCTGATTACACATTAAGGAATCCTAAAGAGATTCACTTTACTATACAAAAGTAATATTCCAAATTGTAAAGATAGGTGCACAAGTCTGAATTATGTTAACATGAAAAGACAATTATCTGCATAAGACTGAAATGTAATTATTACTCTCAATTGAGACAGAACAGCACATTACATAGAGTCATCACCACATATTTTTAAATACTTTACATCACATTGCATTTGGCAAACACCCAGCAAAACTGAAATTCTTTCCATTTTAATACTTGATATTATACCTGAGGCAACTCTGCTGTCAGACTATATGTAAGATGTGGGAATTTGGAAAGACAGAAAATTTCTATTTTTAGTCACTTCACTACCACCTGAAAGATACTCAAAATAGACTACCTATTTTCTTTAAGACCTATAGAATGATTGTTGCTGGCAAGTAGCAATGCAAACAAGTCTAGAGGATGCTATTATTATTCTTTGAACATGCCTCCTTCTAATGTAGTCCACACTGTAGTACAGTGGCAGTAGTAATCAGTACATTAAGATTTAAAACACCTCTGTCTTCTCTTACCTATAGGATAATAAAATGCTTAATCAGAACTACTCCAAAACTTTAGGCTCTTGTGTTCCTAAGTTGTGAGCATTTACATCATAATCCAGATAGCTGACCATCAGGTACCTTGTCCTCTGGAAGAAGTGGCACAGGATCTCAGCTTATTCAGCAACCAGTGACCAGTAAGGGGAAGACCAACTGCATAGATATTTGGAAATAGACATGATTTGCACAGTCCAGATCCAAGAATTAAAAGGAATCTTAAAAGTCACTAACCAGGTCTTGACCTTCTAGTTCTTCCACTGGAATTGGGAGGGTAGACTAGGTTTTCTCAGTCAAGACCAAGTTAGAGCCCCTCTGCAGATCTAAGAGTGTCTGCCAAAGTGCTGCAAAACAAGAAGTCTTCTTGTCTGTACATAATAACGTTGGTTCAGCTGAAGGCCCATTAGCAGAGCCTTCTAATGTGGATTTCAAATAGGCTCACAATTACCGCATTTTTATAATAGCCACCTAAAATAGTAGTGTTGCAGATTGGTATTCAAGGGCTGTAAAATGGTAAGTCAAGTCTTGGTTTCTTCATCCTTTAATCCACTGTTATAACACATTTGGCAAGAGTAGTAAGTTAAAAATATGCAAAGAGTTACTATATGTTCATTGAATTTAAAACTTTAATACTTGGAGAAACCTTTCAAGGTGGGCACTATCAATCCTCCATGTTACAGTTGTGGAAACTGGAGCATACAAAAACTCATACATCTTGTTAAAGATCACATATGGTGGGGCCAGAATTCAATCTGAACAGAGAGATCACAGAGTGTGTGTGTGTGATCTCTAACATTCCCCATTAAAACTGTCCAGTGTTCTCCGCCTAACTGACCTTTCCTTTATTTCAGGGGTTTGGGAACTAAGTTTTATTTCAAATTGTCAAGTGATATTGTTCCAGAAAGGAAAGGAAAAAAAAATAGCATAAACAAAACCCCTTCTTCCTTATAGTTCTTTGTTGTTAGGTGCCGTCGAGTCAGTATCCGACTCATAGCAACCCTCATAGGGTTTTCAATGGCTGACCATTTCGGGATTACCTTGGGAGTGGATTGCCAGGCCCTTCTCCCATTGCGGTGCTGGGAATTGAACTCAGGACCTCAGAGACTGCAGTGCAGTGCTCTACCCACTGAGCTAAATCCCAGCCCTTATGGTTCTAGTCATCAGTAAATAAGTATTGAAATGATGATGGTAATGAGGATATATAACTTTCAAATTTATGCAGCAAGTTTTTCCTGTGAGTGTTTTCAGCCTAAAGGTCAAAGACTAACAGCAAATAGATGTAAAGGGTGACATTAGATTTTGGGGAGTGGGGTGCAATAGTGATGTCCTGAGAAGCCCCACTAAGAGGCCATTCTGTGTTAATGAGATATCTGTGGACATGAGTCATGTTGGCATACAAAACATGTTACATCCTCTCAAGACAAGCTCTCTGTTCCATGAGAATGAGGTAGATCAGGATGCTAATTCATTATTTTAATTTGCAGCAAGAAATATAGTCACCCTGTGGTCTGTAATACTTACATAAGTATGCCCAGCACATTTTCACCCTGTAGGCAAGCTGATGTGAGAGACCAAATTATAATCAGAAGTTTGCTTGATTAGTATGGAATTAGAGCAAAGAAAGCGAATTAGATGATTTTAGGCTTAGTGGTGTGAGACAAAACCAGCCTGATATGTCCATCTCCACAGCAGGGATAGTCTTTCTGATGGCAGTACAATGTTCAAATTTCCCTGACTTAATTCTCTTTGCCCTAGTGGAGCTTGGAGAGGCACAGCCAACTTTTTCCTTGTGATTATGATTTTTCCTTAATTATCTTATAACCAATCTCTTTTCTGGTGGATAGTTATCATTCTTTACTTCCTTTTCTTTTTTTTTTCTTTTTCTTTCCTTTTTTCTTTTCCTTTCTTTTAATTTCTTTTCTTTTGTTCTTTCCTCTTTGTTTTTAATATGTTGAATATTGTTTGCATAGTTTTGTTTTAGCCAGCAAATTACCCTATTTCTTTCAAATCATGTCTGCTCTTTTTATTCAATTTTAGATCCCTGCTCAGAGAATAATTCAAGTTCCAAATGTTTGCATATATCATTAACCCATTAGAATAAATGCTTCAAAGACCTAGAACATGAAAAGTATAGCTTTTCATTATGTCTGTACAGTTATATATGTACATTTTATCTATTTATAAGTTAACAAAAGTCTCATTTTACATGATTTTTCATAAGAGAAGACATATACAATAGGCCACACATTGCAGCATTCAGTTTATATAAAATATCTAAAATAGACCAATCAATATTGACCTTTTGTAGGTTAGTGGTGGAGGGAGGGAAGAATGAGGAGTGATTGCTAATGGGATTTATTTTAGGAGCCCTGAGAATACTCTAAAATTAGTTAATAGTGATACTTACTCAACCCAGAAAATATACTAAAAAGTTAAATGTGTAGTTTAAAAGGGTGAATTTTATAATATGTAGATTATGCCTCATTAAACCTTTTATATAATGAAAGTTAAGTCAATAAAGAAAGACTTTTTAATACCTGAGGGTATACTCTAGACTCAATTCATATTCAACACAGACCTCCTTATATTTTTCTGTTCTTTTGTTTATGGACAAAGAAAATTGACTCTAAAAATATGATCTATGCTTTGCAATGTTCTCAACACCAAACAACTATTTAATCACATTTACTAGACTATTCTGATTGAAAGAAGTGAGAAAATATAACTGTGGAAAACTACTTTTATCACATGTCAAGCCCAGTAGTTTAAATTTTATTTTTAAATTTACTTTTTGTTTAACTTGAAACTTAGCCAGACTCTCTCATTCCCAAGTCTTTAGCTAAATTCATATAGTTTACATTTATAACAAATCTATAGTGTAATAGTTCCTAATACTTTCAAACACAGAACAATACCCCAAGTATGCTTTGGGTTTGGCAAACTCCTACAGAAAGGTGCTGGGTTCTTTGATCCATTCTTCCTTTGGATTAAACACTATTAGCAAGAGGCCCTTATTGCCAGGTACAGTAGATGCTACATATCCACTTGCCTAACTATGAGCTCACTTATAGCTTCAATGGACATTTCCTTACTATTTTGATAGCTTCACACTACCCAGGATTAAATTTTTGTTTCTCTATGTGAACAACTTCTCTCATCTCAGAAGAATAGGGGAGTCTGAAAACACTGGAGTTTGACAAATCCAAAACAACTTGATCTAAATTAGTAGAAAAATACACCACCTCTCCAAGTTCTATAGGAGGTAATTATGTGGAGTTTTTTATAAGGCAACTGAAGATCCTGGTTCCCAAAGCACTATCTACCCATTAACACACTTTTATTGGTTCTTTCCATTTCCTGTCTCACTTTAATCACTTCTTTACTTTTGTTTCCTGGGATTATCACTCAAATAAATTATAGCTAAGTCTGCTCAGGGCATGCTTTTGTGGGACCAAGAAGATACTTCATCTAATGATGCATGAAAGCAAAGCTCCCTACTTCTGATTTTCTATCATGATGAACACATTATGTTAAATCAATTAACCATTGTTTATCAACCACTTTTAATTAACCAGTTTTAAGTCAGTTCCACTATTCAACATAGTGACTAAGTTTCCATTTAGGACCAATTAGTATTGTATAATAAACCTCCTATTAGAACTTCCTAGGTTCCCAAAATAAAAAAAAATTGTTTACTGTTTCTGAGAATTGTCAAGAACTACAGGTGAATTTTAATTTTGCTAATATTCAAGTGTGTTTCCTCAATTAGAACCCAAACATTTGAGTTATTATGGTGGTTTTATAATTTGATAATACCTATCAAAAAGAGTAATGATGGTCATAACCTTTGATCCATTAATTTTAGTTCTCAGAATCCCATTAAATCACCAAAGGGATATATCACCATATATATATATATATATATATATATATATATATATATATATATATCACCATATATATCACCAAAAGCATATATGGTATAGACACGAGAAGTTGTATTTCAGGAGAACTTACAATAGAAAACAAAAACTTCAAAATAATCTGAATGTCCAACAACATGGAATGGAAAACTATATTACAATGCATGAATTAGTGGGAAAATTATGTTGTTAGAAGAGATGGCACTAATAATCATGATTTTATTAAGATGGTAAATGAAAAAAGTTAAATAAATTTGCATTTTTCCTATCAGGTATATACTTGCATATGGACAAACAGACAGAAGTAGGTAACTTCATCTATCAAAATGGATATTTTCTTTCTGTCTGGCACTAAAATATGAGAAGCAATGAGTGTTGTCACAGCTACAAATATAATTCTTTAATGCCTGAAGATTTGCCCACGAACCTGTCACTAGTATTAAGTATAGCTGAGAAACAAATGCTGAATGTTTCAACCTCATTATTTGGGGTGGGATTGTTGTTGTTGTTGTTAGGTGCCGTTGAGTCGGTATCCGACTCATAGCAACCCTCATAGGGTTTTCAATGATTGACTGTTTCAGGATTGCCTTGGGAGTGGATTGCCAGGCCCTTCTTCCATTTCTGTGGTGCTGGGAATCAAACTCGGGTCCTCAGAGACTGCAGCGCAGCACTCTACCAACAGAGGTAAATCCCAGCCCTGGGGTGGGATTAGAGGAAAGAAATGGGATGCACAGCTTTTTAGAGCACATCGTCTTTAAACAATAATACAAAAGTTTCTTAGAAAGTGAAATATCTATAAATATTATCAGCCAGTTGATTTTACTTCTGCTCCTCAGTACAAACAGAAATTTGGTTATAAGTATTACTACTCCACCATCAATTTAAAAACCCTAGATTTGTAATGCTAGGACAAAAAGTTACACAGAGAAAGAAACTGATTCTGAGGATAAAAGGGGATTTGTTAAAGTTAATTGGTTGTGGAGGTTGAATAAGCTCTGGTCTTTTGATCCATGTAGAACTCAGCCAATTTCCTTATCTATAAATGGAATTATAGCCCTTGATCAACTTCAGGTTTGGGGCTTTTCTAAGAGTGAAATGAAAGAAAATTCACAAAGGAGTTTTGTAAGGACAAATCCAGTCCACAGTGAAACAATATGGAATTTAGAAGTCAAGTGCTCAGGACTGGATTTACAACCTGCAGAGGTCAAGGGTATAAACGTTAAGTCAGTCCATTGTGGAGACATAGACCACTGTCCACTCCTGGGATAGATTCTGAGGGTTGAATTCCTTGGACACAAGTGTGGCAGATTAGCTAGATGCTGTTGATTCCTGGCTGTCTTCTCTCTGATGTGACAGTGTCCCATCTATTACTTGTTCCTGCTTTGCCTGGGAGTAATTCAGACAGGGAAGAGGTAGACCTGCCAACTTGAGCTCTATCTTCTCCATTTCTCATTTATCAACCACAGTGCACACACTGTTCCCCTTGATAATTCACTCTGTTCTCTCCAACGAGGTCTGTCTCCTGGGCACTGTCTGTGACAGTTCAAACTAGACTTTTAGAAGAATCCATGCTGAGCTCTCCTAATTCTCAGAAGGCTCATTAGGAACAAACAGCCTGCTAAGAGCCAGAGATAGGAAGAAATGAGTCTCTGCTCATAGCAAATGACCAATAAGAGTTTTAACAAACATATTGGCTAATTATCAAAATCTTGGTTCAACAATAAAACAAAAAAAATGTAAGACATGTTACTTCAAGCTAAATGTCATAGGATATATAATAATGTAGTTTGAATTGGCTGCAGAAAACAGTGAACACTGACTAGTATATTTTTGTTAGCAACAAGAGAAAGGGATCTTCTTTTCCTCCCTTTCTGCCTTTCCTTTCTAAAGTATAGTACAGATTTTAAGATTAAATTCAAAACCAAAGCATGCTTCTATCTAGCTGTATGACCTTAGAAACATTTAAATTTTCTGTGTCTTACTAAAAGTAATTATAATGGCAATACTTACTTAAATGGTAATTATAAGGATTAAGTGGCATTATATGTAAAGCTGAGAGAAAACAGGAATAACTTAGTATGTGCTAACTCTAAAGAGTATAATTAATGTAATGGATATCAATATCAGCTTACTCTTTGCAGGTGGGGAATCCGATCTAGAGAAAAAGATAAAGAACTTGATGTGGAGCATGTGGTATGGGAAGTGTCAGTAGGATATCCTGGTAGAAATGCTGGGCAGACAGTTCAACACTTCAACTGTAGTTCAGGGAGAGATCTGTGGTAGAGGTTTGTGTTTGTCAAGATACTCACATAGATTTCACATCTAGAAATGGCTTAGATTAACCAGTTAACTAAAAATGTGTTGTATAAAGAGGGTAGAGATCAAAGGACAAGACTTTGTTTTGAAACCTGCTGTTTTTTTTTCAGCTTTATTGAACTATGACAAAAACTTGTACATATTGAAGGTATACACTGTAGTGTTCAGATGTAAATATATTTTGTGTAATGATTTCCACCATCAAACTATAGCATAACTATTGCCTCACATGGTTACTTTATTCCCTCTAGTGAGAATTTATTATCTGCGGCTTTAACAAAACTTTTAGTACATGTTATTATTAGCTGTAGTTATCATGACTATAAAGTAAACCTTTAAGAAGTATTCATCTTATAACAGAAAGTTTGTACTCTAACCATTATCTCTCCCATTTTACCACCTGCTAGCCACTGCTGTTTTACTCTGTTTTTCTAAATTTGACCTTTTTGTGGTCCTCATATAAAAGATTCCCTATATTTGTATCTTGATTGACTTTTACTTTTACGGAGCAACTTATAGTAAAGGATTAGCGGAAGATACTGAGAAAGATAAGGCCAAGATCTAGAAAGAGGAGGAATATAGTGGCTTCATAAAAGCCAAAGTTCAAAGTTTCTAGAATAAAAGCCATTTCACAGAGCCATGTTATACAGACTGTTTTCCAGAATAAAAGCCATTCCAAAGAGCTATGTCATATATACTGGAAACCCAATGAAGGCTGAGAAAAATGCATTGCATTTGACAATCCAAAGATTATTGCTAACCTATGAGAGAGATGTCTTAGAGAGATCATGAGGGAAGAAAATAGATTTCTGTTGGCAAAGAAATAAATGGAAGATGAAAAATATATAAGATAGGGAATGTAGATTACTATTTCAATATATTATCAGGTAAATGGAGTTCATAGTCTGATGAAGCTGAAAACAGGAACATAATAACCCACATTGGTACATAATAAGGGATTCCATGAATTTTTAGGTTATAATTTAACATTTTACATGTGTGAATTTTATTTTAGGGAAGTCTTTAAAAAGTAATAAGAATAAAATCATTTAAAACTATTGTGATAATGTACAAGATTTCAGGGAATTAACATTAAAATAGGTACTTAGTGGATAGCAGAAAGGCTATACGTTTAGCTTGTTGCTATGAGTCCAACTCTATATGATATTCAAACAACCATGATTTAGGTGGGGAAAGTTAATTCATCAGCCCATTGTTTTGTCTGCATGATGCCAAATACCTGCTTTGACTTATTTTCTTACCACATTGACTCAATCAAATATTTGTGGTAGCATTATTTATAAAAGACTCCAGGTGCTTAAAGAGGGATTACTTATCTAAATAGTACTACATGATTAGACTGTATTCATCCATGAAAGCAATGGATATGTGTACACATATACACACAGACACTTAAATATATGTATCTATCTATCTATCTATCTATCTATCTATCTATCTATCTATCTATCTATCTATCTACACGCATACATATTCATAAATATATACACACATAATCTTTATTTATTTAGCATTTAGTTGCCTGGATGATTTCATTAATTTTTTTTAAAAATTTTTCCCTGATACCTAGCATTCTCAGAGTGATAACTTTCTGTTTTCTGTATTATTGCCTAGTTTTCTTTAAGTCAGATGAAGCTGAGCCTGTTCGCTATTTATAAAGTTCATTCTATTTAAAATTATGGAAAGTGAGGAGAAGGAAGAAAGGAAAAAAAATGCCAAATATTGAGGTTGTCAGTAGGGTAAGAAAAATAAAGAGAGAGAAGAAACTGAAGGGAGAAAAATGTTGCCTCTAAAAATCAAGAGGAAGCTCTGGGCAAGTGAAGTCCTTGTGGATTCAGTCCTTATCCTGGATATCTTTTTCCACTATCAAGGCAAGACATTTTGAGGAAAACTTCTGGGGTCACAGGTGAAAATTTCAAATCAAGATTAGTTTAAATCTCTAGATCTTTGAGTCACAACTTGGTAAACAGAATGTGAGGTTTTCTCTCAGAAGATGGAAGGCAAGTTAATCTAGTGGAAGGTTTTAAGTAGCTCCCAGGAAGAAGCATTTTTATCCCTTCTATTTAAAAGAGAGAAAGGGCTAAATTTAGCTCTAACATACCTCTGATTTGTCCAACAAATGCCATTGTAACTGCTTTAAAATAAAATAGCCTAAGCTGAAGACGAAAGGCCAAAGTACACAGTATGCATACCATTCTTTTAAATAATTCAATTTTTGTCACCATTTTGATCATTTCAGCAAGAAAGACCCATAGTGCTTGTTGAGTACTTGCTATTGCAAATTTTTTTTTTATAGAAATCACTCCTTCTGAAAATAGATTTTGAAAGCTATATGTAATATTAATGGTTCACATGGTGCTGCCACAGGCAAATTCAGTTAGCGGAGAAATTCCAAGAATGGAAACCTATGCCTAGTTTGCCCAAGCATGACAAGGTACTGATGCACAAATGTGAATCAGCCTGGTATTTTCTTTTCTATCAGAAATTCTGACTTCAGATCTGCTTATCTTAAAAGACAGAAGATGCCTTATTTTGTATGTACTCAAAATACCATGAAAGAAAAGACAGTAACTCCACAAAACAAAGTTATAACAGACTTAATTTGGCCTACATATTCTCTATTTTCTTCTGTATTCACACATTTCTTATTCCTCCACTATACTGAGGTGCTTATGCTGGGTTTTGATTTTTGAAGACTAATCTTCACCAGGAGTCAAGAAAGGTGTAAACTAACTATTAAGGTTTAGTCTAACTATTAAGATTCCATCCCTCAAGGTTGTTTGCATCTGAAACAATTGATCAACAAATACCCATTGTGCATATCTTATGCATACAGTACTTTGGGGTTTCAGAGGACTTACAGCTAGCCAAAAAATTTATCTTAGTTGGATTGATAAAACATAGTACAGAGAGTAATAAAGTTCATAGTCAATTAAGTACTGTTGATAGAAACACTATCTAAAGTACTATCCATTCCTAACAATTTGGTAATATGAGTGAGAGTATGTAGATAGTTAAAGTACACAATCTAGAGAAAGTCTATAGAAGTTCAAATCTCAGTTCTGCTATTTACTAGCTTCATGACCTTTGGGTAAGTCCCTTATGCTGTGTATACTTCACATTTAATATATTTAACAGAGTTGCAGTTATTAATAACATTATATACTAAATTAATATGTATATATTTATATAGTCCCTACTATGCTCTAAGATAAGTATATACATTTGTCATTACTACAAATAAATGCTACCAAAATCAGGTATAATATCTTTTTATAGTAATTTTATGTACAACTTAATGGGTTTCATTATGATATTTCCATACATGCATTTCATTGTGTATTGCTTGGGTACAATCTTTTTACTCCAAGGAACACATGACAATTGGCTTTTACATACTAAATATATGATCAGCTTTGAAAGACATAAGACATTGTTGGCTATTCATCTGGCTTAGTAATATGTACTGAATATTTATTTCTCAATCAATTTTCAAGGTTCTTCTATATAGTAATGACCATTAAAGTCTTTGCTTTCATGGAATCTATCTTGTATATATGGGAGAAAGATGTGCCAGTCTACTCCTGAAGTAATCCTGAAGAAATCAGCCATTGAAAATTCTATGAGGGTCATTATGAGTTGGACCTGACTCAATGGCACCTAACAACAACAACATGTTCTGCATGGGAGTTGGATAAGAGTCTGTTAATGTAAAATGATAATGACTTCTCTAATAGAAAAATTATAATGAGGGCTGAGGATGTAGCTCCATGGTGGAGTGCTCAAGATCCTGGTTCCATCTTCAGCTCCTGGACCCTCCCACCACCATCACCACCACCCCCCAAAAAATAAAAGAAAAAAGTGTTTAACGAGCAAGAAAGATGCTACTTTAAGTAACATTGTCAAGGTAGACCTTTGAGTGTTTTGTCTATTAGAAGAGACATGAGTTTAGGGAGGAAGAAAGGGTATGATAGTATCTGGAGGTAAACATTCCTGACAGAGGAATAGTGAATGTGAAGTTCCTGAGACTCAAAGGTGCTTGGTGTGTTCAAGGAGTAATGAGGAGATCAGTTAGTTTGAAAGGATAGCTTGGGGGGAAATGACTATAATGAGGAAGTTAAGGGCCATATCATAGACAGGCTGGTAGACAAGGAGTTTATTTTGATTGTGCTAGCAAGTCATAGGAGGAAGACAAACCATGATGTGACATGATCTCCTTTGAATTTTAGAAGTATTTGGTAAGCATGGGAATTGTAGTCCAAACAGGGAGAATTGGGCCAAATAGTCAAATCATAATGACATGAACTTGTTGAAGTTCAAGTGTAAGATGGATCAAGAGGGTTGAGAATAAGAGGGCTAGAGGTGAGAATTGTGCAATTTGGGATATATAATGTAGAAATTGGGGGCTGGGATTTAGTTCAGTTGGTAGAGCACTGTGCTGCAGTCTCTGAGGTCCTGAGTTCAATTCCCAGCACCACAAAAATGGGAGAAGGGCCTGACAATCCATTTCCAAGGCAATCCCAAAAGAGTCAGCCATTGAAAACCCTATCTGGGTCACTATGAGTCAGATACAGAATCGAAGGCACCAAATAACAACAACAACAAATGTAGAAATGAGAGAACTTTCTGATAGGACTTATGTGCAATTTCTGACCTCCTTAACTATAGTCCGCCCTTATTTCTTCCACAAAAACAAGGACATTGCACAAAGAATGAGAATAACACTTCAACAGGGTGAAATGTAAACTTGATCTAAGTTGTGAAAACATAAACTCTTCACAAATGGCTGTGCTATTAGTAATGGATTAGTAGTGGCATATTGCCCTCTATCATCCCCACCATAATCTGACTCCACAGCAAGGGGCAGAGGCCCACAGTGGCCTGTGAGGGCTGACATGCTTTGGGAAGACTATGTAGAACAGGCAGTATTTGAACTGAGACATTAATAAGAGGACCAGAAAAGGGAGGGTAAAGGCATTCCATTAATGTCCAGATACTGAATATGGCAATCTTTCCAGACTCATGCTGAGGCTGTGGTGTAGAATGAAAAGCAGCGAGCTGACATTTGGGAGAAGGAAGTCCAGATTCCTTTTGTCTATAATTATATGCTGTACACATTCCTTTACCTGCTCACTAAATTCCCTAGAACAAACATGCCAGAGGAAATATGTTGATAAGAAAAGAGGAGAATTCTGGTGTATTTTCCAGCAGTATATGTTGTTCCTCTCCTCTTCATGAGAGGTGTTTGGTGGCTGATGGACCCTGCCAAGAAAGTACCTCTGGCATTCTTTTCAGGTTTAATAGGTAGATGTGAATAAAAAGGATTTACAGCATCTAATTAACTTTATTGGGTTGTTTGATAGGGCTTCATCTGCCTCTTTAGGCAGCAACACTAAATGTAGCCTCTTGATCATTAGGGCCCAGATGGTTACAGAGGAAAGGACAGAAATCATATGAAAATCTTGTTGTCAGCATCTCAGACTTGGTTGAAAAATCCCTGAGCCTGAACTACAAGGCAGTGGAAGTTATTGATCTCAGTGACACCAGTGGATATGGACATGGACTAGAGGATATGGGTAGGAGGACAGCAGGATGGGGACCTGGCCTTGAGCTTCTTATTCCCTAAACAGTTTCCCCAGCCTGTGCCTATGCTTTTCCTACTATTTCTAGGCCCTTTACTCCTTCTCCATCTGCTGAGATTTTAGTTGCTCCTCAAAGATGTATCAGTTAGGATTATAAACTGTATTTTACTTCCCACAGATGTAAAATGAAATGAACAAAGAGTGCTAGGAAAAAATACATATGGACTCAAATAATTAAGGTACAGAGCCGAGTCCAGGTACTGAGGTTGAGCTTTAGGCACAGCTGGGTTCAGCGTTTAAACACATCATCTACACTAGAGATGTGAGAATAGATCCTAGGTGTAGAAGCACAGCCATGCAAGAGAAAGACTCCAGTCCTGTAGAAAAGGAGAGTACTTTCCCTGCTGGGTCAAAGACAGAACTGATCTTCTTGTCCTGGTTGGTTTGTTGTGGACTAAACATTATGGCTGGGGGCATGGTATGGGTTGACTGACCAGATATTGCAGATGCTCAAGAATTACTAGGTAGAGATAGCGACACTAGATCATAAGGGCTGAGATAGGGGAGAGGGAATCCCTCAAATGAAGAAATAAGACCAGAAATATCACTGTAGCAAGAAGGATAAGTGGTTTGGAGTGGAAAGCCACTAACAAATAATCCTGCAATTGGTGACGCAGCAGGTGTGCTTATTTTAATTTGTTTAAAGAACTTTTTCTTGATGTCTCATCTAGAAGTTAAAACTTCCTCTCCAAACTCCACTGAGCAGTCTTATTACTTGCCTTGTATTGGTATATGTGCTTTCTCTCTCCCTTTATAACCCTTGAGGAGAGGCCCTCTGTTCTGTTTGCACCTGAATTCAGCATTGAGTACAGCATAATATGCTGCATACAGAAAGTGTGGCATGAAGAAAAGATAATACCGTATTTATAGACAGTTGAATTTCTGGATTTGAAAACTAAGTTAGTATCATTTTTTTGAAAATTAAATTAGCGTGAGTGATCAGATAATCATAGAAATCAGTAATAAATATTTTTGTGGAAGTTCTTACACTATTTACTGATTATTTACTCTTCATATTTATTTCAGAGTTTTATTTGTCCACTTTTGTTTGATTCTAAAAATATTGGCCAATATTTTAAGTGTCTTTTATGTATAGAGACGTAGCTTTTATGTATGGGAACTATCTATCTATCTATCTATCTATCTATCTATATGTTAATTTCTCAAAATAAATGTAGCATTATTATATCCATTTTGTAGAATATGCATCTGAGTTTTAGAGAGGTTAAGAGACTTATGTCACCTGCAGAGTGAGGGGTAGAGAGAGATTGGACTTGAATTCAGGTCTGTCTGATTTGAAAATAGTTTCACCATACCATAGATATCTTAGATTTTATCATTTGTATTTCCTGGATTCCAACACATGGAAGTGAGGTGATGTTTTTTCTCTGGCCCCTGTTGGAAGGTAACAGTTTATGTCACTGTTTTCTTCTTCTTTTGTAAGGTCCAAATACCAGGCAATGAAGATTTCCCTCTTTATTTTTCCTCTCTTTTCCTTTTTCTATTCCTTCTTCTTTCCCTCTTCCCCTCCTTTCTTTATGCTTTCATTTTAGAAGGATCAGTGGTATAGCCTTTAACATTTAAAGAAAAAATGGCATTGGAGTTCCCAGCTTCATTTCTTGAGGTCAATAGATTTAGATTTAATGTCTCAGTCATTGAAAACCCCATGAGGGTCGTTATGAGTCAGACCTGACTGCACAGCATCTAATAACAACAAAAAGGTGACTAAGGTTACTGTTAAAGTAACAGTAAAGGTTACTGTTACTGTTATCATGACTAAGACAGAAAAACTTAGTTTCTTTTCCCTTAAAGTAGTCAATAATATCATAGTACTTACTTTATAATGTTACTAGGAGAATCAAAAAAATACTTTATGAAAGCAATTATCTCTGAGCTTGGCATGAAGTGAACCTGTGATAAAATATTCTCACTGACCACTATTTCATGAAATAAATTTGATATCCCAGATTTTATGACCCTTGGATTGTTTTAGAAAGTTTCATATGTATTTCTCAGGTTAGGAAATAGAACTTGTTTGAAATCACTGGGAGATATCAGTCACATAAAGGTTTATCATAATTCCTTATGTATATATAGCATTAAGTATGTATGTAGAAATAAATATATAAAACAGTAATAAAAGAATCCTATGGTAGTAGCTTCTGGGGGAATTAGGAGCTCATAAAATGGACTAAAATATTCATAGAATCAGTTTCTAATAAGGGCAAAGCTCTCGGATGAACAACAGAATAGATCCAAAATCCTAATGCAAAATGAAATATGCAAAATAAAAATTAGCCAATGAGATTGTTGAACTATTTGGTTTTTTAGTTAGTTCTTTTTTCTCATCTGAAAAATGTGAGAAAGATCAGAAACATAAAATTCAAATAGGCCATTGTAATTTTTAGCAGTATTATTCTCTCTACTCTGTGAAAGATCCCTTTTCTTTAGCTGGGTCAGATCATTGACTTGGAGGTTAAAGGATGGAATAGTAAATCCTGAGTTCTGGGTAGCAATAAAACTTGCCACTTGAAATGAGCAATAGGTAACAGGAAAGAAAAGGAGACCAAGGATGTATCATATTTAACATCTGCAGAATTAATGATAGTTCCTTCTTTCTGCAACCTACTCTAACATCACCCTCTCTCCAATGTCCTGTGGTTGCTAAGCAACCTCTCATAGAAGTAGTGGAGTGAGAAAGATCTGTCAAATTCATTATTTTTGCCTTAAAGAGGCACTGGCTATGATGAAAGAAAAAACTACTATACTTTTTCTCTGTTCATAGTAGTGTAGACTAAAAAAAGGAAACTTTTTTTCTACTCTACCTCTTTCTCACTTCCTCCTTTTAAATATGAAAGTCCTTGAGACCTAGAAAGAATTGGAGCTGAAACTGTGATGAATACAGAGAAGGAAGCAAACTAAAGAAAAAAAAGAAGATACTAAGTTGAAAACTTATGGGTTTTTCCCCTTAATTTCCATTTCCAATTACTCTAGAAGCAAATTATGGAATCTCACTTTATCTTGGAATTCAACAGAGGCAGAGCACAAGAAGAATTAATGGGGACTCTGTGCAAAGGGTCAGCTATTTCAAGGGGAGAAGAGATCATATCTTTTCCTGTCCATACATTATATGTTCCTAGGAAGCTCTTATACATGTAGTGTGTGTGAAATATGAGTCTAAGGCAGTTTTGGAGCCAGTCAATGACAACAGGATGGAGAAGACCAAGAGGACTATTAAACATATGCATATGACTTTACCCTACATAGTTCATTGAGACTTGAGTTTCTTATGTTTGATTTCTTTCACTGGAATTGATTCTTTAGAACACTAGATTGATGTATATGCCTTACCTTTGTGGAATTCTGATAGACTTGTTTAAAATAATAGTTTGGTCTCATCCCATGGAATAAATAGCCATACATATGCATTTCAGAAGCCTGTTGAGGTAAAGTTATAGTTTATTTGCAGTTAACTCATTGGGTGATCTTGTGTGAATTATTTTAAACCTTGCTAATTCTTGGTTTTCTGATCCACAGAAAAAGGGCACTGAAAATATTTTCTGGACGTGTTGTGGAGATGAAGTGAGGTAATCCACACAAAAACTTCAAAGAGTGAAAAGTACATGTCAAGTGAGTAATTCTCATTATTAATTTTGTTACTACTCCCAGTGAGTTTTCGATGTTGAATATTTTACTGCGTGTATTATTTCTGTAGCAATGCTGAGTATGATGATAAAACAATAAAACTCGAAGTAAATATTGTCTTTCAAAACCCGGCACTATCTCAACCTCACTTTCTGCGGGTAGAACAGTTTTTAGGTTTTAGTGTAGCTCTTGAAGTTAATATTTTAAAATGCCAATTTTAGTTCCATTGAATGTCAGAGTTTCTTGCTGAGAGAAACCTAGGATTTTTCTCTATTGGAAGTTCACCCAGATGTGATTGATGCAGAATGGTGACCTAATGCTCCCTCCTGCCACACCACTATGCAGCCCTTCAGTAGAGCCAGAATGAAGTCAGCGAATGGGCTTATATTTAAACAACATTGTCAAAGAAAGGATTTGACTGACAAAGTCAATCTGGGAAGATTTCTGAAATGAGATGGATAATTCCAATTCTGTAAAAATTTATTGGATTTTCAATATAACTGGATCAGTTGGGAAATCCAGAAGATATTTTTTATACTTCCACTGCTATAACTAAAAGTTGAATATTTTATTTCCACTCTCATGGTTTCATACCAACATTGTCTGTGTGTTCCTTAAACTTTTATTACCTCTGAATCCATGTATTACTCATTAGCTTAAGAAAAGCAAGTGCAGAGAGACATTGATAACTTTGGGAATGGAATACTTTAAAACTAAACTAAAATTTAAATGGTAGAGAGCATTTTATATGCAGATTATATATTTTAAATGTGGCATACCTAATCCTTTATGAGAAGATACTTAATTAGGAATCTGAATGGGGATTTGGGTAATTCAATTATAGACCTCATCAGTGACCTTAAGCTTTTGCTTTTAATTTTCTTACTTAATAGGACCAACAACATACCATCTTGTGTGGCTTTTAAGAAAACTATAATTAATAAATAAGAACATCTTTAACTCAGTGAAAAAAACATCAGGAAGAGGATTACTGAGGAAGTTTCCATTGATCCAGCTAGATTTGGGATGAAGATGATTTCTCTGATTGCTATTTTGGATGATGATACATGAGAATAGCTAAGACAATATGATTAAATCAGTTAGATGTAGATTTAGCTCTGGATTCTGGCATGGGCTAGCATAGTCTTTCTTCATCTTGGTCTCTATTTTAACTGGAGACTAATGGGAGCAGTGACACACACCTTTACTCTCAGGGACTCAGGAGACAGAGGCAGGAGGATCACAAGATCAAGGCCAGAGTCAGTGTGTGTAACTTAGTGAGACCCTGACTCAAAATACAAAAAATAAAGAAAATGGGCTGAGGATATGGCTCAGTGGGTAAGACCTTGCAAAAACCATGCACTATGCCCTAGGTTCAACTCTCCAGTACTGCAAAAAATTTTAATTAAAAAATAAATAAATGGATAGTAATAATGCAGGTACTGTGATTAGTATGTGCCGAGCACAGTTAGCAGAGTATATGTGAGCTATTATAGCCATCTTTGTCTTCTTTATCAACACTGTGTGAATACTTTCTAAATAAGCATGTATTCTAAAAGCATTCCAAAACCCACATGTCTCTATCTATAAGTAACCTTGAACTGGCAGTTTTAGAGGAGCCACATAACTTCTACAGGGAGATATTGTTGTTAGGTGCTGTTAAGTCAGTGTCTAACTCATAGCGACCCTATGGACAACAGAGGAAACAGTATTATCAGTCCTTCTCTGCTATTCATAGGGTTTTCAATGGTTAATTGTTTTTAGGAGTGGGTTGCTGGGTCCTTCTCCCAAGCCTACAGCAGCTGGTGTTCCCAGGCGGTCTCTCATCCACGTACTAACCAAGCCCAACTCTGCTTAGCTTCTGAGATCTGACTGGATAGATGTCACAGTGGTATGGCTACAGGTACATGAGATAGAGGCTCACAAATACAAATTTCTGTGACTTAAATCAGGGAGAAAAGTGAATAGCAGTAGAGCAAGAATGAACAGAGATGCTGACAATCGTTCCTGCTGAGCAAGGGGCATGAGAATTTCTCCTGCAGGCCTTGTAGATGCTATTAACGGTGTGATTTTCCAGTTCAAGATTAACACGAAAAGATACTCAAAACATGAGTCATAAGAATAAGATTTAAGTGTATACTTGATTCTTTGGTGGGTATCAATTTTCTCGCAATATTAGGCATTCTTTGAGGAATTATTCGGTACTAGGTATAGTAAAGGTTTTCCATATGAAATAAATCATAAGATTTCCCGCAGTTCTACCATTATATACCTGGTGATGGATTCTTTCCTTTGCTTGCTCTCCTAATTTGGATTAATTGTAAGAAAGTATGGCAGAGGATTACAAGTTTGAGACCAGAGGCAGTCTTGTAATTTAGGAGACCCTGTCTCAAAAAGTAGAAAACACAAAGTGGGCAGAGGGTGCAGCTCAGTGGTATAGCACTTGCAAAGCATGCATGCACAAGGCCCTGGGTTCAACCTCTGGTACCACAAAAAAAAAAAAATCAATAAGTATCAATAAGTTTCTAGGTTTCTAGCAAAAGAATTGTCTGTTATTCTATGAAATTCAATGGTGCTGGTGGAATCATGCTTGTAGAAATTATCTGAGATTTCACCATTAGAGGCTCTTTACATTCAAAAGCAAGTAGGAGCCCCTGGACCTGGTGATATATGCCTGTAATCCCAGTGACTCAGGAGGTAGAGGCAAGAGGATCACAAGTTGGAGGCCAAAATCAGCCTGTGTAACTTAGGGAGACTCTGTCTCAAATAATTAAAAAAGAGGTTGGGAGTGCAGCTCAGTGGTAGAGCACTTATGAAGTATGCACAAAGTCTTGACTTTAGGCCCCTGGCATCTCAAAAAAAAAAAAAAAAAAAAAAAAAGCTAGTGGGATTTACTATATGGACACACAACATAAGTGTTGGATATCTTATCTGTGTCATTTTTAGTTATAAAACATAAGTTACACTCCAGTACTGATTTTCTGCTTATTTGTAAGGAAGGTGGTCATAGCTATTAAAATTTCTTTTCTATCAGTGTTTTCCACTCACTTGTTAACCTATGATCTCTTTCTATTAAAGTATATCTTCCAAAACAAATTCCTGAACCAATTAATTGAGACTATTCTTTTCTAAGTTTTCATAAATTTCTAAAAAGGCCCCACAAATATATTTTTAGCTTAAGTTTATATATCTATATATCTTTAACACAATTATTTCCTATGAAATTAATTTCATTCATTTACTTTTTGCCTATTATGTGCTGAAATAAATATCTTGCCTGAAGTAATTTCAAAGTAGGTCATTTGGATTAACCTTTTTTTCCTAGGATCTGCATACCTACAATGTTAAGTTAAAACCATCATAGATATTGCTATGAATTATCCATATAGAAATGTTAGCTGCATGTCTGGGAAATAAAACTTTTCTGTTGAAGGCACAGATTTACTTTCTTAACTAGTTTATGGTGCATGCCCAATTTTAGATGCAGAACCACAAACTTTAGTTTTTTAAAAGGATAAACTGTATATAATAACACAGAAAATCTCTCAAAATCTCTCCCTGTCTCTTACTCTGTCATTCTTAGTTTTCTGAAAAAGGGTTTCACTGTGTAGCACAGGCTGACCTTGAACTCATGATCTTCCTGGCTCCACTTACCCAGTGCTTGGATTACAGGTGTGTACCTCCAGGCCCAGCTTCTTTTTCTCTATATTTCATCCATTAGTTCTCTCCAATATTATGTGTTGAACACCAGTCTATGTCACTGTTATCTGTTTCTATCATAATTATGCAGCTTTAACCTTTGTGCCTGTGTGAGTTGCTGTGTGGGTGGCAGAATGAACAGCTAAAGAGCAGTACTGTTGCAGAACGAGAGTGTGGGAAATAGAACAGCACGTTGACGTAAAAACTACATTCTCTTAAATGGCTTTCTGGTGTGATTACATTAGAGCGGCATCTCAAAAGATTACAAGTGTTTCTTTATTCACAATTATATTTCTTCTATTTTTAAAGAATTCTTAGTCTCACCCAGGAAAGTTCATGTAGTAAAAGGATCTCCTCTTTTCAGAATCAATTGTTTGCAAAATACTCAGAGCTTACTTCATCATTCTGACCAATGATCACCCTTATCCCCTTCTAACGTAAAGAAAGGAAGAAGTTTTTCATTAGTGTTTACTACGAAGAGTAGGGCTGAGATTTAGCTCAATTGGTAGAGCACTGCGCTGCAGTCTCTGAGGTCCCAAGTTCAATTCCCAGCTCCGCAAAAATGGGAGAAGGACCTGGCAATCCACTCCAAAGGCAATCCTGAAACAGTCAGCCATTGAAAACCCTATGAGGGTCGCTATGAGTTGGATACTGACTCAATGGCACCTAACAACAACAACAACAACAAGTAGAGTTGCTAAAGCTTTCTTGGGTCCTAATATCTTAGTGAATTCCTTGAATCCATATGAAATATTATTAACTATACATGATAACAACAAAAGAGACCAAATTCTCTACAATTCTGAGATATTTATGTATACATCAGGTTAAGTGTGTATGTATGTACTTGGATGGGATTAGAAGGACACTTGTTATCAGGAAACTAATGCATCATGTTCCTTTATATGTATTTTCTATCAAATATCATTTACGCTATGAACTACTGCTTCCAAGAGACGGTCAAAAGCTTGGCCTAAAAATATAGAATTTAGGGTTCTTTCTTTATGTCACCAAGATATTACAAGAAATTCACTTATACAGAGTTCATGAGCCTGACAATATGTAAGAGTGCTGAATAGAATTTAGAGAATCAATATATCTGTTTTGTTTCAGAAATTGTATTAATATTCCACTGAAGATAGGTGGGCAGGTCAAAAGGGAGTGAGGGGATTAAAGGCATAGGCTATGGGAAGATGGAAGTAACAGATGAGGAATAAGAACACACAGATCTATCAATCAAGTAAACTGTCCTTTAAGGGGAAATGTGTGCTTTATCAAGGACATTAATGAATTGAACTGCTGACTGAACCTGGACAGATTCATGCTTGTGAATTTAAAGCACTTACTAATTTACTAATAATCACTAATGACTGTGAATGGCTATAATCTCCACAGAAGCTTTCACAAGCAAAACTCATATATTACCTTTCTCAATGCACATAAAAATAGGAACACTATCCTTCATCTTACACATAAACTACAAGTGAGTCTTTCACCTCAATGATTACTTGCTAAAATCTACATTAATTCTTGCTTACTAATTTAAATATAAGTTGTATAAATGGGATAATATATAATCATGTGAAAAATCATAGAATCCAGTCTCCATTTAACTAAGTAAGTATGAAATGTGAACTGTTGCTCTTTAAAAATGAATGTTAAATCAGGAATATGTGAGACTCTATAGAAGTCATAGACCTAAATAGAAATCATTTTTATCTCTACTTGTGTTTTGATTACCATATTACGTGCTTTGCAATGTTTGTTCTTTCCCATTTAGATAACAACTAGTAATCTCTCATTGAAGACAACCTGAAATTTGTGTTTTAGTGGGAATCTACGTATAAAATGAAGCTACTTGTCAGAGATCCTAGAGTCTCGGGGTTAATTGGAGTGGTAGTCATATGCAGTCACAACAGATCAGTCTCGTGTTCCTGCTATCAGAACCAAGTCTTTGCAGAAAGCTTATTAAATTCTTGCAGCACCCAAAGCCATTGTTTAAGAAACAAAGGCAAACAAGTTTGTAATTAATGCCTCTGGAGGCATGTAGGATGAGAAAAATAAGTTGTCCTCAGTATGTAGTTGGCAGACTCTGGAGAGGCACAGCTGATTTTTCTCAGAATGGGGATTTGAATTTTAAGACTTCTTTCAGACCAAGAAAGAAGCAGCTCCTATCCTAATCAATAAGTACCAATGGGATTTCCACTTGTGAAATGAGGATTTTTTGAAATTATGGTTCAACTTTAATGTGATCTAGAGCTCCCTATTAACTATATAAAGAAACAGTGATGTGAAAAACAACATTGATTGATGAAACTATGGTAAAAGGAAGAGGGAAATAAACCCAAGAGACTTTATTTAGAGTTCTGGTGCTCTTTGATAACTCATATAAATTCTTCAATATCTGTAAAATAGGGGATTGTGGGAGCTGAGTTCTAAAGTCTTCTTTCTGAGATCTGATATTTCACAGATTGCTAAGTGAAGGTTGGTTTGCATTGGATTATAAAGGGTGCTGAGAGACCATAGGCATGATGATGGTACCAGGCACCTGGATGGCTCAGGAAGGGAAGAATAAGACCAGGTGGCAAACTACTATGTGCATTTGCCAAGGACACATCCCTCCTTCTAAACACAGCCTCAGCCCACATTAATTAAGAGCCCACCCACTTGCTGTTTTTGCTCTCTGAGCCTGATGCCAATTTCCCCATTTTTCTCATTTTAGGATTCTGTGAAAGAGAATTTGTTTTGTTTTGTAAAAGTGCTTAGTTGGCAAGCAAGCTCCCCCTCCTCCCACTTCTCACAAGCACCATCATAATAAGCACCACCAAAAGAGGCTAATTTTGCCAGAGTTGGATTCCATCAGCCAGCGCTTCCCAAAGATTGCCATGTTATTGCAAAATTAGACTTTTTATTACAGGAATAAATACTGTGCAGTCTTTGTAGCCAGCACTTAATGGATTCCTTTGCTAATTCCACTGAATAACAAGGATTCCTTGTGAAAATAAAAGGCAGACAAGGTAGAGTAAACCAGCAATTACATATAATGTGCTGCTGTTAGCCTGCCAAAGCAGTTCATAAACCCAGCAGGGAAAGACTGGGGTATTTTTCAGGGCTTTCACCCCAATTGCCTCAATGAACGCTTCCCCCTTGATGAGCTGTTTACATGGAGGTGAATAGATTCTGCAGCTGTCTCTTTCTGTGGACTGGTAGGAAGGCTTTATTACCTTCCTTCCTTGTTCCCTTCCCTGGGAGAATTCAGTTCCCAGCCTAATACCTTATTTGCTTACCAGCCAAGCTCTGAGAAAGCCAGAAGTACAAGAGAATACTTTATCAAGGAAGTGCAATACATTATATTGGTTCAGAGTATGGGTGTTAGTGTAGGAGGCAGATGAATCCAAATGCCCTCTCTACCACATTTTAGAGGGGTGACTTTGAGGGAAAATAGTTAAATTACTTTATCCTTAATTTTTGCATCTTTAATGTGGATACAATGCAGAGATACACAAATATTGGAATATACCAGAACCATTAATCTCAGACGCACCGGGCAATCTCAGAGTCAGAACCCCAGGTTATGATTCAGAAATTGTGGGACAGGAATTGGAAATTTGCATTTCTAATATATTCCAACCATACTAGTCTGGGGAATAACATTGTGACCAATGTTGTTAGGTGCCATCAAGTAGGATGAGACTTAGAGTTACCCTAGTACAGCAGTACAAAACACTCCCTGACACTGTGCCGTACCTGGCACTATGTTAGTGCTTCTCCGACTTCATAGGTTTTTCAATGTTGGATTGTTTGGGGATTGTTTGGAGAGTGGGTTGCCAGATCCTTCTTCCATTTTTGGAGTGTTGAATATTGAACCCATGGCCTCAGAAAGCATAGAGCAGCACTATACCAACTGAGGTAAACCCCAGCTGATTTGTGATGTGTAGCATAAGAATGTTGTTCAGATTATATAAAATAATGCATTAAAAATGTTTATTTCATACAATGCTGCCATTTTGTGATCAGTACAATATATGTAGACATATAATATAAATACTCTTTTATTTTTTCATTTAGAATTATTTTGTTGCTCTCTTCCTACCTCTCCATACTAACTCTTTGTCTGATTTCCCCTTCCTTCCTGCCTTCTTTTTTCTTTCCTTCCTTCTTTCCTTCTGTCCTTCCTTTCTTCCCTCCTTCCCTCTTTCCCTCCTTCTGTCTTTTCTTCCTTCCTTCTTTCCTTCCTTTTTCTTGGGCCACCATATCAGGCCAAAACTGAATTTCTTTTGACTACTCTTCCTGAAATTTTTTTTGTAAATGCTGTTCTTTTAATTTGTTTGTTTGTTTAGGGAATTTGAGTAGATCTCCCTTCCCTTTTTTCCCACTTTTATCACATATTAATATTAATGCCCTTGGGCTTCAGAATTTACTTTTAAGATATATTTATCAGTTCAAAAGTTTTAATGCTTCCTTATTTCCATGCTATATCCTATAAAGCCTGTTTTATAAAAAGGAATCTAATTTTGCTCATGAACTCTATTGTCCTCAAATTGAAATCTATTTTTTTTTCTTTTGTCAGTCATTGTTAATTGTGTCATATGAAAAAGCAATAAAGCCTTTCTCTTATTCCTGGAAGAGAGAGCAGAAAGGATGACACACTTCATATTTACTTCAGTCTGTGAAGATACCCCACTAGTTTCTGGAGGTCATTAAAGGATTCTGGCTCCAGAAGGTAAATTTTTTCCAGGCAATACTTTATGTATTATTTTGAGGAGTTACAGAAAGATGAATGAGTTGCCAATGTGGCAAATTGGATTCTTAGTCTGGTTCAATCACTAGCTACTGAGCAATCTTAGTTAAGTAGCTTAATATTTCTAGACTTGATAGGTTGTTTGATCATCTTTCATTAGTAAAATGTTAGAGTAATGAGTCTCTTAAGAAACTCACAAGTTCTTCATTTATTGGATTCTTGGATAACTTTTCTAGAAAGTCTTTTTTTTTCGGAAACTTGCACATATGAAATTATGTGCTTAGGTGCTTGGTCTGTTTTTCTAAACTTTTCAGAAAATGTGACTGAATATTCATAAAATAATCTGAGATAAAATGAAAGCAGTTTGACCAACATTTCCCAAGCTAGGTTTTAAGGAAGGATGTGCTAGGAGATCACAATAAACATGCCATCTCTGCCCTTCCCCAATGCCCATGTGGAACATTCAATGGAACATTCAAACTGTTCCCTCCTTTTGGAAGTCCACATAGTATGTTAACAGATCAAAGACGCTATAAAGTCCTGCAGCAAATATACACAGTTTGTTCAGCTCCTTATTTGGACTTATATGAAGGAGAAACACACATTTTGAAGACAAATACACAAACACATTCACACACACGTTTTTCAGTATCAATGAACATTTTGTTAAATATTCCAGAATACAACCAACCTGGTGGAAACTGGTCTGGAATTGAGTTCTGCATAATTTGATTAAAGCTATCTAAATTTCAAGAATTCATATCAGAGATGGATTACTGAAACACCTGGAGAAAACAGAAGCTCTGTGGAGGTATTGATATTGAAGAATGGATTGAGTTGGATCTGTGCACCGGGTGTTGTGTCCCATAGGGCTTGCCACATCTGTGTGTTGAGGCCTGAAACAACTTGTTTCAAGCCAGGAAACTGCAAAAGTGGTAATACTCAATTAAATACCAAAACATTTTATGTTAGTCCCTGTCATGTGTCTCTTACACATGAAATAACCACATGATAAGGGAAGTGGTTTTGCAATGTGATAGACCTCAATGTCCATCAGTAAGAGTAAACATGTGGCAGATGTCCTGAGGAGATGTTTAGTCTCCCTCAGAATGCTCCCTACAGCAACCAAGTTTGTGTGCCTGCCCAGTATCTGTCAGACAGCATGCTTACTTCTGGTACAATATTTATCCCATGTCATGTGCTATGAGATACTTGTGCAAGGACCTAAAGTTTGTGAACTAAAGAGTATGTCTACTTTCCATGTAAAACAGACAATGTATCCAGCATGCTGACATGGCTTTTTCATGTATTAGAGGACAAGCAATGTGGCACCTGCTTTTGAATAAGGTTCTGTCTTAGCCAGTGTTCTAGGTATATGACTGGGGCAAGTCATTTAATTTTTCTGTGCATCCATGTCTCTGTGTTAAATAGGAGTAATAGCTGAGGCCCTAGCAACTCCTGTACTGTCAACACCTGTAGCCATACCACTATGGTGTCTGATTCCATCAGACCTTGGAAGCTAAGCAGGGTTGGCCTGGTTAGTACTTGGATGGGAGACTGCCTGGGAACACCAGGTGCGGTAGGCTTGGCAAAAGAATCCACAATCCACTCGCAGCAAACAATCAGCCATTGAAAACCATATAAATAGCAGAAAAGCACTAACAATAGTGTTTCGTCTGTTGTATATAGAGTCGCTATGAATCGGACACTGATTTGATGGCACATAACAACAACTATAAAAGGTAAAATAATAAATGTTTTAGAAAAAAGGATATTTTCATAACATAGAGGATAAGCAGAGATTTCGTAAAAAGGAAATAAACTGGAATAATAGGTAACAACATGTGCATTACTTTAAGAACTTCTGTTAATCAAAATATAACATAGAATACTTATAGAATGGAATTGATACAGCACAATACTCATCAAAAATTTAAAAACCTTCCACAAATCAATAAGATAGAGGAAACGAGACCAATTAAAAATGGGTGAACAAGTGGTGTAGACAATTTACAGCAAAAGATAGCCAAATCATAAAAACATTTTAAAAAGTTGTTCAACTTCATAATCATTAGGGAAATGCATATTAAAACCATAATGTACTGGAACTTAATTCTACATGTCAGAATAGAGAAAACATAAAAATGGATGATACTAAAGCATTGTTGTGTTGTTATTGTTAGGTGATATCAAGTCGTGTCTGACTCATAGAGAACCTTATAGGGTTTTCTTTTTTTTTTTTCCTGATATTTTACAAGGTATTTTTGTTTGTTTGTTTGTTTGTTTATTGGAAATTTTTAATGTACAACTTAATGTGTTTTATTCTGACATGTATTTCATTGTGACATTTCCATATATGCATTTCATTGTACACTGCACACATAACTTCCACCTTACCCTCTCAGGCCGCTCTTCCCCTATCTCCCCCCACCACCAACGGCCTCTTTTCTACTTGCGTGTCTTTTTGTGGGAATATTTATCTATACCCGTGCATCCCGATTATGATTTAAGTCCAAACTTTTTTCTATAGTGATCTATCTTTTTACATCGTCAGCAGTATAACATGAATAATCTAGTCCATTTGCATTATTGCCATCCTTTGGTATTGGTATTATTATAATTATTTCTTGAACTATTAAAGTTGGGCTGTTTACTTTGAGGCTGACCTCTTTCTCATTCCTTGCTTCTCATTGTCCCTCTTCCTCCTGCTGTCTTCTTCCAACATTGCTTCCTTTTGCTAGATCCCTCCCTCCTTCCTTCTGCTCCTTAAATTTTCCTTTCTCCACTAAGTTTACATAAGCTTTTTACTATGTTCCAATTTATGTATAGGATTTTTTCCTTCAAGTCTCATACTATTCTGAGCAAAAATTCAATCTGTACAATTTTCCAAACTAGTTTTTTAGTTGAAAAACAAAAAAAAATATATGCACACTGATTTTGTGTGCAGCCGCTTTTGGAAAATATTTGGCAAGATATACCAAAGTCAATCATATATGAGTTTTATCCTAAAATTTACTCCTTAGTTTCCCAGCTTTCTACCTAGGAAATTGCAATATATATGTTTAACAAAACATTCAAGGCTGTTCACAACAAAATTCTTCTCAATATCCCTCAAACTTCAGATAAATTAAACTTTGTTATATCCATGTAGTAAAAGGCAGACTGAAATGAGAATTAAAAACTACTGTTAAGACAAAAATATACATAAATCTCACAATGTTGGGCAAAATAAATGACACCGAAGAGGACATTCTGCTTGATTCCATGTATACAAAAAGTCAAAACTAAGTAAATATAATTTATGATGTTAGAAGTTGAGGATTCTGGTTGTCGATTCTGAAACAATCAGCTAATAAAGACAAAACATGTAGGGAAGGTTTTTGGAGTGCTGATAATTTTTATTTCTTGACCTGTGTATATATCGAATGAGTGCATTTCCCTTAAGTTGTTGTTGTTAGGTGCCTGCAGCCATTGCACTGTCAGATCTCAGAAGCTAAACAGGGGCTGGCCTGGTTAGTACTTGGATGGAAGACTGCCAGGGAACACCAGGTGCTGTAGGCTTGGGAGACAGACCCAGCAACCCACTCCCAAAAATCAATCCACCTTTGAAAACCCTATGAATTTCAGAGAAGCACTGCCATTAGTGTTTCTCCTGTTGTATGTAGGGTCGCTATGAGTTGGATACTGACTCGACAGCACCCAACAACAACATTGAGTGGAATCCAACTCATAGCAACCTTTTATACAACAAAAGAAACACTCCCTGACACTGTGCCATGCCTGACACTATGTTCATGCTTCTTTGCTGTTCATAGGCTTTTCGGTAGCTGATTGTTTCAGAATTGCTTTGGGAATGGATTGCCATGTCCTTCTCCCATTTTTTCAGTGCTCAGGAATGAACCCAGAGTTTCAGAAAGCGTGGGGTTGCACTCTACCACCTGAGCCAAACCCCAGGTTTCCCTTATAAGAATTTATTTAGCTAAAATGTTGATTTATGAACATGTGTGTAGGGGTTTTATTTTCAAGCAAATAGACACTTAAAAAAACTGCAAAGAAAAACTCTGAAATTATTTTTAATTCAGAAATTCTTGCTAAAAAGTTCCACCTAAATAACCTTCTCCTATGAGTACAACCTGTGTCCCCTTTGATTGGTATTGCTTGTATTTGACCACTGTAAGTTTTGCTGGCTCTGGGAACATGCACTGATTTTGAGAGGACACATGCTTTATTCACAAGTGTTTACCCTCCTGTGCAGTATTAACGAACCTGCTAAATGGCTGCATACAAAATAGTATGAGATTTCCTGCTAAATTGTACATGCTTAAGAAAATGAAGGAAAATATGGATCTGATCAATAATAGCATGTTAGTGATGCAATTTAAAGCTATAAAGATGTCCAAAGAAAACACAAAGTAATTTAGGAGTCCTTGGGGTGAGGGCTGAAGGAGTAGGCTCAGAGACCTCTCTTCCATAACCTCTTTATTCCTATTATCAGCATTAAAGATCGAGGCAGATTTCCAAATCTTCCACTCAAAAATAAATATTAAATTCCTTTTAAGGGATCATTCCTAAAGGCAATGGGTAATATAGTGCAAAGACATGGACTGATAAGGTAGAAATACCCTCTGACCTCTGGAGCCTCGCAAGATAATCTTCCCAGTTTTGAAAGACCAAGAAGCTTCTTGGTTCTACTAAATTGAACTTCAGGTTTCAGACTTGATAAGAAATATGTCATATAGAAATTGGACTCATTTTCCACATACACCAGGTTCAAGATGCTCTTTCTAGCATTTTCCTGCTATCCCAAATAGCCTACATTTTGAATTTTATAGAGTGTGTTCTGTTTACACTGCTTTGTTAGTTCATTGGAACTATTTTATCTGTGAACAGACTCTGGTTCTCAGAGTAAATGATCAAAAACAGGGGCAGCATTGAGTCCTAGACAAATCATAATAGTCTTACATTGAGCTTTGACTTTTGCATTGATGATACTCTGCAGATATGTCTCTAGCCACTGTCAATTCTGCAAATGCAGAATCCAACCCTGACATGCAACCCGAAGACTTCACAAAACCTGAATATTCACCTCCTAACTCCTCTGATGGCTGGGATTTAGCTCAGTTGGTAGAGTGCTGTGCTGCAGTCTCTGAGGTCCCTAGTTCAATACCTGGCACTGCAAAAATGGGAGAAGGACCTGGCAATTCACTCCTAAGGCAATCCCGAAACAGCCAGCCATTGAAAACCCTATGAGGGTCGCTATGAGTCAGATACCAACTTGACGGCACCTAACAACAACAACAACAAAAATAACAACAACAAGAACAACTCCTCTGATAGCCTACATCTGTAGCACTGTGGCATCTGATCCTATTAGATCTCTGAAGCTAAACAGGTTCGGGCCTGGTTAGTACTTGGATGGGAGACTGCCTGGGAACACTAAGTACTGTATCCTCAGGAGAAAGACCTGGCAACTCACTCCCAAAAATCAATCCGCCATTGAAAACCCTATGAATAGCAGAGAAGCACTGACAGTACTGTTTCGCCTATTGTATGCAGGGTTGCTATGAGTCAGATATTGAGTTGATGATACCTAACAACAACAACTCCTCTGATAAATGCTGGAAAACAACCCCAGTATCTGATTAGACCGAACAATAGTTTGCAGTAATGGGGCTTGGAGGGTGTTGGATAGGACAAGTGAGAGTCATTTTAATTTTGTTGAAATGCTAAAATATATGAAGAAGTTGAGAGCTACTGAACAAGGGAGCTTTAGCTATAGGCTACAAAGATTGATAGAAACTTCACATTTTATTATTGTCTCGTACTGCATGCATGCTAGAAATCTGACAATGGAGCAATGATGATGATGCAGCACAAACTCTAATGAGAGAAGGATTTGAAGAAGCCCTTATTTGCACAGAGTAACAGGTACAATTGCTTTAGCTGTATGAAACATTATGCTCTGTTTCTGTCATATCTTAAAAATTTCAGCCCTTTTCTTTTGTCCAATGACCAGAAAATTGCCCATGCAGCAGCTCCACTAGGCCCATACCACACCGTGGAGGGGATGTTCTAAGGTGAACTCCAAGGCTGACTAAATGTACTGAGAAATGAGCAAAAGTTAAGGGAAGACCTATACCTTTATAAAGAAAAACCTCACATACTTATTCTGGGAAATGTGGACATGAAAAGTAATAACTGAAATTTAGCTAATCATCATAAAGAAATAGGATGCTGGATGAACCTCACAGATTCTACCAACAAGGCCTCAGTTATCAATGCATGAGATGTCTGGACTGGGAGATAGACAAATGAATCAGCAGGAAATACTTAGCTAAGTAGGTTATACTGGCATATATAACAACAAAGAAGAACAAGTAATAGCTGGAAGAGAAGAAAAAATTAAGGATTATGTAACAGTTTGAAGAGTGCCATTATGGAGGAGTCTTGTTCTAGGCCAAACTCCTATGTAAGATTCTTCAGATTTGACTGCGGGCAATTGCAGGACCTGCTTCTCAAGCCCCATATGAGGAAGTTTTCCTCCACACACAGACTTCCTACACCACAAGTGTGTGGCAGTTTGCTCCCGGATGTTGCTCTCAAGGATTCAGCCCTTCACTCACCAATGTTTTGTAGGTTCCTCAGTGAGGAGCTTCTCTGGCATCTACAGCAGACTTGTCTTATTGCAGACCTTGCCTAAGGAATTTTCTTCACATTGAATCACTAGCTATCCATGTCTACACTTCCTCATCTCCATCTCCTCTGCCCAATGGTCCATAAAAACAAAGGATCTAAAAATAAAGATTTTATTTCAATATAATGTATTCTGAGAAAAAAAGAGAAATAGATATAATTGAATGAAGAAATGAGTTTCATATAAATGTTTGTTCACGATACATTTTAGTTTCTAAAAGACTTCTCTAGAAAAGAATGGGATAAAAGGAAAAGGCTGATATTTTAATTTTTGTAAAGTTTTATATCATTTTATTCAGGGGTCCTTAGCAGTGAGTTGATTTCCCTATGTCTGAGCTGCATGCACCTGACCTTTTCCTGGTACAGGGCCATGTGGAACAATGGCACATTGGGAAGCCTACGCTTCTTTTTGCCTCTTGATAGCTCTGACACTATAAGTGAATAGGTCTGATTTTTACATTCAGTTTGGCTCATTATCCTAACTGAATACTGTGATACTGATTGCCTGACAAATTAAAAAGACTACAAGTGACTATTGCTTTCGGGTAAGGCAGAACAGCCTTTATCAAACCAATTCTATAGAGTACAGCTAAGAAGTGAAAGGAATACAAAAACAGCTGTTGGAAGGCACCAGAAAACAACAAAGAAGGTTAGGATTTGAGGGGTCTCGAGCCTGTGGAGATTGGCAGTAAAGTGAGGCAAGCCAGACATTCTTTGTTATTAATATATATTAGTAGAAATATAGATCTGAAGAAGATCACTATCAATATTGGCCTAATTTGCATATATAAACTTTATAAGTATACCAAAAAGGAAACAAAATTGACCATATTCTGGGTAATAAATCAATCTAAAGAAGTTCCAGAGATTAGAATCAGAGTATGCTTTCTGACTCCTAGAAAACAGACTACAAATCATGGGCAAAATGATACCTCCATACTCATATTTAGTGTGACACATTCACAATAGTTAAGATATGGCATCAGCCTACATGTTCATCAACA